>VFSE01000297.1:0-80683 GCA_010157825.1 Vickermania ingenoplastis | reverse complement strand
TCCGCAGTGAGGCGACTCGCCCAGCAGAGGTGTTGCTGAGAATTGTGTTAGAGCGCAGGAAAGTGAAACCCGTCATTAGAGCCCCGCCGCGTCTTCAGCGAGGGGGTGCTCCAAAATGCGTGATGCGCGCTTTACACGGGCGGCGAGCTGGGGCAGCACGCGCTGCCGAACGTCAGCCGCCAGGCGACCTCTAAAGTGGAGAGTCGCCCCTGCAGCTCCAGGGAAAACGGCGTGCGCTGCGCCTCCGCGTGCCGGTCATGGGCAGCGGGCGGCCGCCGCGAGGGCCTCCAGTCCACGGGCTTCATAGCGAAGGTGGTGGCAGACGCGCGCTGCAGCCTCCACCCCGGCCTGGCCCCCGGTGGCACGGCTCACCTGCGTAGCGGCGCGGTGCATCGCCCCCAGGACGTCCCGGATCCCCTCGCCGATCGCCATCTCCTCCTCCGTTGGCCTGGGCTGCGGATCTTCTCCCAGCCCCAGCCGGCGGCGGAAGTGCGACGTCTTTCAGCACCGCCCTGCAGCGCTCCGCACACTCGACGAAGGCCCTTGCCGACCCCAGGTACTCTTCGTACGCCGCCACAGCCTGCTGCAGCGGCGTCTGCATCCCCGATGCGGCGGCGGCCACCTCGCGCCACGGATACGTGGCTGGCGGCGGCGCTCCCCGCCGCGGCGGCTGGAGAGGAACGGCACCAGGGATGCCGACCGGGAAAAAGCGTCGAGCGTTCGCTGGCGCAGCCCACGCGGGGGGCTCTCCACCGCCTGGATGGCCTTCGCCATCTCATCCATCTCCGGCATCGTGCGGCTACGGAACACCGCTTCGTCTTCCTGCAGGAAACGTGTGAGGAAGGCCTCCTCCAGCACCTCGGACGGGCACCCGACCACGTGCTGCAGAAACAGCTGCAGCAGGTCCTTCTGCTGCAACGCACTGCTCCTGCTCTTTGGCGGCAGCGGCGGGATCACCACGCCGCGGAACCGCAGGCAAAGCAGGTCCCGCAGCCGCCCCGCCTCGCTGTAGCGGCGCTCGACCGTGTGCCGCGTCCCCGGCTCCCATTGCGAAAGGGAATGAATGGCGATGGGGTGAAGGGGACGGGCGGGGCCACGACACACCGCCGTCACCACGCGGAAGAGCTGCACTCTGGGCTGCCCTCTGTTGATGCAACGGAGGTCGCCCACCTCCACCTCCACTGTGAGCAGTGCCGCTGTCCCGAGCATAGTAAACACTATAATTGATCTCTGGATGGAAGGACGAGCTTGGGAAAGGAGGGGCCTCTGAAGGAAAAGAGGATCAAGGAAGGTGTTGTTGTTGTTTGTTCTGTTGGTTCGGGGGATGGAGAAATGAACGGAGAGAAGGAGCGGATCTCTTGTTTCGCTTTCTGTTGCCGATGTCATATCCCAACGGCCAGCGAATGCCCAGACGGTGAGAGGCGAAGATGGGTGAAACAGAAAGAGAAGGAAAGAGACAACGAAGAGGAGTGCAACAAGGAGGAAAAACATATAGGAGGGGGAAGAGAGTGCATCGCATCGCACTGGCCGGTCAGGCGGTGCGCTGCCAAGGTTACCCAGCTAGAGTTCGGCCAGCATGGCTGGTGAACCCTAACCCTACGGATACCCTGGCGGTGCGGGCCCTGAGCAGCATGCGAGGGGGGCATTCCCCTCTCCGCGGCTCCTCCTTGGGAAAGAACGTCGGAGAGAGGCAATGGGCCGTAAGAGCACCCTGGTGGAGGGGATTCAGTTTTTGGTAGCAGAAAAATAAGGTAGCAGACCTTACGCAGGGTCCGCATGTGTCGCAGTGTTAGGTGTGTCGGGGTTCTGTTGCCCCTCGCAACTCCTCATCTGTATTCTCCTCTTCTCGGGTGTCCGCAGTGAGGCGACTCGCCCAGCAGAGGTGTTGCTGAGAATTGTGTTAGAGCGCAGGAAAGTGAAACCCGTCATTAGAGCCCCGCCGCGTCTTCAGCGAGGGGGTGCTCCAAAATGCGTGATGCGCGCTTTACACGGGCGGCGAGCTGGGGCAGCACGCGCTGCCGAACGTCAGCTGCCAGGCGACCCTCTAAAGTGGAGAGTCGCCCTGCAGCTCCAGGGAAAACGGCGTGCGCTGCGCCTCCGCGTGCCGGTCATGGGCAAAGCGGGCGGCCGCCGCGAGGGCCTCCAGTCCACGGGCTTCATAGCGAAGGTGGTGGCAGACGCGCGCTGCAGCCTCCACCCCGGCCTGGCCCCCGGTGGCACGGCTCACCTGCGTAGCGGCGCGGTGCATCGCCCCCAGGACGTCCCGGATCCCCTCGCCGATCGCCATCTCCTCCTCCGTTGGCCTGGGCTGCGGATCTTCTCCCAGCCCTGTAGCCGGCGGCGGAAGTGCGACGTCTTTCAGCACCGCCCTGCAGCGCTCCGCACACTCGACGAAGGCCCTTGCCGACCCCAGGTACTTCGTACGCCGCCACAGCCTGCTGCAGCGGCGTCTGCATCCCCGATGCGGCGGCGGCCACCTCGCGCCACGGATACGTGGCTGGCGGGCGCTCCGCCGCGGCGGCTGGGGGGAGAGGAACGGCACCAGGGATGCCGACCGGGAAAAAGCGTCGAGCGTTCGCTGGCGCAGCCCACGCGGGGGGCTCTCCACCGCCTGGATGGCCTTCGCCATCTCATCCATCTCCGGCATCGTGCGGCTACGGAACACCGCTTCGTCTTCCTGCAGGAAACGTGAGGAAGGCCTCCTCCAGCACCTCGGACGGGCACCCGACCACGTGCTGCAGAAACAGCTGCAGCAGGTCCTTCTGCTGCAACGCACTGCTCCTGCTCTTTGGCGGCAGCGGCGGGATCACCACGCCGCGGAACCGCAGGCAAAGCAGGTCCCGCAGCCGCCCCGCCTCGCTGTAGCGGCGCTCGACCGTGTGCCGCGTCCCCGGCTCCCATTGCGAAAGGGAATGAATGGCGATGGGGTGAAGGGGGACGGGCGGGGCCACGACACACACCGCCGTCACCACGCGGAAGAGCTGCACTCTGGGCTGCCCTCTGTTGATGCAACGGAGGTCGCCCACCTCCACCTCCACTGTGAGCAGTGCCGCTGTCCCGAGCATAGTAAACACTATAATTGATCTCTGGATGGAAGGACGAGCTTGGGAAAGGAGGGGCCTCTGGAAAAGAGGATCAAGGAAGGTGTTGTTGTTGTTTGTTCTGTTGGTTCGGGGATGGAGAAATGAACGGAGAGAAGGAGCGGATCTTTGTTTCGCTTTCTGTTGCCGATGTCATATCCCAACGGCCAGCGAATGCCCAGACGGTGAGAGGCGAAGATGGGTGAAACAGAAAAGAGAAGGAAAGAGACAACGAAGAGGAGTGCAACAAGGAGGAAAAAACATATAGGAGGGGGGAAGAGAGTGCATCGCATCGCACTGGCCGGTCCGGTGCGCTGCCAAGGTTACCCAGCTAGAGTTCGGCCAGCATGGCTGGTGAACCCTAACCCTACGGATACCCTGGCGGTGCGGGCCCTGAGCAGCATGCGAGGGGGGCATTCCCCTCTCCGCGGCTCCTCCTTGGGAAAGAACGTCGGAGAGAGGTTCCGGCAATGGGCCGTAAGAGCACCCTGGTGGAGGGGATTCAGTTTTTGGTAGCAGAAAAATAAGGTAGCAGACCTTACGCAGGGTCCGCATGTGTCGCAGTGTTAGGTGTGTCGGGGTTCTGTTGCCCCTCGCAACCCTCCTCATCTGTATTCTCCTCTTCTCGGGTGTCCGCAGTGAGGCGACTCGCCCAGCAGAGGTGTTGCTGAGAATTGTGTTAGAGCGCAGGAAAGTGAAACCCGTCATTAGAGCCCCGCCGCGTCTTCAGCGAGGGGGTGCTCCAAAATGCGTGTGATGCGCGCTTTACACGGCGAGCTGGGGCAGCACGCGCTGCCGAACGTCAGCTGCCAGGCGACCCTCTAAAGTGGAGAGTCGCCCTGCAGCTCCAGGAAAACGGCGTGCGCTGCGCCTCCGCGTGCCGGTCATGGGCAAAGCGGGCGGCCGCCGCGAGGGCCTCCAGTCCACGGGCTTCATAGCGAAGGTGGTGGCAGACGCGCGCTGCAGCCTCCACCCCGGCCTGGCCCCCGGTGGCACGGCTCACCTGCGTAGCGGCGCGGTGCATCGCCCCCAGGACGTCCCGGATCCCCTCGCCGATCGCCATCTCCTCCTCCGTTGGCCTGGGCTGCGGATCTTCTCCCAGCCCCAGCCGGCGGCGGAAGTGCGACGTCTTTCAGCACCGCCCTGCAGCGCTCCGCACACTCGACGAAGGCCCTTGCCGACCCCAGGTACTTCGTACGCCGCCACAGCCTGCTGCAGCGGCGTCTGCATCCCCGATGCGGCGGCGGCCACCTCGCGCCACGGATACGTGGCTGGCGTGGCGCTCCGCCGCGGCGGCTGGGGGGAGAGGAACGGCACCAGGGATGCCGACCGGGAAAAAGCGTCGAGCGTTCGCTGGCGCAGCCCACGCGGGGGGCTCTCCACCGCCTGGATGGCCTTCGCCATCTCATCCATCTCCGGCATCGTGCGGCTACGGAACACCGCTTCGTCTTCCTGCAGGAAACGTGTGAGGAAGGCCTCCTCCAGCACCTCGGACGGGCACCCGACCACGTGCTGCAGAAACAGCTGCAGCAGGTCCTTCTGCTGCAACGCACTGCTCCTGCTCTTTGGCGGCAGCGGCGGGATCACCACGCCGCGGAACCGCAGGCAAAGCAGGTCCCGCAGCCGCCCCGCCTCGCTGTAGCGGCGCTCGACCGTGCCGCGTCCCCGGCTCCCATTGCGAAAGGGAATGAATGGCGATGGGGTGAAGGGGGACGGGCGGGGCCACGACACACACCGCCGTCACCACGCGGAAGAGCTGCACTCTGGGCTGCCCTCTGTTGATGCAACGGAGGTCGCCCACCTCCACCTCCACTGTGAGCAGTGCCGCTGTCCCGAGCATAGTAAACACTATAATTGATCTCTGGATGGAAGGACGAGCTTGGGAAAGGAGGGGCCTCTGAAGGAAAAGAGGATCAAGGAAGGTGTTGTTGTTGTTTGTTCTGTTGGTTCGGGGGATGGAGAAATGAACGGAGAGAAGGAGCGGATCTCTTGTTTCGCTTTCTGTTGCCGATGTCATATCCCAACGGCCAGCGAATGCCCAGACGGTGAGAGGCGAAGATGGGTGAAACAGAAAGAGAAGGAAAGAGACAACGAAGAGGAGTGCAACAAGGAGGAAAAAACATATAGGAGGGGGGAAGAGAGTGCATCGCATCGCACTGGCCGGTCAGGTGGTGCGCTGCCAAGGTTACCCAGCTAGAGTTCGGCCAGCATGGCTGGTGAACCCTAACCCTACGGATACCCTGGCGGTGCGGGCCCTGAGCAGCATGCGAGGGGGGCATTCCCCTCTCCGCGGCTCCTCCTGGGAAAGAACGTCGGAGAGAGGTTCCGGCAATGGGCCGTAAGAGCACCCTGGTGGAGGGATTCAGTTTTGGTAGCAGAAAATAAGGTAGCAGACCTTACGCAGGGTCCGCATGTGTCGCAGTGTTAGGGGTGTGTCGGGGTTCTGTTGCCCCTCGCAACCCTCCTCATCTGTATTCTCCTCTTCTCGGGTGTCCGCAGTGAGGCGACTCGCCCAGCAGAGGTGTTGCTGAGAATTGTGTTAGAGCGCAGGAAAGTGAAACCCGTCATTAGAGCCCCGCCGCGTCTTCAGCGAGGGGGTGCTCCAAAATGCGTGTTGCGCGCTTTACACGGGCGGCGAGCTGGGGCAGCACGCGCTGCCGAACGTCAGCTGCCAGGCGACCCTCTAAAGTGGAGAGTCGCTCCTGCAGCTCCAGGGAAAACGGCGTGCGCTGCGCCTCCGCGTGCCGGTCATGGGCAAAGCGGGCGGCCGCCGCGAGGGCCTCCAGTCCACGGGCTTCATAGCGAAGGTGGTGGCAGACGCGCGCTGCAGCCTCCACCCCGGCCTGGCCCCCGGTGGCACGGCTCACCTGCGTAGCGGCGCGGTGCATCGCCCCCAGGACGTCCCGGATCCCCTCGCCGATCGCCATCTCCTCCTCCGTTGGCCTGGGCTGCGGATCTTCTCCCAGCCCTGTAGCCGGCGGCGGAAGTGCGACGTCTTTCAGCACCGCCCTGCAGCGCTCCGCACACTCGACGAAGGCCCTTGCCGACCCCAGGTACTCTTCGTACGCCGCCACAGCCTGCTGCAGCGGCGTCTGCATCCCGATGCGGCGGCGGCCACCTCGCGCCACGGATACGTGGCCGGCGCGCGCTCCCGCCGCGGCGGCTGGGGAGGAACGGCACCAGGGATGCCGACCGGGAAAAGCGTCGAGCGTTCGCTGGCGCAGCCCACGCGGGGGGCTCTCCACCGCCTGGATGGCCTTCGCCATCTCATCCATCTCCGGCATCGTGCGGCTACGGAACACCGCTTCGTCTTCCTGCAGGAAACGTGTGAGGAAGGCCTCCTCCAGCACCTCGGACGGGCACCCGACCACGTGCTGCAGAAACAGCTGCAGCAGGTCCTTCTGCTGCAACGCACTGCTCCTGCTCTTTGGCGGCAGCGGCGGGATCACCACGCCGCGGAACCGCAGGCAAAGCAGGTCCCGCAGCCGCCCGCCTCGCTGTAGCGGCGCTCGACCGTGTGCCGCGTCCCCGGCCCCATTGCGAAAGGGAATGAATGGCGATGGGGTGAAGGGGACGGGCGGGCCACGACACACACCGCCGTCACCACGCGGAAGAGCTGCACTCTGGGCTGCCCTCTGTTGATGCAACGGAGGTCGCCCACCTCCACCTCCACTGTGAGCAGTGCCGCTGTCCCGAGCATAGTAAACACTATAATTGATCTCTGGATGGAAGGACGAGCTTGGGAAAGGAGGGGCCTCTGAAGGAAAAGAGGATCAAGGAAGGTGTTGTTGTTGTTTGTTCTGTTGGTTCGGGGGATGGAGAAATGAACGGAGAGAAGGAGCGGATCTCTTGTTTCGCTTTCTGTTGCCGATGTCATATCCCAACGGCCAGCGAATGCCCAGACGGTGAGAGGCGAAGATGGGTGAAACAGAAAAGAGAAGGAAAGAGACAACGAAGAGGAGTGCAACAAGGAGGAAAAAACATATAGGAGGGGGGAAGAGAGTGCATCGCATCGCACTGGCCGGTCAGGTGGTGCGCTGCCAAGGTTACCCAGCTAGAGTTCGGCCAGCATGGCTGGTGAACCCTAACCCTACGGATACCCTGGCGGTGCGGGCCCTGAGCAGCATGCGAGGGGGGCATTCCCCTCTCCGCGGCTCCTCCTTGGGAAAGAACGTCGGAGAGAGGTTCCGGCAATGGGCCGTAAGAGCACCCTGGTGGAGGGGATTCAGTTTTTGGTAGCAGAAAAATAAGGTAGCAGACCTTACGCAGGGTCCGCATGTGTCGCAGTGTTAGGGGTGTGTCGGGGTTCTGTTGCCCCTCGCAACCCTCCTCATCTGTATTCTCCTCTTCTCGGGTGTCCGCAGTGAGGCGACTCGCCCAGCAGAGGTGTTGCTGAGAATTGTGTTAGAGCGCAGGAAAGTGAAACCCGTCATTAGAGCCCCGCCGCGTCTTCAGCGAGGGGGTGCTCCAAAATGCGTGTTGCGCGCTTTACACGGGCGGCGAGCTGGGGCAGCACGCGCTGCCGAACGTCAGCTGCCAGGCGACCCTCTAAAGTGGAGAGTCGCTCCTGCAGCTCCAGGAAAACGGCGTGCGCTGCGCCTCCGCGTGCCGGTCATGGGCAAAGCGGGCGGCCGCCGCGAGGGCCTCCAGTCCACGGGCTTCATAGCGAAGGTGGTGGCAGACGCGCGCTGCAGCCTCCACCCCGGCCTGGCCCCCGGTGGCACGGCTCACCTGCGTAGCGGCGCGGTGCATCGCCCCCAGGACGTCCCGGATCCCCTCGCCGATCGCCATCTCCTCCTCCGTTGGCCTGGGCTGCGGATCTTCTCCCAGCCCTGTAGCCGGCGGCGGAAGTGCGACGTCTTTCAGCACCGCCCTGCAGCGCTCCGCACACTCGACGAAGGCCCTTGCCGACCCCAGGTACTCTTCGTACGCCGCCACAGCCTGCTGCAGCGGCGTCTGCATCCCCGATGCGGCGGCGGCCACCTCGCGCCACGGATACGTGGCTGGCGCGGCGCTCCTGCCGCGGCGGCTGGGGGGAGAGGAACGGCACCAGGGATGCCGACCGGGAAAAAGCGTCGAGCGTTCGCTGGCGCAGCCCACGCGGGGGGCTCTCCACCGCCTGGATGGCCTTCGCCATCTCATCCATCTCCGGCATCGTGCGGCTACGGAACACCGCTTCGTCTTCCTGCAGGAAACGTGTGAGGAAGGCCTCCTCCAGCACCTCGGACGGGCACCCGACCACGTGCTGCAGAAACAGCTGCAGCAGGTCCTTCTGCTGCAACGCACTGCTCCTGCTCTTTGGCGGCAGCGGCGGGATCACCACGCCGCGGAACCGCAGGCAAAGCAGGTCCCGCAGCCGCCCCGCCTCGCTGTAGCGGCGCTCGACCGTGTGCCGCGTCCCCGGCCCCATTGCGAAAGGGAATGAATGGCGATGGGGTGAAGGGGACGGGCGGGCCACGACACACACCGCCGTCACCACGCGGAAGAGCTGCACTCTGGGCTGCCCTCTGTTGATGCAACGGAGGTCGCCCACCTCCACCTCCACTGTGAGCAGTGCCGCTGTCCCGAGCATAGTAAACACTATAATTGATCTCTGGATGGAAGGACGAGCTTGGGAAAGGAGGGGCCTCTGAAGGAAAAGAGGATCAAGGAAGGTGTTGTTGTTGTTTGTTCTGTTGGTTCGGGGGATGGAGAAATGAACGGAGAGAAGGAGCGGATCTCTTGTTTCGCTTTCTGTTGCCGATGTCATATCCCAACGGCCAGCGAATGCCCAGACGGTGAGAGGCGAAGATGGGTGAAACAGAAAAGAGAAGGAAAGAGACAACGAAGAGGAGTGCAACAAGGAGGAAAAACATATAGGAGGGGAAGAGAGTGCATCGCATCGCACTGGCCGGTCAGGTGGTGCGCTGCCAAGGTTACCCAGCTAGAGTTCGGCCAGCATGGCTGGTGAACCCTAACCCTACGGATACCCTGGCGGTGCGGGCCCTGAGCAGCATGCGAGGGGGCATTCCCTCCGCGGCTCCTCCTTGGGAAAGAACGTCGGAGAGAGGTTCCGGCAATGGGCCGTAAGAGCACCCTGGTGGAGGGGATTCAGTTTTTGGTAGCAGAAAAATAAGGTAGCAGACCTTACGCAGGGTCCGCATGTGTCGCAGTGTTAGGGGTGTGTCGGGGTTCTGTTGCCCCTCGCAACCCTCCTCATCTGTATTCTCCTCTTCTCGGGTGTCCGCAGTGAGGCGACTCGCCCAGCAGAGGTGTTGCTGAGAATTGTGTTAGAGCGCAGGAAAGTGAAACCCGTCATTAGAGCCCCGCCGCGTCTTCAGCGAGGGGGTGCTCCAAAATGCGTGTTGCGCGCTTTACACGGGCGGCGAGCTGGGGCAGCACGCGCTGCCGAACGTCAGCTGCCAGGCGACCCTCTAAAGTGGAGAGTCGCTCCTGCAGCTCCAGGGAAAACGGCGTGCGCTGCGCCTCCGCGTGCCGGTCATGGGCAAAGCGGGCGGCCGCCGCGAGGGCCTCCAGTCCACGGGCTTCATAGCGAAGGTGGTGGCAGACGCGCGCTGCAGCCTCCACCCCGGCCTGGCCCCCGGTGGCACGGCTCACCTGCGTAGCGGCGCGGTGCATCGCCCCCAGGACGTCCCGGATCCCCTCGCCGATCGCCATCTCCTCCTCCGTTGGCCTGGGCTGCGGATCTTCTCCCAGCCCTGTAGCCGGCGGCGGAAGTGCGACGTCTTTCAGCACCGCCCTGCAGCGCTCCGCACACTCGACGAAGGCCCTTGCCGACCCCAGGTACTCTTCGTACGCCGCCACAGCCTGCTGCAGCGGCGTCTGCATCCCCGATGCGGCGGCGGCCACCTCGCGCCACGGATACGTGGCCGGGCGCGGCGCTCCCCCCTGCCGCGGCGGCTGGGGGGAGAGGAACGGCACCAGGGATGCCGACCGGGAAAAAGCGTCGAGCGTTCGCTGGCGCAGCCCACGCGGGGGGCTCTCCACCGCCTGGATGGCCTTCGCCATCTCATCCATCTCCGGCATCGTGCGGCTACGGAACACCGCTTCGTCTTCCTGCAGGAAACGTGAGGAAGGCCTCCTCCAGCACCTCGGACGGGCACCCGACCACGTGCTGCAGAAACAGCTGCAGCAGGTCCTTCTGCTGCAACGCACTGCTCCTGCTCTTTGGCGGCAGCGGCGGGATCACCACGCCGCGGAACCGCAGGCAAAGCAGGTCCCGCAGCCGCCCGCCTCGCTGTAGCGGCGCTCGACCGTGTGCCGCGTCCCCGGCTCCCATTGCGAAAGGGAATGAATGGCGATGGGGTGAAGGGGGGCGGGCGGGGCCACGACACACACCGCCGTCACCACGCGGAAGAGCTGCACTCTGGGCTGCCCTCTGTTGATGCAACGGAGGTCGCCCACCTCCACCTCCACTGTGAGCAGTGCCGCTGTCCCGAGCATAGTAAACACTATAATTGATCTCTGGATGGAAGGACGAGCTTGGGAAAGGAGGGGCCTGTGAAGGAAAAGAGGATCAAGGAAGGTGTTGTTGTTGTTTGTTCTGTTGGTTCGGGGGATGGAGAAATGAACGGAGAGAAGGAGCGGATCTCTTGTTTCGCTTTCTGTTGCCGATGTCATATCCCAACGGCCAGCGAATGCCCAGACGGTGAGAGGCGAAGATGGGTGAAACAGAAAGAGAAGGAAAGAGACAACGAAGAGGAGTGCAACAAGGAGGAAAAAACATATAGGAGGGGGGAAGAGAGTGCATCGCATCGCACTGGCCGGTCAGGTGGTGCGCTGCCAAGGTTACCAGCTAGAGTTCGGCCAGCATGGCTGGTGAACCCTAACCCTACGGATACCCTGGCGGTGCGGGCCCTGAGCAGCATGCGAGGGGGGCATTCCCCTCTCCGCGGCTCCTCCTTGGGAAAGAACGTCGGAGAGAGGTTCCGGCAATGGGCCGTAAGAGCACCCTGGTGGAGGGGATTCAGTTTTTGGTAGCAGAAAAATAAGGTAGCAGACCTTACGCAGGGTCCGCATGTGTCGCAGTGTTAGGGGTGTGTCGGGGGGTGTGGGAGGGGGTTCTGTTGCCCCTCGCAACCCTCCTCATCTGTATTCTCCTCTTCTCGGGTGTCCGCAGTGAGGCGACTCGCCCAGCAGAGGTGTTGCTGAGAATTGTGTTAGGCCGCCCAGCCGGCCGTATGGGCAATAAAAATGAAAAAATGACCTTAAGGCCGAGAAATATAATGATGATACAGACAATAATGATGATAATAGCTTTGGCGCACCAAGTAGAGTGTGTTGTGGCCATCACTAGAAAACAAAAAACAACACCCCTAAAAAAAAAGAAATAGAGTATTGTCGAAACCTATGAAGAGGAAAGGGGGGAGGGGAGAAAGATAGGTTTGTGTCACTGGCCTACCTTGCAGGCAATGTAGTCACAGGCCAAAACATACCAGTTCATCTTATGAAATTTTTGTGGAAACGCTGAGACCCCATAGGTAGGTGCAAACTCAACAGAGGAGATACCGACTTGATTCGTCCTTCTCAGCAATCGGGCAAAAGGTGCACCGTAATTCCGGGATATTTAATTCAGGCGTTTCCCTTATCACAAGACCCTCTTCTTCCCCAAAGTTTCGGGAGAGGGGATCAGCCGGATTCAGTTTGCCATCAATATAGAAAAACAGTACTGTGACATCCTGGAAGCCTGTGAGAGGAATACTGAGAAAGAACTGGAGAAAGAAAATGGAATGAAATGAGCGATAAGTGCTTAGAATATGCCACCAATTGAGAGGTGGATGTGCAATTTGTGGTTTCTCAACTTGTTTGTGAGAAATACATATATTATGCTCGTACTCTGCCTGTTCCTTTTTCTGTTATTATATATAACGCGCAGTTAGGTTTCGCTTGCCTCGACAAACTGCCTGCAGTTTGTCTTTGCTGTTTTAAAACCATCCCACCCACCCCTGTAGTTCCCGCCTCGACGCGGATCCTTGGAAAAATGAATTTTTCCAAGCCTGGGTGGTTTTGGCCAGCAAAACTACCCTTCGCGAGACGTGTGGAGCCTAGCTGTGCATTGTTTTTTCTGTACTTCTATTTTTTCCTTTCTCCCTGTACAAACGTTCTTTTGAGGTTTTGAGATGTGCTGTGTGATGTTTTCCTCACTTACAAAATAATAAACAAATGTATCCGGAGTTCAGTATACTCTTTGTATTTCTGCAGTGGTGCACACAAGTTTGAGAATCTATGCAATCTTCGTCGGCATGTAATGTACTTTTCTTTCTCCTTTGTTCGCATCTCAGCTATTCAGGTCTAAAATAAATGATTTGCAAAACGATACAAGGCGTTAAGTGCATATCCCCTACCGATGCCCCTATAACCTGCTTCACCTCTCTGTGCCAGGACGATTGGGAAATGATCGGTAACTAAAGCAATTCGGTGTAGCGGAGAAGCGTGAGCAAACTCGTCAACAATAAATTTTAGGAACAGTAAAGCCACACGTGGTTCAGCATGAGCAGAATATCGAGCCTTAAAATAGATAGGCCTTGTGAAGGTTGTGATCCCTTACATTAGCCACTAACGATCTTTCCGTCTTGCTTTACAATGTTTACAGACGAGCCTCTACTTGGCTCCCTTCTTTCTTATATCATTTAAGTCTCTTTATTAATGTTTTTCCCCGATCAAGTCATTTATCTGAAAGTAACAATACATAATAGCATACCACTGACGAAGTGCAAAGCTCAAGGTAAACCCTTGGATTCTTGTGAGAGCCAAGGGTCCCCGTCTCCACCTCGCCAGTCTTCATGCCCCATCGCCAAGTGACGCTCACTTACTTCCAAACCTCGTGAGGGAGCGTCAGCCGGATTGTTCTCCGACCGAACATAGCCATAGGACGCCCGGTTGTTCCCAGCTCCTGAAGTAGCGTCTGTACGCCCTCTAGCTCCACAGCGAGGGCCCTGGACTTTGTGTGTCCTTTACGCGCCGCACCTAGCAACGAAGTGTTGTCGACCAAAATGGTCAGCCGAGTGGGTATCAAGGAGGCGAAACTGCGAAGAGCCAGAGCCACCGCCCTGGACTCCGCCTGCATAATCAGAAAAGGCGTGGTGCTCCAACGGGCTCCAGTAATAAAGATATTTCCACTACTAAGGTAAAGGATAGCGCCCCAGCCATCCAGCGAGGCATCGGATATGAGCGTGGCGGAGGCCGGTAAAGTAGTATCAGGAACTTTACGCGGAACGTTGGCCTGCAGCAAGGAAAGTAAACGCTGCCCATACCCCAGAGCGACCCCGTTCAAGTTCGCCGGGTCCTTAGCCTGCAGCCTGCCTCGATTCAGGCTACTCAAACGCCGACGTACTATTTTAAAGAAAAAATAAAATGAAATAACGGTATTCCCAAAATTGCCGCCGCAAAGAGCATTCGCGACACCACTGCCTCCATCGTGGCTACGGAGATCACCGAAAGGTCAGTAATCTCGAGTAGCTTGGCATGCGTTTTGGGACCGACTGACACTGTTTTACTATCATGGTCGAACGAGACGCCTATGAAATTATAACATTTCCGAGCGGTCTCTATCTCACCCAAAGTGACTTGCGCGGCCTCGCAAACCCGAATGACCGAATGCGTCCAGGCCGAAACGACGTCTTCAGGACCTGACAATCGAATGTTATCAATCCAAACGTCAACATGAACCTCGGGTGGTGCCGCATATTCCCTTTGGGCGAACCACCCCCTGTTTGCCGGCCAAGGCAGACGAGATCATTTGCATAATCTCCGGGCTAGCCTTGTAGCCCATCGGCAGACGGCACAACTCAACCAGCTGACCGTCCTCGGTAAAGCAGCGGAACAAAGCTCGCGCTGCTTCCGGAAGTTCCACTTGGAAGAAGGAAGCTTTTAGGTCAAGACAAGTCGCACACTCCTGATGAACCGCCGGAAGATACGCTGTAACTCGCTCTAGCGGAACTTCTGCGTCATAGGTGTCAAACTCATTCTTTTCCCTCGGCCAGGCGATAAATCTGCGCCGAAGACCGGATGACTTTTCCTCGATCACTGAGAAAGGAACGACATAGCCCTTCGTGGGCAAAGTAGAAGCAGGTGCAATGACGCCTGCGGAAATCATGGCAGTCGCGTCCGTCGCCGATATTACTCGGCGCGATGGCAGAAGGGCGGACTCGTCCGGCCCCCCTTGCCCAAGCAGTGCCAGCAGCTCATCGAAACGATGCACTGCCTCCGGGATCATACGGGCGCGTACTTTATGTACATCAAGAGGAGCAACATCAACCTGCTGTAGCGGTATCGTCCGCTCGTCATCTGGAGACGCCACAACGGTCGGGGCGCTCCTGCGCAAAATCGTGTGCTTCCCACCGAAGCGCTTTGTGGCGCTCTCGCCCCTAAACCAAGGGGCGGATACAAGCTGTGTATACGTGGGGGGGTGCCCTTACATCTCCGCCACTAACTGTGCTAGGTCTCCTAATTTCGCGGCAGTTGGGCCCAAGTACCTCATGGTTGATCTCACTACATCGTTCGGGGTGACATGCTTGCCCAGCCGCGACACCTCGTGCGAACTGATCCCCAACTGCGATGCCTTTTCCACCGCCTCTTGCAGGGCCCCCCCGCTTGATCGAGTGGGCTGAGTATCCCCGTTGCTTCAGCCAGCGAGTAGCCTGCTGTGTGGTCATGTTTGTCACAGGGGCTCCCGGACCGCGGTCGGCGATCAGCCGTCGCAGGTCCCGGGCATCTTGGCCTTTGATGAGGACGTATCTGCTCGCTTTGTGCGGATCCATCTTCGATGATTTTGGCAGAGCTGCCCAATCCAGTATAACGGAGCCGTCCTCCTCGAGGATGAAGTTTTCTGTCCTCAGGGCCTGAATTTCGGCCCATCTGCTGGCTGTGATCCATGCCAGCCGAAGTACTACCGCGTCCTGCCAAGCGGGTGCGGTGTCCACCATTTCGTCGATCACCGCCTTCGGAATGGGTACCGCCTGTCGAATCGGCTCGCGCGCCGCCATCTTGCGACAGCCGCTGAGATACGCGTCGAGGAGGGAGATCTCCTTTGTCAACATGGACCGAAGCGTCATCCCGTACTGTAGCTTCGTCGACGACTTCAACGGCCGGGACTCCAGAAAAAGAGGCACCGCATCTGTGCCCATCGGAAGACCCATCTTGTCGCAAAAGGCGATGAAGCTTCGCATCAGCGAAATGCGCTGAGTCCAAGTCGTTGGCTCCCACATTGCGTGCGCCACTTCGTTGACTTTCGATCCCAGCATCGACACCTCCGGACTCTCCGGGAGAACTGGTTCGTATAGGAAGCGAGAATCGTTCAGAGACGCCTGTGGAGGCCTGGTGAAGTGATCTCTTTTTGCGACGCTGGCGATAGTAGTGGCTGGCGGAGGCATTCATGTCGGCTTTTTCCCAAAACTGGTATCGGGGCTTTTGGGTGCCCCTTGGTTGGGCTAGCCGATCGAGTGTGCTTGGCCGGAGCCTCCCTTGTTCGGGAAAGGGTATTCTTCCGCACACGTAAAGGGCAGGCCGTGGACAAGTGTCCCTTTTGTTTACACATCCAACATACCGTCGTTTCGCCCTTGCTAGGCATAGCGTCGACGTACTCCTTGAAGCCATCCATGCCATTGGAAATGTTAGCCCGCGCAGCATAAAAGGCTTTTTCGGTGCCCTTGATCTCGTGACGATGCGCCGCATGGTATAATCCCATCATCAGCCAACTACCCATGCTGTGGTCGGAATCCTCAAGCACCTCCTTTTCCATGGAGGTGTGGACCCAGTGGACCAGGGCAGCGAACTTGCTGTTGGTTAGCTCGTCCCGCGGCATGCCATCCGGGAACAGCTCCTGTTTCAGGTACAGTTCCACCAACAGGGGGTGGAGCCCGGTGAAGTTAGGAAACCAAGTCGATGTGTCCATGGCGTTAAATTTGATCTCCGACCGAACGTATGCTCCCCCACCCGCCGGCCGTGTCACTCTGTCCTCCATCATACCGGCCCTGAGTAAATTAACATCAGCGTCGAGATCAAGAGCGGAGAAGAAAGAACCTTCACTTGCCGTTAAAGCGCAGCAGGACAATCAATATGCATAAGCGAGGGACAGTTCTCTGGAAACAGTGTTCATCCTGGATCTTCCGAGAATGGTTTTAAAGGGTGTCAACCATCTTCTCCCACACCCCTTTGTTGTCGTCAAAACGTTTGTTAATGTTGTGAAGGCCAGCTGTAACACGAAAAGAGATGTCCGTGAGATCCTTCCGCACACTGTCCATGTCTGTTTTGACCGAGGCGTTTTCCCCCCGCATGGTGGATAAACGTTCCAATAACTGGGTGTAGACATCCTGGGAACCTTCCTGCTGCGCTGCCGCCACTGCTTCCTGCAGATCTTTTTGCGCCGCCACCATTGCCTCCGACTGACGAAGAGCATCGTCCACCGTTTTTTGCATGGAGTCAATTTTTTTCTGTATATCTGCCGAGAACGCGGTGTGGCTGTCCTTGAGGGAATGGAAATCCTCACCCGTCCGTTTCAACAGCCGCTCGTATCGAGCGAGCTCCTCCCTCTTTTCATCAGCCACTCTCTGCTTCAAAAGCCGCTCCATGCGAATGAGTTCCTCCTTATTATCAGCCGTAACAGAGGACCGCAGTAACGCGAATTTATGGGCAGTGTCCTCCCGTTCGGACTGTATCGCCGTCAAAAAGGCCTTTCGTTCCCGTGCAAATTCCTCCCGAAGCGCGGATACCTCCTCCTGCATTTGGCGGCGCATAATCACCATCGCGTTCTGTAAATCAGATGCTGCCTCGGCGGTAGACCATTTGGTAGCCTCAATGGCGCCCTTTAGGGCCCTCGTCTCCTGCTCATGAATCTGGCGCAACTCCGAATGAGAGGCCTGCACCCCAGAAAGCTCACTGCGGATCCCCTGTGTTAACGCGTCCTGCTGTACGGCTTGGTTATAGAGGGTCTGGCTTGCAACCTCAAGGTTTCCCAATTGCCCCGCCATTAAAGCAAATTGACGTTGGATGGCTTCATCCCGGGCAAAAAGCATGCCAGAAATGTACCCTGCAAACCGACTCCAAGGCTGAGGCTCATTAGTGCCCTCACGCTGGAGCCACAAGGAAGTACCGCTCCGAAACAACGCCACGTCCACAGAGTTTGGTGGCGAACCGGGGGGGTCAGAATACCTGACCGTGACGACGGTGCTTTCACCGTCTGGGATCAACTCCGAAATCTGACCTTCGACCAAGTTCCATTGGTCGGGATTGATGGGAACGAGAGCCATGGTGACCTTACGAACTTAACAAATTAAAAACTTACGAAAAGTTATTATTAAGTATGCTATATGCTAGCAAATAAAAAGAAAAATTTTCACTTGCAATCAGGGAAAAACTGCCGAGTGACTAAAGTCATAAGGTTGAAAGGGTGGATCAAGAGAAGGCATCGTCCAACATGTAATGCTTACGCCGGTTCTACTATGCGATCTAACAGAGATGACAACCATTAATCACAAGGTCTGCTTCCCCAGGCAGGATAAGTATCCTGCCCAGGGACCTAATCCAACTCTTCGACAGCCTCCCATACCGCTTCCTCATTCCCTTCGCTTAAAGCTCCTCAAAAACAAACAAGGTTGGGTAGCCTCGAAACAGAGACGTTCAATAGAATAATTGTATACCTCTTCTCTATCAGGTGAAGTTACCAGATTTGCTGCTCTAATCCGGCTGATAACCGTCCGTATAGTTCTGTAAAATTCCTGCTCCTGACCTTCGCGGGCTGCAAATAATATGTTGTCAATCATAGTATCAATCAGTATATCCGTCTGTATATCAATAATTGTCCAAGTAATAGCTTGTCCTACTGCAACGCTCCATCTCGCACCTGTAGGTAATGTCTTTAAGCGGTACATTGTTCCATCATGGGATCGGAAAACGAAATAATTTCGTGTATCAACTGGAATCGGTATCGCATCATAAAAGGCTTGGAAATCTATTTGAAACATGTAACGTGCATCCTTTAGTCTCTGCCGCCTTGCTAATCGTGATGGTCTTGTGATGATAGGCAATTCCGACTTTTGGATAACCGAATTGAGATGGGGTTCAGTTATGATACGGCGTCTGGCTTTCATGGGTTCATACACCGTAAAGATAGACACACCATGTACGTCTGCCAGTAAAGGATGTACAACCTCCGGATCACATGCTTCGATTTTTCCCATTAGAACGCATTGTTGTAACTCCTCAGTTGATAATTTGACTTTCTTAATGGTTCTGGAAGTGCGTAGATTGCGAAAAGTGCGAGCATTAAGGAACCGGAGGGCAGATCGTAAAAATTCATGTGTTGTAGTATGTAAGGTAGGTAATCGTTTGACAGCATCCAAATTGCATAAAGTAACCTCTTTTAAGTGCAAGGGCCAGTTTTCAATAGGGGGTAAGTCGGTTGGAGGTAGTCCGTCGCGGCGGCGAATTTCATGAAATAGCTCTACTTCATCGAGTTTCAGGGATTTATAGTCTGGGGCTACTCGTCCAAGGTGTTCTGTAGAAGGTGGGACGTGTTGACGGCATCCTGTACTTGCCCGTCCTCCGCCGTTGGTTGGAGGCCATAACCCAAATACCTCCTGAACGTGTCTTCTCGGGTGTGACCCGTCAGTCTCATCACCGCTGTCATCGGCACTCCGTCCGCTGCTAGTTGTCGTGCCGCTCCGCACCGGAACGATGGGAGCGCCGCCTCGGAGTTCACCTCCTTGATCGCATGAATCAATTGCCTGCGTGGTATGGATTCGTCTGGAAATAAAAATTCTCTTGGTCGCCTTTCGTTGATGAGGTGCAAAAGTTTGTCTGCGTCCCGACGATTTAAAACGGTGGGGACTGAATAAGGTCCACGGAAACGTTCGCCTTTGCCTCTTCGAATCGTGATTTGTACTCTCACACGACCCGGAGATATTTCGGGTCCGAAGTGAATGTCGTGAGGGATCAATTTCCCGATGTCTCCCGGTCTCGCGGCACACACCCACATCAGCGTCGCAAAGACTTGGGCTTCTGGAAATTCGCGTAGGCGTCTGTAAACCTCCTCGTACTGGGTCAATGTCAAAGGAGCTGGTGGATGGGGAATGTTCTCCTTCTCGAGCCGGCTTGCAGCAGTCATTGCTTGCGTCCATATAGGGGATCTTCGTAGATCGATTGGTTCCTGCTGATTGGTATACAACGGAAGATGTAGTAAAGCCGATTGGACTGTACCCATGTGGCGGTGAATGGTGGACCATCTCCAGTGTCGTGCGATGCTGAGGCGTCGAATAAATTCTATTGTCGCTACTTCGAGGGGTAGACGTATCAGGTCGGCAGGCATGTGTTTCAGATCGCTCAAAGCATTTCTGTGTTGACGTCGGACTTCCGCATTCATTGCAGTCCAGGTCACCTGGGGGATATGTGGGGGCTTGTCGAGGTAAATGACCCAGTCTCTCGGGCAGGCACCGCGTCCCCACACGGGTCTGCCCGTCATGTTTAAAGACCCCGTAATGCCGGTATGTTGGGCCCTTTCCATTTCGTGTAGTGGGTCGTCATCCAACGTGATCTGAGGATGATTACCAGGGTTTCTACGTGTGGTCGTAGAGCGTGACGTTTGGCGACTTTCACGCAGTGCATAAAGCCCTAGAACTGCTTCGTTTGCATGTCGGGTAACAGTATAAATAGGATAATCAGTCCTTTCAGTTCTATCTGCGTCTAACGAAATACCAATGATGAATACGTGATTTTCGAAACTTCCGGGTAACTCGACCTCATTACCGTTACGGTAAAGGAAAACGTGTCGATCATCCGGAAGAGGGTCGTGAAGGATTCGTGGGGTTCCATTAGGATCCGCACCATATGGGTATAAGGTAAATCCATAATCATTGAGAGCTGTGTGATGAGTCATCATCCGGCGGCGTTCGGTATACTGTCTCCGCTGAGCCCGTGTGCGTAAAGAACTGTCTGTCAAGTGGCGATATCGCCCGTCTGCAAAATTCGCTAATACATTGGCTGTTAATAGAAAGGAAAACCCGTTTCGTGTCGCTGCCTCACGAATAGATGCGTACTCATCTTCCCAATTTGGTGGCGCGCCGCCTACCAGCACAGGCGATAACTGAGATACCTCAGAAGGATGTTCACCTAGAATGTTCCGCATCGTCGTCAGAAAACTTTCAAGTGGAGGTTGTGTTCGTAGGGACTCCTGAAGGAATAACCGTAACCTTTTCGGTAAGTCGCGGGCGTACGAGGATTGTAAGCCGAAGTAAAGAAGGGAAAAAATTTGCAATCATAAATATTCCGCAATCTTCGCTATAGCGTTCTTGTCGTTGGCACTTACAAAATCGGATAACTATTTCAGGCCATAGGCTTTTTAGTTTCCTTGCGAGATCCTTATGTACCGCGAAAGATGGCGCGGAGTCATAGACGTCCATCTTAACCTTGTCCTTTGCCATATACATATCGCCTGCAATCCAGTGATGATGACTGAAAAGGGGGAAAAATACTCTCTCCTGTGTGCGTAGGCGTTCATTGATGTGAGCAGTCACCTCAGATGCACCCTGGAAATTCAATTGAACTAACAGGTCTGGTAACGTGCGGCAAGATAAGACACTGTCAGGAGGTAAGTATCGAAAAAGAATCCGATCCAACTCGCTATCGTTTGTCTTACCAGAAGCGATATCTCCACCAATGTAAGAAGGCAGCTCCCCTACTGCCTCACCCGATGGAATAGGGGAGTCTACACGTTTTTTGAATCACCACCTCGAAGTTGACGACCATTTCCGTTGGTAGGCGACGAAGGAGGGGGGTTTCTGGTTATTAAACTGATGCCCTCCGTTGTTAGCATAGTTCCCGTTGTTCGAGTAACCGGTATGTGCGTTGCCTCTCGCATACTGGCGAGAGTATTCAGTTCGCCCATACTTAACCCCAGAGTTGTTATAGCCCCTCCCCCGGTCAAGCAGCCCGCGGACCATGGTCTGCAAATTATTCAGTTGAGAATACAAATTCTGTAGCTTTTCGGTGGTTACACTATCCGATTGCTGTAGCCAGTTTTCCATTGCAGAAAGGTCAAGATAGCCTACTTGCTGCCCTTCGGCATTCCACAAGGAAGAATAGTACTCACCACCTTCCAGTTGTTGTATTGTATAACGGCTCCGTTGGGTTACACTAGTGCCGCCGCCCCCTTGTAAAGACGGGGATTGCTGTCGGGCAAACAATTTGCTGTTCAAGTCAGTGCTGTGCGGAGGAAAAATTGGTCCGTTGTACGTGTAGACCTGTTCCGCCAACGTAAGGCGAGTCGTGCCATCCATGAGAAGCAGCATACGAGTATTGTGGGCTTTGTATATATCGACCACTGGGTTGAGTAGGAAGTGCATAATAAAGTAGGCAGCCTTTTCCTTGTCCTTTGTGAAAACCAAATTGGCAACCAAGAAGAGATCCAGCTGGTGAAGTTCCCTTGAGTCGAGCATCGAAATGACAAAAGACTCCAACTTCTCCCATCGCTTAGGATCCGAATAGGCATTCTCGAAGGAGTCAATGTAGGTTTTGTATGTAGCGAATTGTTGGGCCCACGGATATACCTTAGTGGTGCTTTCTTTAGACGCGAACTCAGCTGTCCAGGTAAAGGCGGAAGACGAAGCATCCTGTGCAGAGACGAATCGTTGGAACAACTCGTTCCTTTGTTTTGTTATGTCATCCTCACTAAAACTGAGACTTTTAGAAAATTGTAATAGGCGTAAGAGACTGGTTTTTAGACCTTGTAATTCGGATGCGGGAATGAAAGGTACAAGTTCGATTGGAACATCGAAGTACTCTTCACTAATGCCGTCCGGTAGAGGCATCAACAAGACGAGATATCGGAAGTTAACCTAAAGAAAATATAAGCAGCTAGGTAAAGCTATAATAGCCTGAACGTGCCTAGCAATAAGTTTGTAATACCCTACACCAAGAGATGAATTGGAGTAAACAAAGGAGAAACCCATTTATATAGAACAGGATATAAAACAAAAATGGAAACTGCACGTGCATTGGTATCGAGTAGGAATAAAGGTAATATTATTAATTTGATTTGTAATTTTAAAAGATAACCGCATTTCCCCAAAACAGGCATGACACGCTGCAATCCTGTCGATTAAAGCTTTGCACAGGAGAGAGAGAAGGCAGAGTCGTCGCGGGGGAGAAGGCGCACAGAGCTCCCACAGGATAGAGAGAGGAAAGGAACCGAGGCGGCGCCCCACGCACACAAACGGGGAAGGTGGCGCGGTCTTACGTCTGTTGTTTGTGTTCTGAAGAGCAGGTGAAGAAGACGGCTTTCGGCATACGAAGCCCTCTGAGTAGTATAGATGAAAAAAGGGCTCATGAAGACGCCCTATAGGTAAAATAGTGATCATGATGTGGGGTATCTGCTCGAGCCATCCGGTTGTGGGTTCCTGCTCCTCGGCCTGCTTTGGGCGAAGGCGTCCACCAGGTGGTTGGCCTCCCCCTCCATGCGCCAGTGTAGCTGAGGCAGCACGCGGCCCCGCACGTCCTCCACCAGACGAGTCTCCATCGCTGCGAACTGCTCCTGGAGCTGCTGGTGGTGCGTCCTGGCCTGTGCCTCCCTCTGGCGAGCATGGGCGAGGTCTGCCGCCTGCACGAGGGCGTCCAGCCCATCGGCCTCGGCGAGGAGGCGCCGGCACAGCCGCTCTCCCGACACCAACCCGTCCCCGTCACGGCCCACATCCGCGGGGCCACGCTGGGCGGCGTACTCAACGGCGCACAAGGCGCACCGGATGCTCTGGTCGAGCGCCGCCTGTACCTCCGAGAGGCTCAGGGGGCCGTGCTCCACGGGCGCCGGACCCTCGGCACTGGGGGAGGGTGCCCAGTTCTCCGCTACCGCGGCGCATCGCCCCGCAGCCGCCAGCATGGCTGTGACGGACGCCACGTACGCCGCGAGCGCCTCGGCGGCCCTCTGCAGCGTCCCCCTCGTCCCCGCTGCGGCGGCGGCGATCTCGCCCACGGCGTGGCGGCTCTGTCCTGCGGGGCGGCGGCTGGGGTGAGGAGGGGCACCAGGGACGCCGTGCGGGAGAAGGCGTCCAGCACTCGGCGGCGCAATGCGGGTCGATCCGCCTCCAGTCGCTCCGCCTTCGCCTGCTGCATCGCCAGCATGGTGCGGCGACGAAAGACCCCAGGCTCCTCCACCAGGAAGCGCAGCACGAACGGCTCCTCCCGCACCTCCGCCGGACAGTACTCGACCAACGACTGGAGAAATAGCTCCAGCTGGTCCTTCTTCTCCGGTGGCGATCGGCCCTTCTTCGGCGGCAGGGGCGGGAGCACCACGCCGCGGCACTGCAGGCAGAGCAGCTCCCGCAGCAGCTCCGCGTCGCCGTACCGGCGCTCCACATCGAACCGCTGCCCGGCCACCCACGTGAGGTCCGGGAGACCGGCGGGCGGCGGGAAGACGGTACGGCCGCGTCCAGCCCCGTCGTTGCCACACGGAAGTACTGCACCTTCGCAGGCTTCCCTCCGTCGTGACGCAGCTCACCCACCTGCACCTCCACTGTGACGAGCGTCTCCATCATGTATAAATAAAAGTGAATCTGTGATAGCCAGCCAAGCGCCAAAACAAAACAAGAAGAGAGAGAGAGAGACAGAGAGGAGAGAGAGAAGGCAGAGTCGTCGCGGGGGAGAAGGCGCACAGAGCTCCCACAGGATAGAGAGAGGAAAGGAACCGAGGCGGCGCCCCACGCACACAAACGGGGAAGGTGGCGCGGTCTTACGTCTGTTGTTTGTGTTCTGAAGAGCAGGTGCAAAAGAAGGCTTTCGGCATACGAAGCCCTCTGAGTAGTATAGATGAAAAAAGGGCTCATGAAGACGCCCTATAGGTAAAATAGTGATCATGATGTGGGGTATCTGCTCGAGCCATCCGGTTGTGGGTTGCTGCTCCTCGGCCTGCTTTGGGCGAAGGCGTCCACCAGGTGGTTGGCCTCCCCCTCCATGCGCCAGTGTAGCTGAGGCAGCACGCGGCCCCGCACGTCCTCCACCAGACGAGTCTCCATCGCTGCGAACTGCTCCTGGAGCTGCTGGTGGTGCGTCCTGGCCTGTGCCTCCCTCTGGCGAGCATGGGCGAGGTCTGCCGCCTGCACGAGGGCGTCCAGCCCATCGGCCTCGGCGAGGAGGCGCCGGCACAGCCGCTCTCCCGACACCAACCCGTCCCCGTCACGGCCCACATCCGCGGGGCCACGCTGGGCGGCGTACTCAACGGCGCACAAGGCGCACCGGATGCTCTGGTCGAGCGCCGCCTGTACCTCCGAGAGGCTCAGGGGGCCGTGCTCCACGGGCGCCGGACCCTCGGCACTGGGGGAGGGTGCCCAGTTCTCCGCTACCGCGGCGCATCGCCCCGCAGCCGCCAGCATGGCTGTGACGGACGCCACGTACGCCGCGAGCGCCTCGGCGGCCCTCTGCAGCGTCCCCCTCGTCCCCGCTGCGGCGGCGGCGATCTCGCCCCACGGCGTGGCGGCTCTGTCCTGCGGGGGCGGCGGCTGGGGGGTGAGGAGGGGCACCAGGGACGCCGTGCGGGAGAAGGCGTCCAGCACTCGGCGGCGCAATGCGGGTCGATCCGCCTCCAGTCGCTCCGCCTTCGCCTGCTGCATCGCCAGCATGGTGCGGCGACGAAAGACCCCAGGCTCCTCCACCAGGAAGCGCAGCACGAACGGCTCCTCCCGCACCTCCGCCGGACAGTACTCGACCAACGACTGGAGAAATAGCTCCAGCTGGTCCTTCTTCTCCGGTGGCGATCGGCCCTTCTTCGGCGGCAGGGGCGGGAGCACCACGCCGCGGCACTGCAGGCAGAGCAGCTCCCGCAGCAGCTCCGCGTCGCCGTACCGGCGCTCCACATCGAACCGCTGCCCGGCCACCCACGTGAGGTCCGGGAGACCGGCGGGGCGGCGGGAAGACGGTACGGCCGCGTCCAGCCCCGTCGTTGCCACACGGAAGTACTGCACCTTCGCAGGCTTCCCTCCGTCGTGACGCAGCTCACCCACCTGCACCTCCACTGTGACGAGCGTCTCCATCATGTATAAATAAAAGTGAATCTGTGATAGCCAGCCAAGCGCCAAAACAAAACAAGAAGAGAGAGAGAGAGACAGAGAGGAGAGAGAGAAGGCAGAGTCGTCGCGGGGGAGAAGGCGCACAGAGCTCCCACAGGATAGAGAGAGGAAAGGAACCGAGGCGGCACCCCACGCACACAAACGGGGAAGGTGGCGCGGTCTTACGTTTGTTGTTTGTGTTCTGAAGAGCAGGTGCAAAAGAAGGCTTTCGGCATACGAAGCCCTCCGAGTAGTAGAGATGAAAAAAGGGCTCATGAAGACGCCCTATAGGTAAAATAGTGATCATTATGTGGGGTATCTGCTCGAGCCATCCGGTTGTGGGTTCCTGCTCCTCGGCCAGCTTTGGGCGAAGGCGTCCACCAGGTGGTTGGCCTCCCCCTCCATGCGCCAGTGCAGCTGAGGCAGCACGCGGCCCCGCACGTCCTCCACCAGACGAGTCTCCATCGCTGCGAACTGCTCCTGGAGCTGCTGGTGGTGCGTCCTGGCCTGTGCCTCCCTCTGGCGAGCATGGGCGAGGTCTGCCGCCTGCACGAGGGCGTCCAGCCCATCGGCCTCGGCGGGGAGGCGCCGGCACAGCCGCTCTCCCGACACCAACCCGTCCCCGTCACGGCCCACATCCGCGGGGCCACGCTGGGCGGCGTACTCAACGGCGCACAAGGCGCACCGGATGCTCTGGTCGAGCGCCGCCTGTACCTCCGAGAGGCTCAGGGGGCCGTGCTCCACGGGCGCCGGACCCTCGGCACTGGGGGAGGGTGCCCAGTTCTCCGCTACCGCGGCGCATCGCCCCGCAGCCGCCAGCATGGCTGTGACGGACGCCACGTACGCCGCGAGCGCCTCGGCGGCCCTCTGCAGCGTCCCCCTCGTCCCCGCTGCGGCGGCGGCGATCTCGCCCACGGCGTGGCGGCTCTGTCCTGCGGGGCGGCGGCTGGGGTGAGGAGGGGCACCAGGGACGCCGTGCGGGAGAAGGCGTCCAGCACTCGGCGGCGCAATGCGGGTCGATCCGCCTCCAGTCGCTCCGCCTTCGCCTGCTGCATCGCCAGCATGGTGCGGCGACGAAAGACCCCAGGCTCCTCCACCAGGAAGCGCAGCACGAACGGCTCCTCCCGCACCTCCGCCGGGCAGTACTCGACCAACGACTGGAGAAATAGCTCCAGCTGGTCCTTCTTCTCCGGTGGCGATCGGCCCTTCTTCGGCGGCAGGGGCGGGAGCACCACGCCGCGGCACTGCAGGCAGAGCAGCTCCCGCAGCAGCTCCGCGTCGCCGTACCGGCGCTCCACATCGAACCGCTGCCCGGCCACCCACGTGAGGTCCGGGAGACCGGGGGCGGCGGGAAGACGGTACGGCCGCGTCCAGCCCCGTCGTTGCCACACGGAAGTACTGCACCTTCGCAGGCTTCCCTCCGTCGTGACGCAGCTCACCCACCTGCACCTCCACTGTGACGAGCGTCTCCATCATGTATAAATAAAAGTGAATCTGTGATAGCCAGCCAAGCGCCAAAACAAAACAAGAAGAGAGAGAGAGAGACAGAGAGGAGAGAGAGAAGGCAGAGTCGTCGCGGGGGAGAAGGCGCACAGAGCTCCCACAGGATAGAGAGAGGAAAGGAACCGAGGCGGCACCCCACGCACACAAACGGGGAAGGTGGCGCGGTCTTACGTTTGTTGTTTGTGTTCTGAAGAGCAGGTGAAGAAGACGGCATTCGAAATACGAAGCCCTCCGAGTAGTAGAGATGAAAAAAGGGCTCATGAAGACGCCCTATAGGTGAAAATCTAGTGATCATTATGTGGGGTATCTGCTCGAGCCATCCGGTTGTGGGTTCCTGCTCCTCGGCCTGCTTTGGGCGAAGGCGTCCACCAGGTGGTTGGCCTCCTCCATGCGCCAGTGTAGCTGAGGCAGCACGCGGCCCCGCACGTCCTCCACCAGACGAGTCTCCATCGCTGCGAACTGCTCCTGGAGCTGCTGGTGGTGCGTCCTGGCCTGTGCCTCCTCTGGCGAGCATGGGCGAGGTCTGCCGCCTGCACGAGGGCGTCCAGCCCATCGGCCTCGGCGAGGAGGCGCCGGCACAGCCGCTCTCCCGACACCAACCCGTCCCCGTCACGGCCCACATCCGCGGGCCACGCTGGGCGGCGTACTCAACGGCGCACAAGGCGCACCGGATGCTCTGGTCGAGCGCCGCCTGTACCTCCGAGAGGCTCAGGGGGCCGTGCTCCACGGGCGCCGGACCCTCGGCACTGGGGAGGGTGCCCAGTCTCCGCTACCGCGGCGCATCGCCCCGCAGCCGCCAGCATGGCTGTGACGGACGCCACGTACGCCGCGAGCGCCTCGGCGGCCCTCTGCAGCGTCCCCCTCGTCCCGCTGCGGCGGCGGCGATCTCGCCCACGGCGTGGCGGCTCTGTCCTGCGGGGCGGCGGCTGGGGTGAGGAGGGGCACCAGGGACGCCGTGCGGGAGAAGGCGTCCAGCACTCGGCGGCGCAATGCGGGTCGATCCGCCTCCAGTCGCTCCGCCTTCGCCTGCTGCATCGCCAGCACGGTGCGGCGCCGAAAGACCCCAGGCTCCTCCACCAGGAAGCGCAGCACGAACGGCTCCTCCCGCACCTCCGCCGGGCAGTACTCGACCAACGACTGGAGAAATAGCTCCAGCTGGTCCTTCTTCTCCGGTGGCGATCGGCCCTTCTTCGGCGGCAGGGCGGGAGCACCACGCCGCGGCACTGCAGGCAGAGCAGCTCCCGCAGCAGCTCCGCGTCGCCGTACCGGCGCTCCACATCGAACCGCTGCCCGGCCACCCACGTGAGGTCCGGGAGACCGGCGGGCGGCGGGAAGACGGTACGGCCGCGTCCAGCCCCGTCGTTGTCACACGGAAGTACTGCACCTTCGCAGGCTTCCCTCCGTCGTGACGCAGCTCACCCACCTGCACCTCCACTGTGACGAGCGTCTCCATCATGTATAAATAAAAGTGAATCTGTGATAGCCAGCCAAGCGCCAAAACAAAACAAGAAGAGAGAGAGAGAGAAGGCAGAGTCGTCGCGGGGGAGAAGGCGCACAGAGCTCCCACAGGATAGAGAGAGGAAAGGAACCGAGGCGGCACCCCACGCACACAAACGGGGAAGGTGGCGCGGTGTTACGTCTGTTGTTTGTGTTCTGAAGAGCAGGTGAAGAAGACGGCATTCGAAATACGAAGCCCCTGAGTAGTAGAGATGAAAAAGGGCTCATGAAGACGCCCTATAGGTGAAAATCTAGTGATCATTATGTGGGTATCTGCTCGAGCCATCCGGTTGTGGGTTCCTGCTCCTCGGCCTGCTTTGGGCGAAGGCGTCCACCAGGTGGTTGGCCTCCCCCTCCATGCGCCAGTGTAGCTGAGGCAGCACGCGGCCCCGCACGTCCTCCACCAGACGAGTCTCCATCGCTGCGAACTGCTCCTGGAGCTGCTGGTGGTGCGTCCTGGCCTGTGCCTCCTCTGGCGAGCATGGGCGAGGTCTGCCGCCTGCACGAGGGCGTCCAGCCCATCGGCCTCGGCGAGGAGGCGCCGGCACAGCCGCTCTCCCGACACCAACCCGTCCCCGTCACGGCCCACATCCGCGGGCCACGCTGGGCGGCGTACTCAACGGCGCACAAGGCGCACCGGATGCTCTGGTCGAGCGCCGCCTGTACCTCCGAGAGGCTCAGGGGGCCGTGCTCCACGGGCGCCGGACCCTCGGCACTGGGGGAGGGTGCCCAGCTCTCCGCTACCGCGGCGCATCGCCCCGCAGCCGCCAGCATGGCTGTGACGGACGCCACGTACGCCGCGAGCGCCTCGGCGGCCCTCTGCAGCGTCCCCCTCGTCCCCGCTGCGGCGGCGGCGATCTCGCCCCACGGCGTGGCGGCTCTGTCCTGCGGGGGCGGCGGCTGGGGGGTGAGGAGGGGCACCAGGGACGCCGTGCGGGAGAAGGCGTCCAGCACTCGGCGGCGCAATGCGGGTCGATCCGCCTCCAGTCGCTCCGCCTTCGCCTGCTGCATCGCCAGCACGGTGCGGCGCCGAAAGACCCCAGGCTCCTCCACCAGGAAGCGCAGCACGAACGGCTCCTCCCGCACCTCCGCCGGGCAGTACTCGACCAACGACTGGAGAAATAGCTCCAGCTGGTCCTTCTTCTCCGGTGGCGATCGGCCCTTCTTCGGCGGCAGGGGCGGGAGCACCACGCCGCGGCACTGCAGGCAGAGCAGCTCCCGCAGCAGCTCCGCGTCGCCGTACCGGCGCTCCACATCGAACCGCTGCCCGGCCACCCACGTGAGGTCCGGGAGACCGGCGGGGCGGCGGGAAGACGGTACGGCCGCGTCCAGCCCCGTCGTTGCCACACGGAAGTACTGCACCTTCGCAGGCTTCCCTCCGTCGTGACGCAGCTCACCCACCTGCACCTCCACTGTGATGAGCGTCTCCATCAGTAAAATAAAAGTGAATCTGTGATAGCCAGCCAAGCGCCAAAACAAAACAAGAAGAGAGAGAGAGAGAAGGCAGAGTCGTCGCGGGGGAGAAGGCGCACAGAGCTCCCACAGGATAGAGAGAGGAAAGGAACCGAGGCGGCACCCCACGCACACAAACGGGGAAGGTGGCGCGGTGTTACGTCTGTTGTTTGTGTTCTGAAGAGCAGGTGAAGAAGACGGCATTCGAAATACGAAGCCCTCTGAGTAGTAGAGATGAAAAAAGGGCTCATGAAGACGCCCTATAGGTGAAAATCTAGTGATCATTATGTGGGGTATCTGCTCGAGCCATCCGGTTGTGGGTTCCTGCTCCTCGGCCTGCTTTGGGCGAAGGCGTCCACCAGGTGGTTGGCCTCCCCCTCCATGCGCCAGTGTAGCTGAGGCAGCACGCGGCCCCGCACGTCCTCCACCAGACGAGTCTCCATCGCTGCGAACTGCTCCTGGAGCTGCTGGTGGTGCGTCCTGGCCTGTGCCTCCCTCTGGCGAGCATGGGCGAGGTCTGCCGCCTGCACGAGGGCGTCCAGCCCATCGGCCTCGGCGAGGAGGCGCCGGCACAGCCGCTCTCCCGACACCAACCCGTCCCCGTCACGGCCCACATCCGCGGGCCACGCTGGGCGGCGTACTCAACGGCGCACAAGGCGCACCGGATGCTCTGGTCGAGCGCCGCCTGTACCTCCGAGAGGCTCAGGGGGCCGTGCTCCACGGGCGCCGGACCCTCGGCACTGGGGGAGGGAGCCCAGCTCTCCGCTACCGCGGCGCATCGCCCCGCAGCCGCCAGCATGGCTGTGACGGACGCCACGTACGCCGCGAGCGCCTCGGCGGCCCTCTGCAGCGTCCCCCTCGTCCCCGCTGCGGCGGCGGCGATCTCGCCCACGGCGTGGCGGCTCTGTCCTGCGGGGCGGCGGCTGGGGGGTGAGGAGGGGCACCAGGGACGCCGTGCGGGAGAAGGCGTCCAGCACTCGGCGGCGCAATGCGGGTCGATCCGCCTCCAGTCGCTCCGCCTTCGCCTGCTGCATCGCCAGCACGGTGCGGCGCCGAAAGACCCCAGGCTCCTCCACCAGGAAGCGCAGCACGAACGGCTCCTCCCGCACCTCCGCCGGGCAGTACTCGACCAACGACTGGAGAAATAGCTCCAGCTGGTCCTTCTTCTCCGGTGGCGATCGGCCCTTCTTCGGCGGCAGGGGCGGGAGCACCACGCCGCGGCACTGCAGGCAGAGCAGCTCCCGCAGCAGCTCCGCGTCGCCGTACCGGCGCTCCACATCGAACCGCTGCCCGGCCACCCACGTGAGGTCCGGGAGACCGGCGGGCGGCGGGAAGACGGTACGGCCGCGTCCAGCCCCGTCGTTGCCACACGGAAGTACTGCACCTTCGCAGGCTTCCCTCCGTCGTGACGCAGCTCACCCACCTGCACCTCCACTGTGATGAGCGTCTCCATCGAGTAAAACTAAAAGTGAATCTGTGATAGCCAGCCAAGCGCCAAAACAAAACAAGAGAGAGAGAGAGAGAAGGCAGAGTCGTCGCGGGGGAGAAGGCGCACAGAGCTCCCACAGGATAGAGAGAGGAAAGGAACCGAGGCGGCACCCCACGCACACAAACGGGGAAGGTGGCGCGGTGTTACGTCTGTTGTTTGTGTTCTGAAGAGCAGGTGAAGAAGACGGCATTCGAAATACGAAGCCCTCTGAGTAGTAGAGATGAAAAAAGGGCTCATGAAGACGCCCTATAGGTGAAAATCTAGTGATCATTATGTGGGGTATCTGCTCGAGCCATCCGGTTGTGGGTTCCTGCTCCTCGGCCTGCTTTGGGCGAAGGCGTCCACCAGGTGGTTGGCCTCCCCCTCCATGCGCCAGTGTAGCTGAGGCAGCACGCGGCCCCGCACGTCCTCCACCAGACGAGTCTCCATCGCTGCGAACTGCTCCTGGAGCTGCTGGTGGTGCGTCCTGGCCTGTGCCTCCCTCTGGCGAGCATGGGCGAGGTCTGCCGCCTGCACGAGGGCGTCCAGCCCATCGGCCTCGGCGAGGAGGCGCCGGCACAGCCGCTCTCCCGACACCAACCCGTCCCCGTCACGGCCCACATCCGCGGGCCACGCTGGGCGGCGTACTCAACGGCGCACAAGGCGCACCGGATGCTCTGGTCGAGCGCCGCCTGTACCTCCGAGAGGCTCAGGGGGCCGTGCTCCACGGGCGCCGGACCCTCGGCACTGGGGGAGGGAGCCCAGCTCTCCGCTACCGCGGCGCATCGCCCCGCAGCCGCCAGCATGGCTGTGACGGACGCCACGTACGCCGCGAGCGCCTCGGCGGCCCTCTGCAGCGTCCCCCTCGTCCCGCTGCGGCGGCGGCGATCTCCCCACGGCGTGGCGGCTCTGTCCTGCGGGGCGGCGGCTGGGGGGTGAGGAGGGGCACCAGGGACGCCGTGCGGGAGAAGGCGTCCAGCACTCGGCGGCGCAATGCGGGTCGATCCGCCTCCAGTCGCTCCGCCTTCGCCTGCTGCATCGCCAGCACGGTGCGGCGCCGAAAGACCCCAGGCTCCTCCACCAGGAAGCGCAGCACGAACGGCTCCTCCCGCACCTCCGCCGGGCAGTACTCGACCAACGACTGGAGAAATAGCTCCAGCTGGTCCTTCTTCTCCGGTGGCGATCGGCCCTTCTTCGGCGGCAGGGGCGGGAGCACCACGCCGCGGCACTGCAGGCAGAGCAGCTCCCGCAGCAGCTCCGCGTCGCCGTACCGGCGCTCCACATCGAACCGCTGCCCGGCCACCCACGTGAGGTCCGGGAGACCGGCGGGGGCGGCGGGAAGACGGTACGGCCGCGTCCAGCCCCGTCGTTGCCACACGGAAGTACTGCACCTTCGCAGGCTTCCCTCCGTCGTGACGCAGCTCACCCACCTGCACCTCCACTGTGATGAGCGTCTCCATCGAGTAAAACTAAAAGTGAATCTGTGATAGCCAGCCAAGCGCCAAAACAAAACAAGAAGAAAGGAGAGAGAGAAGGCAGAGTCGTCGCGGGGGGAGAAGGCGCACAGAGCTCCCACAGGATAGAGAGAGGAAAGGAACCGAGGCGGCACCCCACGCACACAAACGGGGAAGGTGGCGCGGTGTTACGTCTGTTGTTTGTGTTCTGAAGAGCAGGTGAAGAAGACGGCATTCGAAATACGAAGCCCTCTGAGTAGTAGAGATGAAAAAAGGGCTCATGAAGACGCCCTATAGGTGAAAATCTAGTGATCATTATGTGGGGTATCTGCTCGAGCCATCCGGTTGTGGGTTCCTGCTCCTCGGCCTGCTTTGGGCGAAGGCGTCCACCAGGTGGTTGGCCCCCTCCATGCGCCAGTGTAGCTGAGGCAGCACGCGGCCCCGCACGTCCTCCACCAGACGAGTCTCCATCGCTGCGAACTGCTCCTGGAGCTGCTGGTGGTGCGTCCTGGCCTGTGCCTCCCTCTGGCGAGCATGGGCGAGGTCTGCCGCCTGCACGAGGGCGTCCAGCCCATCGGCCTCGGCGAGGAGGCGCCGGCACAGCCGCTCTCCCGACACCAACCCGTCCCCGTCACGGCCCACATCCGCGGGGCCACGCTGGGCGGCGTACTCAACGGCGCACAAGGCGCACCGGATGCTCTGGTCGAGCGCCGCCTGTACCTCCGAGAGGCTCAGGGGGCCGTGCTCCACGGGCGCCGGACCCTCGGCACTGGGGGAGGGAGCCCAGCTCTCCGCTACCGCGGCGCATCGCCCCGCAGCCGCCAGCATGGCGGTGACGGACGCCACGTACGCCGCGAGCGCCTCGGCGGCCCTCTGCAGCGTCCCCCTCGTCCCCGCTGCGGCGGCGGCGATCTCGCCCCACGGCGTGGCGGCTCTGTCCTGCGGGGGCGGCGGCTGGGGGGTGAGGAGGGGCACCAGGGACGCCGTGCGGGAGAAGGCGTCCAGCACTCGGCGGCGCAATGCGGGTCGATCCGCCTCCAGTCGCTCCGCCTTCGCCTGCTGCATCGCCAGCACGGTGCGGCGCCGAAAGACCCCAGGCTCCTCCACCAGGAAGCGCAGCACGAACGGCTCCTCCCGCACCTCCGCCGGGCAGTACTCGACCAACGACTGGAGAAATAGCTCCAGCTGGTCCTTCTTCTCCGGTGGCGATCGGCCCTTCTTCGGCGGCAGGGGCGGGAGCACCACGCCGCGGCACTGCAGGCAGAGCAGCTCCCGCAGCAGCTCCGCGTCGCCGTACCGGCGCTCCACATCGAACCGCTGCCCGGCCACCCACGTGAGGTCCGGGAGACCGGCGGGGCGGCGGGAAGACGGTACGGCCGCGTCCAGCCCCGTCGTTGCCACACGGAAGTACTGCACCTTCGCAGGCTTCCCTCCGTCGTGACGCAGCTCACCCACCTGCACCTCCACTGTGATGAGCGTCTCCATCGAGTAAAACTAAAAGTGAATCTGTGATAGCCAGCCAAGCGCCAAAACAAAACAAGAAGAAAGGAGAGAGAGAAGGCAGAGTCGTCGCGGGGGAGAAGGCGCACAGAGCTCCCACAGGATAGAGAGAGGAAAGGAACCGAGGCGGCACCCCACGCACACAAACGGGGAAGGTGGCGCGGTGTTACGTTTGTTGTTTGTGTTCTGAAGAGCAGGTGAAGAAGACGGCATTCGAAATACGAAGCCCTCCGAGTAGTAGAGATGAAAAAAGGGCTCATGAAGACGCCCTATAGGTGAAAATCTAGTGATCATTATGTGGGGTATCTGCTCGAGCCATCCGGTTGTGGGTTCCTGCTCCTCGGCCTGCTTTGGGCGAAGGCGTCCACCAGGTGGTTGGCCTCCCCCTCCATGCGCCAGTGTAGCTGAGGCAGCACGCGGCCCCGCACGTCCTCCACCAGACGAGTCTCCATCGCTGCGAACTGCTCCTGGAGCTGCTGGTGGTGCGTCCTGGCCTGTGCCTCCCTCTGGCGAGCATGGGCGAGGTCTGCCGCCTGCACGAGGGCGTCCAGCCCATCGGCCTCGGCGAGGAGGCGCCGGCACAGCCGCTCTCCCGACACCAACCCGTCCCCGTCACGGCCCACATCCGCGGGCCACGCTGGGCGGCGTACTCAACGGCGCACAAGGCGCACCGGATGCTCTGGTCGAGCGCCGCCTGTACCTCCGAGAGGCTCAGGGGGCCGTGCTCCACGGGCGCCGGACCCTCGGCACTGGGGGAGGGAGCCCAGCTCTCCGCTACCGCGGCGCATCGCCCCGCAGCCGCCAGCATGGCGGTGACGGACGCCACGTACGCCGCGAGCGCCTCGGCGGCCCTCTGCAGCGTCCCCCTCGTCCCCGCTGCGGCGGCGGCGATCTCGCCCCACGGCGTGGCGGCTCTGTCCTGCGGGGGCGGCGGCTGGGGGGTGAGGAGGGGCACCAGGGACGCCGTGCGGGAGAAGGCGTCCAGCACTCGGCGGCGCAATGCGGGTCGATCCGCCTCCAGTCGCTCCGCCTTCGCCTGCTGCATCGCCAGCACGGTGCGGCGCCGAAAGACCCCAGGCTCCTCCACCAGGAAGCGCAGCACGAACGGCTCCTCCCGCACCTCCGCCGGGCAGTACTCGACCAACGACTGGAGAAATAGCTCCAGCTGGTCCTTCTTCTCCGGTGGCGATCGGCCCTTCTTCGGCGGCAGGGGCGGGAGCACCACGCCGCGGCACTGCAGGCAGAGCAGCTCCCGCAGCAGCTCCGCGTCGCCGTACCGGCGCTCCACATCGAACCGCTGCCCGGCCACCCACGTGAGGTCCGGGAGACCGGCGGGGCGGCGGGAAGACGGTACGGCCGCGTCCAGCCCCGTCGTTGCCACACGGAAGTACTGCACCTTCGCAGGCTTCCCTCCGTCGTGACGCAGCTCACCCACCTGCACCTCCACTGTGATGAGCGTCTCCATCGAGTAAAACTAAAAGTGAATCTGTGATAGCCAGCCAAGCGCCAAAACAAAACAAGAAGAAAGGAGAGAGAGAAGGCAGAGTCGTCGCGGGGGAGAAGGCGCACAGAGCTCCCACAGGATAGAGAGAGGAAAGGAACCGAGGCGGCACCCCACGCACACAAACGGGGAAGGTGGCGCGGTGTTACGTTTGTTGTTTGTGTTCTGAAGAGCAGGTGAAGAAGACGGCATTCGAAATACGAAGCCCTCCGAGTAGTAGAGATGAAAAAAGGGCTCATGAAGACGCCCTATAGGTGAAAATCTAGTGATCATTATGTGGGGTATCTGCTCGAGCCATCCGGTTGTGGGTTCCTGCTCCTCGGCCTGCTTTGGGCGAAGGCGTCCACCAGGTGGTTGGCCTCCCCCTCCATGCGCCAGTGTAGCTGAGGCAGCACGCGGCCCCGCACGTCCTCCACCAGACGAGTCTCCATCGCTGCGAACTGCTCCTGGAGCTGCTGGTGGTGCGTCCTGGCCTGTGCCTCCTCTGGCGAGCATGGGCGAGGTCTGCCGCCTGCACGAGGGCGTCCAGCCCATCGGCCTCGGCGAGGAGGCGCCGGCACAGCCGCTCTCCCGACACCAACCCGTCCCCGTCACGGCCCACATCCGCGGGGCCACGCTGGGCGGCGTACTCAACGGCGCACAAGGCGCACCGGATGCTCTGGTCGAGCGCCGCCTGTACCTCCGAGAGGCTCAGGGGGCCGTGCTCCACGGGCGCCGGACCCTCGGCACTGGGGGAGGGAGCCCAGCTCTCCGCTACCGCGGCGCATCGCCCCGCAGCCGCCAGCATGGCGGTGACGGACGCCACGTACGCCGCGAGCGCCTCGGCGGCCCTCTGCAGCGTCCCCCTCGTCCCCGCTGCGGCGGCGGCGATCTCGCCCCACGGCGTGGCGGCTCTGTCCTGCGGGGGCGGCGGCTGGGGGGTGAGGAGGGGCACCAGGGACGCCGTGCGGGAGAAGGCGTCCAGCACTCGGCGGCGCAATGCGGGTCGATCCGCCTCCAGTCGCTCCGCCTTCGCCTGCTGCATCGCCAGCACGGTGCGGCGCCGAAAGACCCCAGGCTCCTCCACCAGGAAGCGCAGCACGAACGGCTCCTCCCGCACCTCCGCCGGGCAGTACTCGACCAACGACTGGAGAAATAGCTCCAGCTGGTCCTTCTTCTCCGGTGGCGATCGGCCCTTCTTCGGCGGCAGGGGCGGGAGCACCACGCCGCGGCACTGCAGGCAGAGCAGCTCCCGCAGCAGCTCCGCGTCGCCGTACCGGCGCTCCACATCGAACCGCTGCCCGGCCACCCACGTGAGGTCCGGGAGACCGGCGGGGCGGCGGGAAGACGGTACGGCCGCGTCCAGCCCCGTCGTTGCCACACGGAAGTACTGCACCTTCGCAGGCTTCCCTCCGTCGTGACGCAGCTCACCCACCTGCACCTCCACTGTGATGAGCGTCTCCATCGAGTAAAACTAAAAGTGAATCTGTGATAGCCAGCCAAGCGCCAAAACAAAACAAGAAGAAAGGAGAGAGAGAAGGCAGAGTCGTCGCGGGGGAGAAGGCGCACAGAGCTCCCACAGGATAGAGAGAGGAAAGGAACCGAGGCGGCACCCCACGCACACAAACGGGGAAGGTGGCGCGGTGTTACGTCTGTTGTTTGTGTTCTGAAGAGCAGGTGAAGAAGACGGCATTCGAAATACGAAGCCCTCTGAGTAGTAGAGATGAAAAAAGGGCTCATGAAGACGCCCTATAGGTGAAAATCTAGTGATCATTATGTGGGGTATCTGCTCGAGCCATCCGGTTGTGGGTTCCTGCTCCTCGGCCTGCTTTGGGCGAAGGCGTCCACCAGGTGGTTGGCCTCCCCCTCCATGCGCCAGTGTAGCTGAGGCAGCACGCGGCCCCGCACGTCCTCCACCAGACGAGTCTCCATCGCTGCGAACTGCTCCTGGAGCTGCTGGTGGTGCGTCCTGGCCTGTGCCTCCCTCTGGCGAGCATGGGCGAGATCTGCCGCCTGCACGAGGGCGTCCAGCCCATCGGCCTCGGCGAGGAGGCGCCGGCACAGCCGCTCTCCCGACACCAACCCGTCCCCGTCACGGCCCACATCCGCGGGGCCACGCTGGGCGGCGTACTCAACGGCGCACAAGGCGCACCGGATGCTCTGGTCGAGCGCCGCCTGTACCTCCGAGAGGCTCAGGGGGCCGTGCTCCACGGGCGCCGGACCCTCGGCACTGGGGGAGGGAGCCCAGCTCTCCGCTACCGCGGCGCATCGCCCGCAGCCGCCAGCATGGCGGTGACGGACGCCACGTACGCCGCGAGCGCCTCGGCGGCCCTCTGCAGCGTCCCCCTCGTCCCCGCTGCGGCGGCGGCGATCTCGCCCCACGGCGTGGCGGCTCTGTCCTGCGGGGGCGGCGGCTGGGGGGTGAGGAGGGGCACCAGGGACGCCGTGCGGGAGAAGGCGTCCAGCACTCGGCGGCGCAATGCGGGTCGATCCGCCTCCAGTCGCTCCGCCTTCGCCTGCTGCATCGCCAGCACGGTGCGGCGCCGAAAGACCCCAGGCTCCTCCACCAGGAAGCGCAGCACGAACGGCTCCTCCCGCACCTCCGCCGGGCAGTACTCGACCAACGACTGGAGAAATAGCTCCAGCTGGTCCTTCTTCTCCGGTGGCGATCGGCCCTTCTTCGGCGGCAGGGGCGGGAGCACCACGCCGCGGCACTGCAGGCAGAGCAGCTCCCGCAGCAGCTCCGCGTCGCCGTACCGGCGCTCCACATCGAACCGCTGCCCGGCCACCCACGTGAGGTCCGGGAGACCGGCGGGCGGCGGGAAGACGGTACGGCCGCGTCCAGCCCCGTCGTTGCCACACGGAAGTACTGCACCTTCGCAGGCTTCCCTCCGTCGTGACGCAGCTCACCCACCTGCACCTCCACTGTGATGAGCGTCTCCATCGAGTAAAACTAAAAGTGAATCTGTGATAGCCAGCCAAGCGCCAAAACAAAACAAGAAGAAAGGAGAGAGAGAAGGCAGAGTCGTCGCGGGGGAGAAGGCGCACAGAGCTCCCACAGGATAGAGAGAGGAAAGGAACCGAGGCGGCACCCCACGCACACAAACGGGGAAGGTGGCGCGGTCTTACGTTTGTTGTTTGTGTTCTGAAGAGCAGGTGAAGAAGACGGCATTCGAAATACGAAGCCCTCCGAGTAGTAGAGATGAAAAAAGGGCTCATGAAGACGCCCTATAGGTGAAAATCTAGTGATCATTATGTGGGGTATCTGCTCGAGCCATCCGGTTGTGGGTTCCTGCTCCTCGGCCTGCTTTGGGCGAAGGCGTCCACCAGGTGGTTGGCCTCCCCCTCCATGCGCCAGTGTAGCTGAGGCAGCACGCGGCCCCGCACGTCCTCCACCAGACGAGTCTCCATCGCTGCGAACTGCTCCTGGAGCTGCTGGTGGTGCGTCCTGGCCTGTGCCTCCTCTGGCGAGCATGGGCGAGGTCTGCCGCCTGCACGAGGGCGTCCAGCCCATCGGCCTCGGCGAGGAGGCGCCGGCACAGCCGCTCTCCCGACACCAACCCGTCCCCGTCACGGCCCACATCCGCGGGGCCACGCTGGGCGGCGTACTCAACGGCGCACAAGGCGCACCGGATGCTCTGGTCGAGCGCCGCCTGTACCTCCGAGAGGCTCAGGGGGCCGTGCTCCACGGGCGCCGGACCCTCGGCACTGGGGGAGGGAGCCCAGCTCTCCGCTACCGCGGCGCATCGCCCCGCAGCCGCCAGCATGGCGGTGACGGACGCCACGTACGCCGCGAGCGCCTCGGCGGCCCTCTGCAGCGTCCCCCTCGTCCCCGCTGCGGCGGCGGCGATCTCGCCCACGGCGTGGCGGCTCTGTCCTGCGGGGCGGCGGCTGGGGGGTGAGGAGGGGCACCAGGGACGCCGTGCGGGAGAAGGCGTCCAGCACTCGGCGGCGCAATGCGGGTCGATCCGCCTCCAGTCGCTCCGCCTTCGCCTGCTGCATCGCCAGCACGGTGCGGCGCCGAAAGACCCCAGGCTCCTCCACCAGGAAGCGCAGCACGAACGGCTCCTCCCGCACCTCCGCCGGGCAGTACTCGACCAACGACTGGAGAAATAGCTCCAGCTGGTCCTTCTTCTCCGGTGGCGATCGGCCCTTCTTCGGCGGCAGGGGCGGGAGCACCACGCCGCGGCACTGCAGGCAGAGCAGCTCCCGCAGCAGCTCCGCGTCGCCGTACCGGCGCTCCACATCGAACCGCTGCCCGGCCACCCACGTGAGGTCCGGGAGACCGGCGGGGCGGCGGGAAGACGGTACGGCCGCGTCCAGCCCCGTCGTTGCCACACGGAAGTACTGCACCTTCGCAGGCTTCCCTCCGTCGTGACGCAGCTCACCCACCTGCACCTCCACTGTGATGAGCGTCTCCATCGAGTAAAACTAAAAGTGAATCTGTGATAGCCAGCCAAGCGCCAAAACAAAACAAGAGAGAGAGAAGGCAGAGTCGTCGCGGGGAGAAGGCGCACAGAGCTCCCACAGGATAGAGAGGAAAGGAACCGAGGCGGCACCCCACGCACACAAACGGGGAAGGTGGCGCGGTCTTACGTTTGTTGTTTGTGTTCTGAAGAGCAGGTGAAGAAGACGGCATTCGAAATACGAAGCCTTCCGAGTAGTAGAGATGAAAAAAGGGCTCATGAAGACGCCCTATAGGTGAAAATCTAGTGATCATTATGTGGGGTATCTGCTCGAGCCATCCGGTTGTGGGTTCCTGCTCCTCGGCCTGCTTTGGGCGAAGGCGTCCACCAGGTGGTTGGCCTCCCCCTCCATGCGCCAGTGTAGCTGAGGCAGCACGCGGCCCCGCACGTCCTCCACCAGACGAGTCTCCATCGCTGCGAACTGCTCCTGGAGCTGCTGGTGGTGCGTCCTGGCCTGTGCCTCCCTCTGGCGAGCATGGGCGAGGTCTGCCGCCTGCACGAGGGCGTCCAGCCCATCGGCCCCGGCGAGGAGGCGGCGACACAGCCGCTCCCTCGACACCAACCCGTCCCCGTCACGGCCCACATCCGCGGGACCACGCTGGGTGGCGTACTCAACGGCGCACAAGGCGCGCCGGATGCTCTGGTCGAGCGGCGACTCCACGGGACCGGCTTCTGGCGCCGCCGGAACTGGTGCCGCGACGGCGAAGGTCACATGGCGGGAGGCCCTCTTCCGTGAACGAGAAGGGCATACCGGGGACCGCCCAGCCGGCCGTATGGGCAATAAAAAAGAAAAAATGATCTTAAGGCCGAGAAATATAATGATGATAGACAGAAAGATGATGATAATAGCTTTGGCGCACCAAGTAGAGTGTGTTGTGGCCATCACTAGAAAACGAAAAACAACAACCAAAAAAAAAAAAATAGAGTATGAGAGTGTCTACCTAATGAAAAGAAAGAGGGGGGAGGAAGGAAGGATTTGTTCCTCTGCTGGCTCGCATTCTTCGAATGCTCATCCTGTCGCGGAACATATCATCACATGCGTTTCAGTTTAGTGGCGAGGGCGAGTGTCCCCATAGATTGTGTTTAGAGGTGGTTCACATAAAGGGCATCTGGTACAAGATAAACTGGGTTGTCCCACATTCTCGACCCTCCGCACACATAGCCTGTCGTCCTCACACTCCCCAAAGTTACGGGATAAGTTATCCGCTGGATTGAGACCTCCAGTGATTTGGAAAAAGATAGTGCGTATATCATTATTTAAAAGTAAGGAATTCGTGTAGCGATATAAAGAGTTTAAAGCAAGCCCCCGGCCGATGCCTCGGAAACCGTTCTCACCTCGTTGGGCTGACACAATTGCTTCGTGGTCCGTTACAAGGGCGATTCGATCCACTCGGAAGTCGAACAATCCCCGCTCGAGGACCGCCTTCAAAATCTCAAGGGCAGCGCGCGGTTCCGCATGGGCCGAGAATCTCGCTGAGAATGGGCTTGAAACACCGCTCGCATCAATTGATGAGTCCGCCTGTATATCGTGGATCCAACGTTGCTGGAACGTGTATGTGGCACCATTCCGTCCCTTAGCAATGCCTCCTAACCCCGCCACCGAGGCGTCTGTATAGATGATCACATCGTAGTCGGCGTCATTGTAAGTCGCTCCAATCGGGGGAATAATTACGGTGTACGGGTTGAGAGATAGGCGTTGGACCATCGCACGCACCGAATCCCTGATCGATGGGACAAGACATCATCCCAGCGCTTACCATGAGCCACGGAGCGGAAGATAGCCTGGTACATACGGAGAAGGGGGAAACAGATCCGCAGGGTTGACTCTCGTTGTGTGGACCGCGAAGCAGATCAGTGAGATCAGGGCAGCAAAGGACCGGTAACTGTAAGCTTCCGCCTGAGACGCGAGGTCCAGTTTGGGGCTACTGTCTTACACGAATTGCGAACCTGCCGCTGACCGTCGATCCAGCTGTACTCCTCGCCGAGGAACACGCAATCGCCCCGCGCCTGGCGAAGGAGGGAGTCCTCCGACCAGGACATGATCTCCTCGCGAGGCGGGGAAATGAGCAGATTTGCCGCGGCAATGCGGTGAACGATTAACCGTACGGCCTGGCAGAAAACATCCTCCTGGCCTTCCTCAGCCGCAACCAAGATATTGTCTATCATTGTTTCCACAATAACAGGTAGTCCTGTGTCCACAATCATAGAGGTGATCGCCTGACCAACAGCCACGCTCCAACGAGCCCCGGTAGGAAGAGTTGTCAAGCGGTACATAGCACCTGACCGGTTTCGAAAAACGAAAAAATTTCGACAGTTCTCAGGCAGCGGGATGGCATCATAAAACGCCTCAAAATCCATCTGAAACATGTACCGAGCCGAGCGAAGCTTCTGTCTCCTCTGTAACCGAGATGTACGAGTAATAGTGGGTAGCTCATACTTCTTAATCACCTTGTTCAAATGGGGTTCACTTATGATCCGCCGCCGTCCTTTAGCCTCAAAAAACAGTGAACAAGTTAACGCCATGCACACCTTCGGGAAAGGGATGCCCCAATGATGGCGGGCAGCGCTCGAACTTTCCCCATTCCACAGCTGTCGCAATGTCCAAATCACTGAGTTGAGTGGGCCTCACTGTCCTTGACGTTCGGAGGAAAGAGAACGTCTCTGGCTGCAAGAAACGCATAGCCTCCTCGAAGAAAGTCCTCGTCTCTGTGTGCGCTACGAAAAGTTGCCGAACCGCGTCTAGATTGACCGGCGTTGTGTGCTTGAGATGAAGAGGCCACTCTTCCTGTGGTGGAAGGTCTAAGGGTGGCAACCCTTCACGTCGTCGCATCTCGGCGAGTAAGACGTTTCCGTCGATTCGTAGATCCGCTGCTTTCGGGGCTACACGCCCTAGCGTGCTTGCTGGTGGAGGACGCGGTTGACGCTGTCCTGTACGGCGACGTCCTCCGCCGTTGTGTGGAGGCCATAGCCCAAGTACCGGCGGAGTGTGTCCACCCGAGTGTGGCCCGTGATCCTCATCAGCGCCTCCTCGGACATCCCGCCGTCCGCCAAGGCTCTCGCCGCTCCTTTCCGCAAGGACGGGAGAGCCGCCGCGGAGTTGGCACTCTGGATGGCCCTTCTCACTGCAATTCTCACGCCGGTGGGGTCCGTGAACAGGCGTGAGTCCGGTGTAGCTAGGCGGGACAGCAGTCCCTGTAGCAGGCTGGCATCTTGCCTGGACAGAACGGAGGGAATCACGTACGGCCCCCTGAAGCGGGCTCCCTTCCCGCGTCGAATAGTCAGCTGGAAGCGCACAGTTCCTGGGGACAGACTCTCTCCGATGTGAACATCCCGCGCTCTCAACTGGTCGATGTCGCCAGGACGGGCGGCGCACGCCCACATGATGGCGAGAAAGACTTGAGCTGTAGGATTCTCCCGTAGGAGCCGATATGCCACGTCGTACTCCGACCGTGTCAGGGGGGCTGGTGGCTGCGGTATGGACTGCCTCTCGAATCTGCGCGTGCCGGTCAGTGCTTGCAGCCACTCCGGAAACAGCCGTAAGTCGATGGGTGTCTTCTGATTGGTATACAGTGGTAGTTGCAGTAGTGCCGCTTGGATAGTGGAGAGATGCCGTGTGATGGTCGACCACTTCCAATGGCGTGCGCACGCAAGGCGTCGAACAAACTCCAGAATTGCCGAGTGCAATGGCATCGAGAGAAGATCCGCTGGCATGGCTCGAATGTCCAAGAGCCAGCCGATGTGCTGTCTCCTCACCTCTGGGCTCATCCCTGCCCATGCGGCGGCAGAGACGTGTGGGGGTTGAGTTTGGTAGATGTACCACTCCCTCGGGCAGACATGGCCCCCTCGATGTCCGCCCTCGAAGTTTAAATGGGTGGTTACCCCGGTCTGTATGACACGTTGTGCCTCTTGGTCATCGTCCTCCGGCGCCGCGTGTCGCGGTGGGCGTATACTCCTCACCTCCATTCTCGGCTGGGGAGCTTGCCGCGGTCTGTAAAGACCCACCTCTGCATCCGACGGGTCGGTGGTTATATAATAATGCCCACTTTGGCCGTTACGGGCGACAACAGTCGAATCAAGAGCTGCCCCAAGAACAAATTCGTTGTTCTCCCAGGCCGGTGGAAGCATCACATCCAGTGAAGTTCGTGCCAGGAGAAACGGGGAGCCCGCAGGGGGGAGGTCGCCAACTATGGCCAGAGGAGCCGCGCCATCCTATCCTCGCATCCAAAGCGGTATAGGCGGAGCCCATAATCTCGTAAGGCGCGCTGGATCCCGTGCGGGACACCCGCACCGTAGCCTTGTGAGGCAATGCGGCATCTCATAGCAGACTCCGTCAAGTCGACGGAATCTGCCGTCCATGTGGTTCGCCATAACCGCTGCGCAGAGCAAGTAACCGAAACCATTTCGTCGAGCAACCGTGTCGCATGCTTCATACGCTCTTCGCCAATGGGGATCAGGGTCGCCTCCACATAACGGTTCCTGAATGATAGATGTGAACGCGTCGAGGAAACCTTTACTGGGAGTGTTGTGACGAGATGCCCGATGAAAAAGTCTTCGAAGGGGACCCGCTATCGACGCGTCCATCGGCAAAGTCAAACCGAGGTGGTGCGCCAACAATTGAGCGAGCATAAAAATCCCGCTCAACCCTAACCCTAGTCAGTCTTCACTCCCGCGAATCTGTTGGGGGCCCTTATGAAACGTTATAGTTGCCGCCGGCCAAATGCGGCGAAGGCGACGCTTGAGGTCGCGGTGGACCTGCCAAGACGGTGCAGAGTCGTGCACGTCAAAGTGAGGAGAGAACGGCTTCGCGGACCCAAGAGAAACAATGGAGGCTATCCAGTGGTGAAAACTAAACAACGGGAAAAACAGTCTACCGTGTTCGGTGAGGGACGCCTCTATGGAACGCTGGAGCGACACGCTGCGTTCATCGAGCGGAGAATCTCGTAGCTCAGGTGGAACCAGATCCGGCAAAGTTCGGCACGGAAAGACGGTCCCACGAGGAAGATACCGGACGAGCAAGGCATCCAGCTCGATATCAGAGGTGCGACCTTGCCGGAGGTCACCACCCACCAGTTCGTTACCTTTCCGAGGAAGCCCCGCCGTATCGGCGGGGGCTAGTCGTTTTTTGGATAGGTCTCACCCATATCCGGCGAACCACCGCGGTACGCCCCACCACGGCCTCCGCGACCGCGAGGACCAGCGCGATTGCGGCGCGGACGGCCGTAATCGTCGTACGGCGCATCGTAATGATGTACATACTGAACCTTCCGTGTACTGGGGCGGCGGTTCATCAAGGCATTCACCTTCGACTCAAGGATTTTTATATATGAGAAGAGCTCCTCGCCATTCGACGTGTACGCCTTGGAGATGGCCTTGCAGGCGTCCTCGATCTGCTGGACATCCACGTAGAAGTCGATGGGCTTGCCAGTGGCGTCCAAGACTGGGAGGGGAGCCGCGCCGCCTTCCAGGGTGTTCGGAATCTGAAGGACCGACTCTTCACTGGCAAACATCTGGCGGATCTTTTCGGTTGCTGGATAGGGGAGCTCGCCACCCTCCAGGGTTCTCACTGACGCCACCGCATCCAGGATCTTCGTGTTGAGTTCACGAAGAACGTGGTCGCTCCACGGGAACAACGGGACCTGCAGTTTGTCAACCTTGGGACCCTCTTTGACAGCCTTGCCGTGGCCAGCGGTGGAGAGCATATACCAATTGTGTATCTTCAGACGGGAGTCCGCGTCTTGAAGAAAAAGGATTTCGACCAGACGGCGGCGGCCATCTTCAGTGTCGTTGAAGAAAAGAAGGTATTGCCCTATTAATGCCAATAGGGGCGAAAGGCTGTTATTGCACGCCTTCGCCAGGTACGTCTGGCGAGCGTTAGTTTCCCAACCCTCAGGGTCGCTGGCGATGGCGGCTTCGTGCCGCTTCCAGAGGTCGTTCTGGTTTAGCAGCTCCTTGATCCAGGGCATCCGCTTGACCTCCTCTTGGGAAAATGTCTCATGAACCAATTGCGTTTGGTCACGCTGTTGGGCTTCATAAGCCTCAACGGCTTCGTGGATCACGCGGTTCCTACGTGTGCCGCATACGACACCTCTGTGAGAACCTTATCTGCCAGAAGCTTGTTATACGCTTTCATTCGTTCTTCGATGATAGTCTTCAGCTGGTTCAACCGCTCGTCATTAAGCATCAGACCATCGGAATGGCTCCGATCGACACGATTCGTTTAATCGCGATAGCTCCGGATTGGCAGACTCGAAATGTTTTACGTCTGGCGTGGATGACTGCCAGTCGATGGGCCGAAGTGGTAGGGCTGACAAAGGAGTGCTGCTGCCCACTGGACAAGAAAGTTATTTTTCTGGACTGGGAACTCTTCCCAAAACGTCGAAGGCGCAGCCGAACCGGTCGTTTCGATTCACCCTGTTCTCGGAGCGGTTCTCCAACCGCCTCCGGAAGTTGTTGGACAGCAGCGGTCCAGGGCAACCCCTGACGAACCTTTCAAGCTCACCAGCTCTGCAGATTGATGACTCAGCGAGGAAATCGTCCAGACAACCGCGGCGCCCCGTGGGCCTACTCGGCGCACAGCACCAAGCGTGAAGCGCTGCAGGCCGCCGCCGTACCATGCCACGAGCCAAACCTGGATCCAAGATCCGTGGTGCTCTTGGCAAAGGAGGCAGATATGATGGCCATTCCTCCGAGCACCATTCGGTATAGATACATAGATCGATCGATAGATATGGATCTGTGAATCGATCCCCTCGCCCAGCAGCGACGCCGCTCGGCGTGCTCATCGACAAGCGTCCGTCTGGGAAGGAACCGGTTGGCGTGTCACTGCTCCATGACGCCCCGGGGGCTAAAAAGCAACAATGCGAGGAGAAAGAAAAGAAGGAGAAAGCAAGTGGGCGCCATACCCTCCACAGCCTTTGGGATCCCAGAGAGGCCTCCCGCTAAGAATAGACGCCTACACAGTAGGGCAGCCGTCTCGCTGTGGTATTTATTTTGTTGGATAGTCTAGGAAAGTTGTGTCGCTCTCTGTGTTGATTTATAGAGGAAAAAAAGGAAAAACAAATCTGAAGTGTGAATGGGGCCAACACTGCCCCTCATAGTGAGTTAATGAAAAAAAAAGAGAAATAGACAAAATAAACTCCAACGAGTGAGTGCATAGCGGAGCACCACACCCAGAAGGAAAAAGGCAATGAATAATAGAAATGAATAATAATGAACCATTAATTAATAATAATAATAGTATTATTATTATTAATTAATACTAGTAATGAATAATGAAAAAAGGAATCTGACTCAGTTAGATAATTGGAGCCAGACGCCGGGCGGCCTCGCGCTGGTACGAGGTCTCGTACCATCGGCACAGGCTCTCGCGCCTGCTGCGCACGACGCCGACCCATTCGGCCTTTGCGGCGCCGAAGCACTCCTGCGCCATGAGCTCGTCCATCTCGAGGACGGCAGCTCCCCGGCCGGCGATGGCGTCCAAATAAGACGCCTCGAGGCGAGCGGCGGCGGCGACAGCGTCGGCCTGCAGCGCGATGGCGTGCACGCTGCCGTTGAGCGCCTGCTGCAGCGGCTCCGGCAGTCCCGAGATCGTCGTCGTCGTCGCCGATGTCGCTGCGCGTTGCAGCTGAGGCCCGCACTGCTCCGCCCACTGCCGGAGAGCAGCGGCGGTGCTGCGGCACTCCTCAACGATCTTCTCCACAGGATCTTGTGGAGCAGGTGCCAGCGCTGCCGGTGCCTCGCGGGGGGCGAGCAGCGATACGGTGCGGCTAAAGAGTTGCAGTGCCTGCTTCCCTTTGCTCTTCCGCGCCTTCGCCGCCGCCTTCGCCGCCGCTGCCTTCGCTGCCGCTCGCTCCGTGGCCTTGGCTCTCGCGGCCTGCATCGCCTCATTAGCCGCGCCCGCCAGAGAAAAGGCCACCATATTTGCCTGGCGGCGAGCCGCATCCAGCGCCCCCTCCTCCAGCGTGAGCAGGGCCCAGGCGAGGGGCAGTACGCCACCGCCTCGGGGACCCCGACAGCGCCGAGAGGAAGAGGCGGACCTCCCCTTCCCCTCCTCTGCCAGGCACGGCAGCCCGCACCGGAGGGAGCACCAGCTGCGGGCAGCGGAACTCCAGCAGCCTCCGCAGCACCGCAAGGTCCTCCGTCCGCCTCCCCGGCACCTCGACGCTGCCTTCCGCCCACGGCTGCACCGCCAGCTCGAGGGGAGCCACAACGCCGAGAAAGGGGCATTCCAGCTCCTTCAGCGTGGCGGCCCACTCGTCCACGCTCGGACGCGAGTGGGACGCCGGCGCCCCCGTCACCGCCAAGGTGAAGCGGAGGCCATCCTCGCTGAGGGCCTTCAACGTGAAGCTCGTGGGGGCGAAAGACATGAGTGCGCCCATTAGCGAAGCCCAACAATTAGTCTAGGAAAGAAAATGAAAAGAATCTGAATAGATAAACCGTGTGTGTGGCTGTGTGGGTTTGCACAGAGAGAGAGACAGAGAGAGAGAGAGGCAGAGTCGTCGCGGGGAGAAGGCGCACAGAGCTCCCACAGGATAGAGAGGAAAGGAACCGAGGCGGCACCCCACGCACACAAACGGGGAAGGTGGCGCGGTCTTACGTCTGTTGTTTGTGTTCTGAAGAGCAGGTGAAGAAGAAGGCGTTCGAAATACGAAGCCCTCCGAGTAGTATAGATGAAAAGGGCTCATGAAGACGCCCTATAGGTGAAAATCTAGTGATCATTATGTGGGGTATCTGCTCGAGCCATCCGGTTGTGGGTTCCTGCTCCTCGGCCTGCTTTGGGCGAAGGCGTCCACCAGGTGGTTGGCCTCCCCCTCCATGCGCCAGTGCAGCTGAGGCAGCACGCGGCCCCGCACGTCCTCCACCAGACGAGTCTCCATCGCTGCGAACTGCTCCTGGAGCTGCTGGTGGTGCGTCCTGGCCTGTGCCTCCCTCTGGCGAGCATGGGCGAGGTCTGCCGCCTGCACGAGGGCGTCCAGCCCATAGGCCTCGGCGAGGAGGCGCCGGCACAGCCGCTCTCCCGACACCAACCCGTCCCCGTCACGGCCCACATCCGCGGGGCCACGCTGGGTGGCGTACTCAACGGCGCACAAGGCGCACCGGATGCTCTGGTCGAGCGCCGCCTGTACCTCCGAGAGGCTCAGGGGGCCGTGCTCCACGGGCGCCGGACCCTCGGCACTGGGGGAGGGAGCCCAGCTCTCCGCTACCGCGGCGCATCGCCCCGCAGCCGCCAGCATGGCTGTGACGGACGCCACGTACGCCGCGAGCGCCTCGGCGGCCCTCTGCAGCGTCCCCCTCGTCCCCGCTGCGGCGGCGGCGATCTCGCCCACGGCGTGGCGGCTCTGTCCTGCGGGGCGGCGGCTGGGGTGAGGAGGGGCACCAGGGACGCCGTGCGGGAGAAGGCGTCCAGCACTCGGCGGCGCAATGCGGGTCGATCCGCCTCCAGTCGCTCCGCCTTCGCCTGCTGCATCGCCAGCATGGTGCGGCGACGAAAGACCCCAGGCTCCTCCACCAGGAAGCGCAGCACGAACGGCTCCTCCCGCACCTCCGCCGGACAGTACTCGACCAACGACTGGAGAAATAGCTCCAGCTGGTCCTTCTTCTCCGGTGGCGATCGGCCCTTCTTCGGCGGCAGGGGCGGGAGCACCACGCCGCGGCACTGCAGGCAGAGCAGCTCCCGCAGCAGCTCCGCGTCGCCGTACCGGCGCTCCACATCGAACCGCTGCCCGGCCACCCACGTGAGGTCCGGGAGACCGGCGGGGCGGCGGGAAGACGGTACGGCCGCGTCCAGCCCCGTCGTTGCCACACGGAAGTACTGCACCTTCGCAGGCTTCCCTCCGTCGTGACGCAGCTCACCCACCTGCACCTCCACAGTGACGAGCGTCTCCATCATGTATAAATAAAAGTGAATCTGTGATAGCCAGCCAAGCGCCAAAACAAAACAAGAAGAGAGAGAGAGAGAGAGAGAGAAGGCAGAGTCGTCGCGGGGAGAAGGCGCACAGAGCTCCCACAGGATAGAGAGGAAAGGAACCGAGGCGGCACCCCACGCACACAAACGGGGAAGGTGGCGCGGTGTTACGTCTGTTGTTTGTGTTCTGAAGAGCAGGTGAAGAAGACGGCATTCGAAATACGAAGCCCTCTGAGTAGTAGAGATGAAAAAAGGGCTCATGAAGACGCCCTATAGGTGAAAATCTAGTGATCATTATGTGGGGTATCTGCTCGAGCCATCCGGTTGTGGGTTCCTGCTCCTCGGCCTGCTTTGGGCGAAGGCGTCCACCAGGTGGTTGGCCTCCCCCTCCATGCGCCAGTGCAGCTGAGGCAGCACGCGGCCCCGCACGTCCTCCACCAGACGAGTCTCCATCGCTGCGAACTGCTCCTGGAGCTGCTGGTGGTGCGTCCTGGCCTGTGCCTCCCTCTGGCGAGCATGGGCGAGGTCTGCCGCCTGCACGAGGGCGTCCAGCCCATCGGCCCCGGCGAGGAGGCGGCGACACAGCCGCTCCCTCGACACCAACCCGTCCCCGTCACGGCCCACATCCGCGGGACCACGCTGGGTGGCGTACTCAACGGCGCACAAGGCGCGCCGGATGCTCTGGTCGAGCGGCGACTCCACGGGACCGGCTTCTGGCGCCGCCGGAACTGGTGCCGCGACGGCGAAGGTCACATGGCGGGAGGCCCTCTTCCGTGAACGAGAAGGGCATACCGGGGACCGCCCAGCCGGTGTCCGCAGTGAGGCGACTCGCCCAGCAGAGGTGTTGCTGAGAATTGTGTTAGGCCGCCCAGCCGGCCGTATGGGCAATAAAAATGAAAAAATAATCTTAAGGCCGAGAAATATAATGATGATACAGACAATAATGATGATAATAGCTTTGGCGCACCAAGTAGAGTGTGTTGTGGCCATCACTAGAAAACGAAAAACAACAACCAAAAAAAAAAATAGAGTATGAGAGTGGATATCTCTAAGGGTCTGTCAGTTGTCGGAGCTGTCCCAGAGAGAGAGAGAGAGAGAGCAGCAGGAATACGAGAAGGGTGGGATGGAGGGGAGCAGAGAACGTCGCCCGCAACGGCGCAAGCAAGCTGCGGTCCGTGCGGTACACAGCAGCACGGCGTGTCGGGCCGGGTACGGAGTTTTGGTGGAGGGAGGGGGGTGGGGGGGGGGGCATGCGTTGCCCCCCCGCTCCTGTAGTAGGAAGACCGGAAGAGAGAGCTCGGGAGGAGACCAACGCCCAAGTGAGAGTAGTGAAGTGTGGGAAGGGGCCATCGTCCTTGAAAGGAAGTATGGATTCTGGCGCGCCCTTCGCCACACGCGGCGTCTGAAGAATAAAAAGTGGTCCAGCCCAGTTAACGAGTGGGTTAACGAGTGGTCTCAGTTTAGCTCTTCAAGAGGTGAAAAGGGCTGGCAATGGACGCATGTCGAAAGAATAGATCCAAATATATAGATTATAGTAGCCCCCGTGACACGGGAACCTAACCTCTTTGGCAAGTTAATAATTTAACCTAAAAACAACTGTGAGTTGATGATGGGTGACTGTCGTCGAATGGACCGTCTTATTACGATAAATGGTACTACTTGAGAATCGGACTCGCATCTTCTCTCACCTTGTGTTTTTTTCTCCAGTACCTTTCTCTAAAGCCACTGAGCTATACAGGCAGCTGCACAATGAATGTGACACACCACCCGGCACTGGTTTCCATCCGTACATTAGGATGATTGTTCTGATTGTGATTTGTTTTTGCGGTGGAGTTTGAATGAATCTTTTGTTTCGTCTCCCCGGTTTGTTTCTCTTCTATTCCAACTAGATTGACCTTATAAGCAGCAAAACTAGGAGGGTTCGGGAAGTTTACAGGAGGAATCCGACGCTGTTCAGAGGTCAATGGGCCGGCGCCTCTCTACTAGCGACGCCGGCCTTTTTCCTAGAACCCCATCCCCTCACACCCGACAGGATTGCGTACCACATCATGCAGAAAAGGAAAACTATTTCAGACCGGTCGGCAGTGCAGTACGTGAAGACGCTCCTATCGCTCATGACGGGCCCCGAACCGAGACACGTCACGGTGTTGAGGACTCTGCAATGGATGAGTGCGGCGGAACCTGTGCATCAGACCATCGGAATGGCTCCGATCGACACGATTCGTTTAATCGCGATAGCTCCGGATTGGCAGACTCGAAATGTTTTACGTCTGGCGTGGATGACTGCCAGTCGATGGGCCGAAGTGGCAGGGCTGACAAAGGAGTGCTGCTGCCCACTGGACAAGAAAGTTATTTTTCTGAGAGCAGCAGCGGTAGGAATAAAGGAGCCGAGGAGAGGATAAGCAGAACGGAAAGTCTCAACGCAGCAAGCCGACCCGAAATCAAAAGGGTACTCTTGAGGGTCGGCGGTTGATGGGAATAAGAAACACCTCTGGAAGGACCATAGTTCTTTTGAAGTTGAATGTGTTGTTTACCTTATGCTCTTTTGCTCCAATGTTTTTCTCCTTGGTCTTCATAAAGACATTTCCGCTCGCCCGTTTGAGCTTGACAATTATTTTCAAGTTTTTCAAAAAACGTAGAAGATGCCTAGTCGCAATCCGCGTAAGCGTCAGCATTCTAGCGGCTCACAGTCGGCGAAAATGTGTCAAATTAAGATAGGGAATAAATGAGAAGCAACAGAACCGGAAGAAGAAAACAGCATTTCCATTGGACCCAGCAATGGGTATCATAACAGAGAGCGAAGGTGGCCCAAACCAGATAATCCATTAGACTTGATTTTTGTTGTGTTTAATTTTTCCCAATGCGAGGAGGAACCTCACTGAACGGCTTCACTCGTCGCACCGCTCAGCTAAAAAACCTCTCGCAGTATCTCCCGAAAACATAATGCGTACAGTATAAATAATAAACATATATCGGTACAGCAGAAAGTCGCTCTCCACGCGAAGGGGTGCGTTTGGAAACCAAACCACCTTCCTTGAAAAGGACTCAAATGTTCCATGGATCCGCGTCGTGGCGGGTATACAGGGGGTGGGTGGGATGGTTTTCAAAAAAGCAAGCAACGTTGCTTTTCGTGGTAAGCGATACGGTGTACTGTCCCGATAAGACAAGAAAAATAACACAAACGTACAGAAAGTAGAAGATGTCAAATGCACTCATCAAGTTTGGGGGTACTCGTGTTATGAATAACGCAAGCCTGTGATACATCACAAGCTTTCTCCATTATCTTCTCCATGTTCCACTAGTTTTCTCTCCCTACTTTACTCCTCATCATTCCTCTCGCCTGTGCTCTCAAAAATCGCAGAGCGAGTGGGAGTGTCTCGGTACTCTAGTTGGGACGAAACTGGCTCAGAAAACAGTATACGAGTTAACGGTGGAGTTCTCCATCGGCTCGGAGGTCATCACGATGAGCACCAGCCGGGCCGGCACTATCCTGAGCCGTGACGGTGCGCCTTGCCTGTGGGATGAGTTTGAAGGCGATCAGGTTGCCAGTGTATGCTTCCACGACAAACAGCTCCATGAAGCGGTGGCGGCGCAATTTAGCGAGAGAGACGTGTGGCAACCACCGAGCCCGAGGAGATCGATTCCGTTTCCGACGTCGACGACGATACGGCGCCGTGGCGTCTGGCGACCGAGTTGGAGTCGGTCCGGGAGGAAGTGGCCGGCTTGAGACATCTGCAGCGCGACATGGCAGAGCTGCGGTCCATGTTAGCTGGTCTTCAGGCATCCTTCGACGCCAAAAATACGTCTCCGGCTTCTCCAGTGGCTGCCAGTCCGTCGGCAGGCGCTGTGCACGATCCGGTCCTTGCCACGCCTGCCGTTGATACGCCAGCAGAAGATCCTTCTACGGCGGCTGACAATTTTTATGAGATGGATATATCTACGTGGAAGCCTATCCTCATGAAATTGTCTTCGTTTGAGCGGCGCCAATATCTTTCTGAAAAACTGCTCGCACAAGATTCGGCTCACCAGCGGTTCCAGAGACGCCCTTTTCAAATGCTCCTACTTTTGGTAGACGTCGCGTGCAGCTTCAACGGGTCGTGGGAACACCCCTCAACAAGGTTGTTGTTGCAGAACCTTACTGCCACAGTTTATTTTTACAAGCGCCCGGACTTGTGTGGTGGTTCCCGCAGGGTGCACGACTTTCTGGACGCGCTGGAACGTGACCACATCTTCGACGAGCCGCGAAAGTTCAGCGAGTCTGTGAAGGATTTCGAAAATAAACGTTTCCGGTTCCAAAAAAACGGGAACGGGAGAGAAGGGTTCCCCAAAAAGCCGAAGTCGGGACCCGGCGCGAGCGGAACGGGGACGAAATGAACCGGCATGCTCGATACATCGATGTTCTCCCCCCTTACTCCCGTCATCAACCAGAGGGACCGTTCTGCAGGCGTCCTTAGCCCCGGGCGGTCTGAGACAATATGTTCAGGAGATTCCCTTACACGAGGAGGAAAATTTAGACAACAATGTGATGAAGGTGATCGAGGAACGTTACTCGAAGTCCACGTGGATCCAAAGGAGGGCGATCGTCCGGGGTTTCCTTTACTATTGCCTCCGGGAGAAGGGCAGAGTCTCCCCCATTTACATTCCCAGTTACTTGGAGTCGAAGGTGATCAAGCCGAGCTCCAAGATACAATACGCCAAGATGTTGACATCGGTTCTAATGGGCGACGAGCCGTTGTTCCAGACATATATCAAGGGGCTCCATCGCATTCAGGCGCGCCAACCGATTCGTCACGCGGTGGCGATGTCAGTGGAGGATATGAGATCATTGATCCGTTTGTTTCCGAGTTGGGAGGAGAAAACGGTTCTACGATTGGCTTGGATGACAGCCAGTCGATGGTCGGATATTCAATACCTCACGACGGACCACTTTGTCGAGCTACATCCTCTGCTAGTGTTGGACTGGTGGACGGCTCCCAAGAGCTCCAAGTTGGTCCCCGACCGTCCTTACCGCTATCACCGGTTCCCAGGGAAGTTTGCCGCCGACCTCAGGAAGCTTATCGCACAGCTGGGCCCGGGGAGCCGCTTGACCAATATATCGATGGCACGTCTGACGCGTGCGATGAGAATGCTCGGCACCAGGCGGGATCATCTGCAGCAGAAGAGATATTACACTGCCCACAGCATGAAGCGCGGCGCCCTGCAACTGGCCGCAAGATTGGCAAACGAAGCAGACATGGACCCGCATACGGTCGTGCGGCTCGCAAAGCACAAAGACTTAGGAGACATTCCAGCGACGACGATCAGGTATCTGGGGCCCTTCTCGGTTTTCTTGAGCACTACAGACAAGCTGACGGCCCTACTAGCCGATTCATTGATGAAGTAGTCAAGGATATACCGTGGGTGCCTTCCGGGAAACCGCCACCTTTTCGGGGGGCATACGTTTACCCGTCGGCCGGTCAGCAGCAAAAAGGCCATTACAGCAGCTGACCTCGCCGTTGAACTTCAACAAACCGATGTAGCTCCCATGGACGTTGAGGTTCTAAAACAATTTATGAACGACGAGAGAAAGACACGTTTTGACCACTTATGGTCACTCCTCTCTCTTGGACCGGACGATCCTGGGGAGCCACCTTCCGAACGAATCCGACGAGAAGATGCAGCAATGCTCTTATCGAACGGTATTATCCAGCCGGCGGGGGGATGACCCTACGCGAGGCTGGGTAATACCCTTCTCCGTCATCGAGAAGAAGGGCCAGTTCTCCCGTCGTCGTTTTATTGCCTGGCCAAAAGAAAAAAATGAGCGGGAGGTGTACAAACCAGATGTACCATTGGCGCATGTATCCCACTACGTGTCTGCCGCCCTCACGCCCGGAGCAGGGCTGTACGATTTGAAGGCTTCCTTCTATCAGGTCCCTCTTCCTGCCAATGCCAGGGCAGTGTTCCGGGTGATGGGTTCGGACGGCCAGTGCTACGAGCTGTTGCGCCTCCCCATGGGTTACAAGCTGAGCCCCGAAATCATGCAGTTACTCGTGTCTGCCTTAGCTGGTGTGCCTTCTGTGGTTCTCCCTGCCTTCCAGGCCCCGGCGTCCGTGCGGGTCGACGTCTGGATTGACAACATCCGCCTTTGTGGATCCAGGGAAGACGTTATGGCATGGGGGCAACAGATTCAGCAGCGGCGCGTGGCTTCACGAGTAACATTTGGAGAAGAGGAACAATTTGCTCAGCAATACAATTTCATTGGTGTCCATTTCGATCATATCCACCATACGGTTCAAGTAGGTGAAAAAGCTCTTCGGAATTTACAAGAATGTCCCGCGTGGGATAAGATGACTATTGCGGACCTAGAGGCTTTTGCTTCACGTACTTTATTTGCCGCGGCAATTCTCAGAGTGAAACTGTTTCGTTATTATTATTTTTACAAATGCGTTCGCAAGGCTCTGAGTGCATTGAACCGTCGGTTGGCGTCTACTACGGACCCGGTTATCTGGGATGATGACGCTCTGCTTGCGGCACATGAGCTCAAGAAACTGTTACTTAAGAATGATCCGGTGCCCGTATCGGCAGCCCCATCGACGTTCGAATCCGTATTGATGACAGACGCCTCCGGTGTGGGTTGGGGGGCGGTGTTATTTCTAGGGAACGGTGCTGTGCACGTTACGGGTAGCAGATGGATACTATCGTACGATGAATCGCAGTTTAAATGGTTTGACGATGTCCATATTTCACAAAAAGAAGCACGTGCCATTCTGTACGGCCTGCTCGCCTTTCAGCGTCTTCTTCCAGCGGAGCTTCATATCCTATGTGACAACACGGCCGTAGTATGCAGTTCTCGAAAAGGTTTTTCAAAGTGCGAGGGAGTCGCTTTAAATTGTGCTGTGATTGAAGAGTTTCTTTCCTCCCATGGTATACATGCTCGCTTTGACTACATCAGCTCGGAACACAATGCAGCTGATTTACCTTCCCGCGGACACCCTATTCCCTCCTGCGACCTAGCGAAGTGGACTCAATGGCGAGGTGGAGACGCAGATCCTTGGGTAAAACCAAGTGGGTGATTTGCCAAGCTCAAACCACCACCCCCTTCGCTGGGCGTAGCGGAATAAGGTGTTCATCTATTCATATGTTTCTATAGCTGTAGAGAGGTTTGTAGCGGGTGTGTGGGATAGGTACACACTGCGATGTTTCCTCTCATGCCTTATTAATAAATAAATAAAACTTTACAAAACAATAGAGTTCAAATGAACTATGGTTTTCCAGAGGACTTGTCCCTCGCGTGTGAAATTTTACTGTCATGCTGCGTTGAACTGCTAGTGACGTCTATTCTTCTCCGTTCTTGCTCTCTTCTATTCTGAGAGCAGCAGCGGTAGGAATAAAGGAGCCGAGGAGAGGATAAGCAGAACGGAAAGTCTCAACGCAGCAAGCCGACCCGAAATCAAAAGGGTACTCTTGAGGGTCGGCGGTTGATGGGAATAAGAAACACCTCTGGAAGGACCATAGTTCTTTTGAAGTTGAATGTGTTGTTTACCTTATGCTCTTTTGCTCCAATGTTTTTCTCCTTGGTCTTCATAAAGACATTTCCGCTCGCCCGTTTGAGCTTGACAATTATTTTCAAGTTTTCCAAAAAGCCATCCCACCCACCCCCGTGGTTCCCACCACGACGCAGATCCTTGGGTAAAACCAAGTGGGTGATTTGCCAAGCTCAAACCACCACCCCCTTCGCTGGGCGTAGCGGAATAAGGTGTTCATCTATTCATATGTTTCTATAGCTGTAGAGAGGTTTGTAGCGGGTGTGTGGGATAGGTACACACTGCGATGTTTCCCTCTCATGCCTTATTAATAAATAAATAAAACTTTACAAAACAATAGAGTTCAAATGAACTATGGTTTTCCAGAGGACTTGTCCCTCGCGTGTGAAATTTTACTGTCATGCTGCGTTGAACTGCTAGTGACGTCTATTCTTCTCCGTTCTTGCTCTCTTCTATTCTGGACTGGGAACTCTTCCCAAAACGTCGAAGGCGCAGCCGAACCGGTCGTTTCGATTCACCCTGTTCTCGGAGCGGTTCTCCAACCGCCTCCGGAAGTTGTTGGACTGCAGCGGTCCAGGGCAACCCCTGACGAACCTTTCAAGCTCACCAGCTCTGCAGATTGATGACTCAGCGAGGAAATCGTCCAGACAACCGCGGCGCCACGTGGGCCTACTCGGCGCACAGCATCAAGCGTGGAGCGCTGCAGGCCGCCGCCGTACCATGCCACGAGCCAAACCTGGATCCAAGATCCGTGGTGCTCTGGGCAAAAGAGGCAGATATGATGGCCATTCCTCCGAGCACCATTCGGTATAGATACATAGATCGATCGATAGATATGGATCTGTGAATCGATCCCCTCGCCCAGCAGCGACGCCGCTCGGCGTGCTCATCGACCCAAGCGTCCGTCTGGGAAGGAACCGGTTGGCGTGTCACTGCTCCATGACGCCCCGGGGGCTAAAAAGCAACAATGCGAGGAGAAAGAAAGAAGGAGAAAGCAAGTGGGCGCCATACCCTCCACAGCCTTTGGGATCCCAGAGAGGCCTCCCGCTAAGAATAGACGCCTACACAGTAGGGCAGCCGTCTCGCTGTGGTATTTATTTTGTTGGATAGTCTAGGAAAGTTGTGTCGCTCTCTGTGTTGATTTATAGAGCAAAAAAAAAAGAAAACAAATCTGAAGTGTGAATGGGGCCAACACTGCCCCTCATAGTGAGTTGATGAAAAAAAAAAGAGAAATAGACAAAATAAACTCCAACGAGTGAGTGCATAGCGGAGCACCACACCCAGAAGGAAAAAGGCAATGAATAATAGAAATGAATAATAATGAACCATTAATTAATAATAATAATAGTATTATTATTATTAATTAATACTAATAGTGAATAATTTAAAAAGAATCTGATTCAGTTAGATAATTGGAGCCAGACGCTGGGCGGCCTCGCGCTGGTACGAGGCCTCGTACCATCGGCACAGGCTCTCGCGCCTGCTGCGCACGACGCCGACCCATTCGGCCTTTGCGGCGCCGAAGCACTCCTGCGCCACGAGGTCGTCCATCTCGAGGGCGGCAGCTCCCCGGCCGGCGATGGCGTCCAAATAAGACGCCTCGAGGCGAGCGGCGGCGGCGACAGCGTCGGCCTGCAGCGCGATGGCGTGCACGCTGCCGTTGAGCGCCTGCTGCAGCGGCTCCGGCAGTCCCGAGATCGTCGTCGTCGTCGCCGATGTCGCTGCGCGTTGCAGCTGAGGCCCGCACTGCTCCGCCCACTGCCGGAGAGCAGCGGCGGTGCTGCGGCACTCCTCAACGATCTTCTCCACAGGATCTTGTGGAGCAGGTGCCAGCGCTGCCGGTGCCTCGCGGGGGGCGAGCAGCGATACGGTGCGGCTAAAGAGTTGCAGTGCCTGCTTCCCTTTGCTCTTCCGCGCCTTCGCCGCCGCCTTCGCCGCCGCTGCCTTCGCTGCCGCTCGCTCCGCGGCCTTGGCTCTCGCGGCCTGCATCGCCTCATTAGCCGCGCCCGCCAGAGAAAAGGCCACCATATTTGCCTGGCGGCGAGCCGCATCCAGCGCGCCGCCCTCCTCCAGCGTGAGCAGGGCCCAGGCGAGGGGGCAGTACGCCACCGCCTCGGGGACCCCCGACAGCGCCGAGAGGAAGAGGCGGACCTCCCCTTCCCCTCCTCTGCCAGGCACGGCAGCCCGCACCGGAGGGAGCACCAGCTGCGGGCAGCGGAACTCCAGCAGCCTCCGCAGCACCGCAAGGTCCTCCGTCCGCCTCCCCGGCACCTCGACGCTGCCTTCCGCCCACGGCTGCACCGCCAGCTCGAGGGGAGCCACAATGCCGAGAAAGGGGCATTCCAGCTCCTTCAGCGTGGCGGCCCACTCGTCCACGCTCGGACGCGAGTGGGACGCCGGCGCCCCCGTCACCGCCAAGGTGAAGCGGAGGCCATCCTCGCTGAGGGCCTTCAACGTGAAGCTCGTGGGGGCGAAAGACATGAGTGCGCCCCAACAATTAGTCTAGAAACGAAAATGAAAAGAATCTGAATAGATAAACCGTGTGTGTGGCTGTGTGGGTTTGCACAGGAGAGAGAGAGAGACAGAGAGGAGAGAGAGAAGGCAGAGTCGTCGCGGGGGAGAAGGCGCACAGAGCTCTCACAGGATAGAGAGAGGAAAGGAACCGAGGCGGCACCCCACGCACACAAACGGGGAAGGTGGCGCGGTCTTACGTCTGTTGTTTGTGTTCTGAAGAGCAGGTGAAGAAGAAGGCGTTCGAAATACGAAGCCCTCCGAGTAGTATAGATGAAAAGGGCTCATGAAGACGCCCTATAGGTGAAAATCTAGTGAAGGCTATGGAAGCACGATGACCTCTGTGATTGAAAAAGAACAAAAAAGGAACTAAAAGTAGACAAATATATTTCTTCAGCGTCTGGCAATGCGAGTTGAAGAGCAAAAGCCCTGTTCCCTTTCCCTCAGCCTCCTCTTCTCTGCCTGCTCCACACGCTGCTCGAGGGAGGCAATGGCAGCGGCCGCCTTGTCCTCCGCCTGCTTCGCGTCGGCAGCGACCTCTGCCAGCTGCGCCAGGAGCCTCTCCCGCTCCCTGTCGGCGGCGTACTGCTTCGCAGCAGCGGCAGCAGCACATGCAGCCATCTCCTTGGCATGCTGTGCATTGGCTGCGGCCAACGCGTCCACCGCATCGTGGCGCTGCTGCTCGAGGGAGGCAATGGCAGCGGCCGCCTTGTCCTCCGCCTGCTTCGCGTCGGCAGCGGCCTCTGCCAGCTGCGCCAGGAGCCTCTCCCGCTCCCTGTCGGCGGCGTACTGCTTCGCAGCAGCGGCAGCAGCACATGCAGCCATCTCCTTGGCATGCTGTGCATTGGCTGCGGCCAACGCGTCCACCGCATCGTGGCGCTGCTGCTCGAGGGAGGCAATGGCAGCGGCCGCCTTGTCCTCCGCCTGCTTCGCGTCGGCAGCGGCCACTCTCCTCAGGCTCGGCACCCCGCCGCTGGGAACGGCGACCTCAAGGTTGGAGTGCGTGACGGCGCGCATCCCGTTACCTTTAAAAAAGGGGGAAACGCGCACGTCGGCCATCTCGTCCCCTCCCACGGGACCGGCTTCTGGCGCCGCCGGAACAGCTGCCGCGACGGCGAAGGTCACAAGGCGGGAGGCCCACTTCCGTAATCCAGAAGGGCATACCGGGGACCGCCCAGCCGGCCGTATGGGCAATGAAAAAGAAAAAATAATCTTAAGGACTAGAAAGATGATGATGATAGCTTTGGCGCACCAAGTAGGGTGAGTTGTGGCCATCACTAGAAAAACAACAACCAAAATAAAATAGAGTATGAGAGTAGAGATCTCTAAGGGTCTGTCAGTTGTCGGAGCTGTCCCAGCGAAAGAGAGAGAGAGAGAGGGGAGCAGCAGGAATAGGAAGGGGAGCAGAGAACGTCGCCCGCAACGGCGCAAGCAAGCTGCGGTCCGTGCGGTACACAGCAGCACGGCGTGTCGGGCCGGGTACGGAGTTTTGGTGGAGGGAGGGGGGTGGGTGTGGGGGGGGGCATGCGTTGCCCCCCCGCTCCTGTAGTAGGAAGACCGGAAGAGAGAGCTCGGGAGGAGACCAACGCCCAAGTGAGAGTAGTGAAGTGTGGGAAGGGGCCATCGTCCTTGAAAGGAAGTATGGATTCTGGCGCGCCCTTCGCCACACGCGGCGTCTGAAGAATAAAAAGTGGTCCAGCGCAGTTTACGAGTGGGTTAACGAGTGGTCTCAGTTTAGCTCTTCAAGAGGTGAAAAGGGCTGGCAATGGACGCATGTCGAAAGAATAGATCCAAATATATAGATTATAGTAGAGTGATTTAGTTTTTTGTATAAGTAGAAAAACAAAACCAAAAAGGGCCTGGGGCGGAGGCTGCGACTGTGGCTGCCTGCGGGGCCTTCGGATAGCTCTTCGCCCACCTCGTTTCGGACTTCCGGCAAACATGGACCAGAACGGCATCCAGCGAGCGCTGACCGCCCTGGTATCATCTTTTGAGGTGAATGGCTCCCAAGGAACGGGTCACCAGGAGCTTCACCTATCCATGGCGGCGCCGTCTTTTACACGATTCTGCAGCGACGACACCCAATCGATGAGCGCTGCGGGGAGCTCGCGGATGGCGGTGGGCCTAGCTCATATACCGTTCTGAAAAAGGAAAAGGACTCCGAAGCCCCTCTTGAAGGCGGACCCCAGCGCCGAGCGGGACTAGGTTGTCCGAAGAGCAGTCGACTCGCTCGACGCCCAGCTTGGCGCCCCGTTCGAGTTTTGGCAGGCACCCCCTCTGTTGGGGAACACGCCAGAGGCATAGCCCACCATCTGGCTTCCGCAGCACTGATCAATGTTGGGGACGGAAAGCAGATGGATCTCTCAACTCGAACCGCATCGGGATGCAGTCGTATTGCTTGAAGCGCCGCCTCGGCGAAACATCGACCGCGACGGTTCCCCAAGCACTAGTGCACCGAGGGGCCTGTGAAGGAAAAGAGGATCAAGGAAGGTGTTGTTGTTGTTTGTTCTGTTGGTTCGGGGGATGGAGAAATGAACAGAGAGAAGGAGCGGATCTCTTGTTTCGCTTTCTGTTGCCGATGTCATATCCCAACGGCCAGCGAATGCCCAGACGGTGAGAGGCGAAGATGGGTGAAACAGAAAAGAGAAGGAAAGAGACAACGAAGAGGAGGCAACAAGGAGGAAAAAAAAATATATAGGAGGGGGGAAGAGAGTGCATCGCATCGCACTGGCCGGTCAGGTGGTGCGCTGCCAAGGTTACCCAGCTAGAGTTCGGCCAGCATGGCTGGTGAACCCTAACCCTACGGATACCCTGGCGGTGCGGGCCCTGAGCAGCATGCGAGGGGGGCATTCCCCTCTCCGCGGCTCCTCCTTGGGAAAGAACGTCGGAGAGAGGTTCCGGCAACGGGCCGTAAGAGCACCCTGGTGGAGGGGATTCAGTTTTTGGTAGCAGAAAAATAAGGTAGCAGACCTTACGCAGGGTCCGCATGTGTCGCAGTGTTAGGGGTGTGTCGGGGGGGGGGGGGGGGGGGGTTCTGTTGCCCCTCGCAACCCTCCTCATCTGTATTCTCCTCTTCTCGGGTGTCCGCAGTGAGGCGACTCGCCCAGCAGAGGTGTTTCTGAGAATTGTGTTAGAGCGCAGGAAAGTGAAACCCGTCATTAGAGCCCCGCCGCGTCTTCAGCGAGGGGGTGCTCCAAAATGCGTGTTGCGCGCTTTACACGGGCGGCGAGCTGGGGCAGCACGCGCTGCCGAACGTCAGCTGCCAGGCGACCCTCTAAAGTGGAGAGTCGCTCCTGCAGCTCCAGGGAAAACGGCGTGCGCTGCGCCTCCGCGTGCCGGTCATGGGCAAAGCGGGCGGCCGCCGCGAGGGCCTCCAGTCCACGGGCTTCATAGCGAAGGTGGTGGCAGACGCGCGCTGCAGCCTCCACCCCGGCCTGGCCCCCGGTGGCACGGCTCACCTGCGTAGCGGCGCGGTGCATCGCCCCCAGGACGTCCCGGATCCCCTCGCCGATCGCCATCTCCTCCTCCGTTGGCCTGGGCTGCGGATCTTCTCCCAGCCCTGTAGCCGGCGGCGGAAGTGCGACGTCTTTCAGCACTGCCCTGCAGCGCTCCGCACACTCGACGAAGGCCCTTGCCGACCCCAGGTACTCTTCGTACGCCGCCACAGCCTGCTGCAGCGGCGTCTGCATCCCCGATGCGGCGGCGGCCACCTCGCGCCACGGATACGTGGCCGGGCGCGGCGCTCCCCCCTGCCGCGGCGGCTGGGGGGAGAGGAACGGCACCAGGGATGCCGACCGGGAAAAAGCGTCGAGCGTTCGCTGGCGCAGCCCACGCGGGGGGCTCTCCACCGCCTGGATGGCCTTCGCCATCTCATCCATCTCCGGCATCGTGCGGCTACGGAACACCGCTTCGTCTTCCTGCAGGAAACGTGTGAGGAAGGCCTCCTCCAGCACCTCGGACGGGCACCCGACCACGTGCTGCAGAAACAGCTGCAGCAGGTCCTTCTGCTGCAACGCACTGCTCCTGCTCTTTGGCGGCAGCGGCGGGATCACCACGCCGCGGAACCGCAGGCAAAGCAGGTCCCGCAGCCGCCCCGCCTCGCTGTAGCGGCGCTCGACCGTGTGCCGCGTCCCCGGCTCCCATTGCGAAAGGGAATGAATGGCGATGGGGTGAAGGGGGACGGGCGGGGCCACGACACACACCGCCGTCACCACGCGGAAGAGCTGCACTCTGGGCTGCCCTCTGTTGATCCAACGGAGGTCGCCCACCTCCACCTCCACTGTGAGCAATGCCGCTGTCCCGAGCATAGTAAACACTATAATTGATCTCTGGATGGAAGGACGAGCTTGGGAAAGGAGGGGCCTGTGAAGGAAAAGAGGATCAAGGAAGGTGTTGTTGTTGTTTGTTCTGTTGGTTCGGGGGGATGGAGAAATGAACGGAGAGAAGGAGCGGATCTCTTGTTTCGCTTTCTGTTGCCGATGTCATATCCCAACGGCCAGCGAATGCCCAGACGGTGAGAGGCGAAGATGGGTGAAACAGAAAGAGAAGGAAAGAGACAACGAAGAGGAGGCAACAAGGAGGAAAAAAAAATATAGGAGGGGAGAAGAGAGTGCATCGATTCGCACTGGCCGGTCAGGTGGTGCGCTGCCAAGGTTACCCAGCTAGAGTTCGGCCAGCATGGCTGGTGAACCCTAACCCTACGGATACCCTGGCGGTGCGGGCCCTGAGCAGCATGCGAGGGGGGCATTCCCCTCTCCGCGGCTCCTCCTTGGGAAAGAACGTCGGAGAGAGGTTCCGGCAACGGGCCGTAAGAGCACCCTGGTGGAGGGGATTCAGTTTTTGGTAGCAGAAAAATAAGGTAGCAGACCTTACGCAGGGTCCGTATGTGTCGCAGTGTTAGGGGTGTCGGGTGGCCGGCGCGTGTCCTGGCCTGGGCACCCCATCAATCTGCGCGGCAGAGCCCGGTGCGTACACATCGGCGCGCTCGACGTCGTCGCGGGGTGCATCCCGTTACCTTTAAAAAAGGGGGAAACACGCACGTCGGCCATCTCGTCCCCCCACATGGGACCGGCTTCTGGCGGCGCCGGAACTGGTGCCGCGACGGCGAAGGTCACATGGCGGGAGGCCCTCTTCCGTGAACGAGAAGGGCATACCGGGGACCGCCCAGCCGGCCGTATGGGCAATAGAAAAGAAAAAATCACCTTAAGGCCGAGAAAGATGATGATGATACACAGAAAGATGATGATAATAGCTTTGGCGCACCAAGTAGAGTGTGTTGTGGCCATCACTAGAAAACGAAAAACAACAACCAAAAAAAAAAATAGAGTATGAGAGTGGATATCTCTAAGGGTCTGTCAGTTGTCGGAGCTGTCCCAGCGAAAGAGAGAGAGAGAGAGAGAGGAGCAGCAGGAATACGAGAAGGGTGGGAGGGAGGGGAGCAGAGAACGTCGCCCGCAACGGCGCAAGCAAGCTGCGGTCCGTGCGGTACACAGCAGCACGGCGTGTCGGGCCGGGTACGGAGTTTTGGTGGAGGGAGGGGGGTGGGTGTGGGGGGGGCATGCGTTGCCCCCCCGCTCCTGTAGTAGGAAGACCGGAAGAGAGAGCTCGGGAGGAGACCAACGCCCAAGTGAGAGTAGTGAAGTGTGGGAAGGGGCCATCGTCCTTGAAAGGAAGTATGGATTCTGGCGCGCCCTTCGCCACACGCGGCGTCTGAAGAATAAAAAGTGGTCCAGCCCAGTTAACGAGTGGGTTAACGAGTGGTCTCAGTTTAGCTCTTCAAGAGGTGAAAAGGGCTGGCAATGGACGCATGTCGAAAGAATAGATCCAAATATATAGATTATAGTAGCCCCCGTGACACGGGAACCTAACCTCTTTGGCAAGTTAATAATTTAACCTAAAAACAACTGTGAGTTGATGATGGGTGACTGTCGTCGAATGGACCGTCTTATTACGATAAATGGTACTACTTGAGAATCGGACTCGCATCTTTTCTCACCTTGTGTTTTTTTCTCCAGTACCTTTCTCTAAAGCCACTGAGCTATACAGGCAGCTGCACAATGATCCTACCTCATCCATACGCCTTCAAAAGTTTTTTAAGGGCCTGCGATCGGTGTAAAGACAAAAAACGGGAGAAACAAAAGAGTCAGGAATATAGACAAAACAATGTGGAGACTACTTTGCTCTCCTCACTATCTGAACATCACGAGTGTGCTGCTGCTGTTGCTTCTTTCTGTCCACTCTGCTGTAGTATTGTTTTTCTATTTGTATGTGTACTGTAATACTACGTTTGCCTTCGCCTTTCGCTAAGGTACTCTTCAAAAAAGCCATCCCACCCGCCACCTTTATTCCCGCCACGACGCGGATTGGGGAAAAATGACGATTTTTCGCCAAGTTTGGGTGGCGTGGCCACCTATGCCCACCACTTCGCTGAAGAGTTTGTCATTTACTGCACCCCACTGTATTATCATTATCTTTTCCGCTGTACCTTTTGTATTGACGGTATCGCGGCTGGGTAGGTTCTTAGCGGTTCTGTGTGCTGTTTCCCCTACCTCGCCGCTCAATAAGAAACAAATGTGACACACCACCCGGCACTGGTTTCCATCCGTACATTAGGATGATTGTTCTGATTGTGATTTGTTTTTTGCCGTGGAGTTTGAATGAATCTTTTGTTTCGTCTCCCCGGTTTGTTTCTCTTCTATTCCAACTAGATTGACCTTATAAGCAGCAAAACTAGGAGGGTTCGGGAAGTTTACAGGGGGAATCCGACGCTGTTCAGAGGTCAATGGGCCGGCGCCTCTCTACTAGCGACGCCGGCCTTTTTTCCTAGAACCCCATCCCCTCACACCCGACAGGATTGCGTACTACATCATGCAGAAAAGGAAAACTATTTCAGACCGGTCGGCAGTGCAGTACGTGAAGACGCTCCTATCGCTCATGACGGGCCCCGAACCGAGACGCGTCACGGTGTTGAGGGCTCTGCAATGGATGAGTGCGGCGGAACCTGTGCATCAGACCATCGGAATGGCTCCGATCGACACGATTCGTTTAATCGCGATAGCTCCGGATTGGCAGACTCGAAATGTTTTACGTCTGGCGTGGATGACTGCCAGTCGATGGGCCGAAGTGGCAGGGCTGACAAAGGAGTGCTGCTGCCCACTGGACAAGAAAGTTATTTTTCTGGACTGGGAACTCTTCCCAAAACGTCGAAGGCGCAGCCGAACCGGTCCTTTCGGTTCCATATCTTCTCGGAGCGGTTCTCCAACCGCCTCCGGAAGTTGTTGGACAGCAGCGGTCCAGGGCAACCCCCTGACGAACCTTTCAAGCTCACCAGCTCTGCAGATTGATGACTCAGCGAGGAAATCGTCCAGACAACCGCGGCGCCCCCGTGGGCCTACTCGGCGCACAGCACCAAGCGTGAAGCGCTGCAGGCCGCCGCCGTACCATGCCACGAGCCAAACCTGGATCCAAGATCCGTGGTGCTCTTGGCAAAGGAGGCAGATATGATGGCCATTCCTCCGAGCACCATTCGGTATAGATACATAGATCGATCGATAGATATGGATCTGTGAATCGATCCCCTCGCCCAGCAGCGACGCCGCTCGGCGTGCTCATCGACCCAAGCGTCCGTCTGGGAAGGAACCGGTTGGCGTGTCACTGCTCCATGACGCCCCGGGGGCTAAAAAGCAACAATGCGAGGAGAAAGAAAAGAAGGAGAAAGCAAGTGGGCGCCATACCCTCCACAGCCTTTGGGATCCCAGAGAGGCCTCCCGCTAAGAATAGACGCCTACATGGTAGGGCAGCCGTCTCGCTGTGGTATTTATTTTGTTGGATAGTCTAGGAAAGCAGTGTCGCTCTCTGTGTTGATTTATAGAGGAAAAAAAAGAAAAACAAATCTGAAGTGTGAATGGGGCCAACACTGCCCCTCATAGTGAGTTAATGAAAAAAAAAAAAAGAGAAATAGACAAAATAAACTCCAACGAGTGAGTGCATAGTGGAGCACCACACCCAGAAGGAAAAAAGGCAATGAATAATAAAAATGAAAAACTAAAAATCTGAAATGAGGGTGGCATCGCGCTGGTACGAGGTCGCAGAAAAAATGCGTTGCAAATTCATAGAGGACCAGCACGTTTAGCAGTTGTTGTTGTGGCTGCTGTTGTTCTCACTTTTCATCCGCTTCGACGTCGAGAAGGACCGTGCGAAGATGGCGAAGCGTTCTGTCGGGGCGCGGCGCGCCGACTCCGGCGATGGATCCCCAGTGGGCCTCGACAGACCGGGCCTCGTCCCGAAGTACGGTCAGCAGCTGCTGCGCGCTGGGGCGATCCGCTGGCAGCATGGCGCCGCACCGCATCGCGAGCTGGCGGGTAAGCGCTCGCTCCAGTGCCCAGCCACACAGCCCGATGCGCTCTGCGGTGGCAAGTGCTGGCCCAACATGCTGCGGGGGCCGAAGGCCGCACGGCCCAAAGGCGGAAGAAAGCGGGCCGGGTGGTCCGCCGCCCGCCAGCTCCTCCAGCGCCAGACCAAGGGACCAGATATCTCTGGCGCACAGCTCTGCGTAGGTCGCTATGCCATCTGCTCGGCTGGGCTTGCGGCTTGATGATTTCTTGTGGGCCCCCGTCCACTCCATTTGGTTCGACAGCAGGGGGCGCAGGGCCATCGGATCCTTGTTGGAGGTAATCGGGCGGCGTGAAATGGAGGAAGGGGCGGCAACGCAGCATCGCCCATTCTCTGCCGCCGCTCACTGGGGATGTACAAACTCATCCCAAAGTCGCAGAGGAAAAGGCGAGGCAATACACTGCTGGCGTAGCGCTGCCGGGGCGGTAGCCCCAGCGCACGTGGGCGGGCGCCCCACTCCACCCGCTCCTCTCGCTTCAGTTTTGCCTCCTCTCGTCGCATTCGATCCGCAGCGCTGTGTGTGGCGGTGCTGCCCTCCTCCGGGTCCGCGGCGTGCATGAGGTCGTGGAGGTTCACCAGGACGTTATTGAGGTTCACGTCCCGGTGCACGACGCCTCTCGCGTGGAGGTCGCGTAGGCCCAGCAGCAGCTGGGCAACGATCAACAGGGCCCCATCCGGCAAGCTCCACTCATACATCTCAGCGTATTGGCGCAGATTCATGGTGGAGAGTTCCATCGGGAGCACAAGAAACACTTTCCCGCGATCCAGTGAGTACACCGGGTAGTACATGGGAGCGATGTACGGGGACCACCGCCCGCCCTCCAGGAGAAGGCGTATGATGCGGGCTTCGTGTAGCGCCATGTCGGTGCTCCTGCAGTCCTCCCGGAGGCGGACGATCTTAACGGCGAGAGGACGCAGCGCCGGGGTGGTTCCAGGGCCGCCATACGAAAATGAAGCACGGGAAGTGCATGGCTTGTGGGCATCTCAGCTGGGCCTACGACGGGCGGCGGAGCCACGCCGCATATGTGACGGCTGAGAGGTTGGAGGCGGTGAAGAAGAGCGCGACGATGCGACGATCATAGGCACCGCTTGCCAGCTCCATACCGCTGCGGATCTCTGCTTGTAGTGCTTCTGGGAGGCGTCTAATGTCAGGTAGGTTGTCGAGGATCCTGAGCTCAACTGCCTGGTGTTCTGAACAACTGGTTCTAGTTTCCGTTATCATCACGATTCTTTCCACTTTTTTTTTGTTTGTTTGTTTGTTTGTTTCTTGATATGCGAGTAGAACGGAGTCACTGATGAGGGAAAAGTAAAGAGAGAGAGAAGGCAGAGTCGTCGCGGGGGAGAAGGCGCACAGAGCTCCCACAGGATAGAGAGAGGAAAGGAACCGAGGCGGCACCCCACGCACACAAACGGGGAAGGTGGCGCGGTCTTACGTCTGTTGTTTGTGTTCTGAAGAGCAGGTGCAAAAGAAGGCTTTCGGCATACGAAGCCCTCTGAGTAGTATAGATGAAAAAAGGGCTCATGAAGACGCCCTATGAGATGATATGGTGATGCCAGGTGGGAGGGAGCCCAGTTCCAGACTACCAGCGGCAGGGCACACCGCAGACGCCAGCATGGCACTGACGGACGCCACGTACTCCGCGAGCGCCCCGGCGGCCCTCTGCAGCGTTCCCCTCATCCCCGCTGCGGCGGCGGCGATCTCGCCCCACGGCGTGGCGGCTCTGTCCTGCGCAGGCGGCGGCTGGGGGAAGAGGAGGAACACCAGGGACGCCGTGCGGGAGAAGGCGTCCTGCACGTGTGGCGCTGCTGATCGAAGGAGGCAACGGCAGCGGCTTGGTCCTCCGCCTGCTTCGCGTCAGCAAGAGCCTCTGCCAGCTGCGCCAGGAGCCCCTCCCACTCCCTGTCGGCGGCAGCAAGCTCCTGCGCCAGCGTCTCCTCCAGGACGGTGATCTGCTGCTGCAGAGCCGTACTCTCCCCGCTGGACCGATCGCGACGTTCCTTGAGGTCGCAGATCTGCGACGTCAACTCCAGACACCTCGCACTGCGATCCATCAACGTTAACCACAATTTTGTGAAAACCTGCGAAAGAAACAATGAAATGCAATGCAATGCAATGAAAAAGAAAACCATTTGCCGTTAAGGCGCAGCAGGACAATCCATACTCATAAGCGAGGCACACTCCTCTGGAAACGATGTTCATTCGAACTCTGTTGTTTTGCCACATCATTATTTTGTTTATATCATGGGTGTGAGAGGGAAACATCGCAGTGTGTGCCTATCCCACACACCCGTCGAGCAGAGCCCTCCTCCGGGGTTCTTCGGGCAAGATGCTCGACTACATTGGCTACCTTCGAGAGAAGAGCCTTTTTGCGGCCCCTTCGACGTTTCGCGACGTTTTGCAGTACATGAAGACTCTTCTATCACTCATCCTTTTACGTCTGGCGTGGATGGCCGCAAGCCGATGGGCCGAGGTGGCAGCATTCACAAAGGAGTCTTTCCGTCCACTGGACGACAAGGTGCCCCGACTGGATGGGGGGACGCATCCGAAGATGTCGAAGGAGCAGCCGAATCGGTCCTTTCGGTTCACCCTGTTCTCGGAGCGGTTCTCCAACCGCCTCCGGAAGTTGTTGGACAGCAGCGGTCCAGGGCAACCCCTGACGAACCTTTCAATCTCACCAGCTCTGTAGATTGATGACTCAGCTAGGAAATCGTCCACACAACCGCGGCGCCCCGTGGGCCTACTCGGCGCACATCATCAAGCGTGGAGCGCTGCAGGCCGCCGCCGTACCATGCCACGAGCCAAACCTGGATCCAAGATCCGTGGTGCTCTTGGCAAAGGAGGCAGATATGATGGCCATTCCTCCGAGCACCATTCGGTATAGATACATAGATCGATCGATAGATATGGATCTGTGAATCGATCCCCTCGCCCAGCAGCGACGCCGCTCGGCGTGCTCATCGACCCAAGCGTCCGTCTGGGAAGGAACCGGTTGGCGTGTCACTGCTCCATGACGCCCCGGGGGCTAAAAAGCAACAATGCGAGGAGAAAGAAAAGAAGGAGAAAGCAAGTGGGCGCCATACCCTCCACAGCCTTTGGGATCCCAGAGAGGCCTCCCGCTAAGAATAGACGCCTACACAGTAGGGCAGCCGTCTCGTTGTGGTATTTATTTTGTTGGATAGTCTAGGAAAGTTGTGTCGCTCTCTGTGTTGATTTATAGAGCAAAAAAAGAAAACAAATCTGAAGTGTGAATGGGGCCAACACTGCCCCTCATAGTGAGTTGATGAAAAAAAAAGAGAAATAGACAAAATAAACTCCAACGAGTGAGTGCATAGCGGAGCACCACACCCAGAAGGAAAAAAGGCAATGAATAACTTTTAAAAATGTGAATAACTGAAACAACTCGAGTAAGACGGCCCTAGGCCGAGAAGCACAAGCTTGGGGACGGAGGCGGGGGGGAGCAAAGGCTAGGCGAAGGGGACGGCACATCACTGGAGTGTGCACTCTTCTCGACCTCCTCAGAATTTACTGGCGCTGACTGAGATGAGACGCTGTGAGAGCTAGACCGCAGAGGAGACACGCTGCGCAACAACGCCGATGACACCTTCTTTAACGACGCCACCTGCCATCTATCCGCATCTGCTGATCGGTCCATAAGTTCCTCCACCACCATCCAGGCCTCAGACACGATCTGGCTCCGTTGAAGACTCTTCGCCTCCTTCTCCGCAGCGGCACGCTCTTCAGCCCGTAGCTGTTGCAGTGCAGCGCGCTCCTCAGAAGGCCTGCGCCAGCTGCGTTTGCTGCGCTTGCTGCGCTTGTTGAAGGGCCACCCGGTTCGCTTCCTGCACAGCGCGCACCTCGGATAAGGCCTGCGCCAGCTGCTCCTCCAGGGCCCTCTTCAGCGCAGTGCGCTCCTCGGAGAAGGCCTGCGCCTGCAGCGCCAGCTGCTCCTCCAGGGCCTTCTTCAGCGCAGCGCGCTCCTCGGAGAAGGCCTGCGCCAGCTGCGTTTGCTGCGCTTGCTGAAGGGCCACCCGGTTCGCTTCCTGCACAGCGCGCACCTCGGAGAAGGCCTGCGCCTGCTGCACCAGCTGCTCCTCCAGGGCGTTCTTCAGCGCAGTACGCTCCTCGGAGAAGGCCTGCGCCAGCTGCGTTTGCTGCGCTTGCTGCACGTGCTGAAGGGCCACCCGGTTCGCTTCCTGCACAGCGCGCACCTCGGAGAAGGCCTGCGCCAGCTGCGTTTGCTGCGCTTGCTGAAGGGCCACCCGGTTCGCTTCCTGCACAGCGCGCACCTCGAGAAGGCCTGCGCCTGCTGCGCTTGCTGAAGGGCCACCAGCGTCGCTTCTTGCGCAGCGCGTTCTGCTGCGAGGCCGTGCGCCTGCTGCACCAGCTGCTCCTCCAGGGCCTTCTTCAGCGCAGCGCGCTCCTCGGAGAAGGCCTGCGCCTGCTGCACCAGCTGCTCCTCCAGGGCGTTCTTCAGCGCAGTACGCTCCTCGGAGAAGGCCTGCGCCAGCTGCGTTTGCTGCGCTTGCTGAAGGGCCACCCGGTTCGCTTCCTGCACAGCGCGCACCTCGGAGAAGGCCTGCGCCTGCTGCGCTTGCTGAAGGGCCACCAGCGTCGCTTCTTGCGCAGCGCGTTCTGCTGCGAGGCCGTGCGCCTGCTGCACCAGCTGCTCCTCCAGGGCCTTCTTCAGCGCAGCGCGCTCCTCGGAGAAGGCCTGCGCCTGCTGCACCAGCTGCTCCTCCAGGGCGTTCTTCAGCGCAGTACGCTCCTCGGAGAAGGCCTGCGCCAGCTGCGTTTGCTGCGCTTGCTGCGCTTGCTGAAGGGCCACCAGCGTCGCTTCTTGCGCAGCGCGTTCTGCTGCGAGGCCGTGCGCCTGCTGCACCAGCTGCTCCTCCAGGGCCTTCTTCAGCGCAGCGCGCTCCTCGGAGAAGGCCTGCGCCTGCTGCACCAGCTGCTCCTCCAGGGCGTTCTTCAGCGCAGTACGCTCCTCGGAGAAGGCCTGCGCCAGCTGCGTTTGCTGCGCTTGCTGAAGGGCCACCCGGTTCACTTCCTGCGCAGCGCGCACCTCGGAGAAGGCCTGCACCAGCTGCGCTTGCTGAAGGGCCACCAGCGTCGCTTCTTGCGCAGCGCGTTCTGCTGCGAGGCCGTCCGCCTGCTGCACCAGCTGCTCCTCCAGGGCCTTCTTCAGCGCAGCGCGCTCCTCGGAGAAGGCCTGCGCCTGCAGCGCCAGCTGCTCCTCCAGGGCGTTCTTCAGCGCAGTACGCTCCTCGGAGAAGGCCTGCGCCAGCTGCGTTTGCTGCACTTGCTGAAGGGCCACCCGGTTCGCTTCCTGCACAGCGCGCACCTCGGAGAAGGCCTGCGCCAGCTGCTCCTCCAGGGCCCTCTTCAGCGCAGTGCGCTCCTCGGAGAAGGCCTGCGCCTGCAGCACCAGCTGCTCCTCCAGGGCCTTCTTCAGCGCAGCGCGCTCCTCGGCGAAGTCCGCTTGCTTTTGCTGCGGTAGCGCGAGGACCGGTCTCTCTGTATGGCGCTTTGCAGCACAGGATTCGGTCACCAGCTCCTCGCCCGCCGATCCATCCTTATCGTCGCGCGTCCGCTTTGTGCCGGGGAAGGCGTGGGCGGGTAGGATGTCTGCTTCGCTGTACCACGGGTCCGGGTCGTCCAGGGAGTAGAGGGGCAGGCTGGGCATCCTCACGGACTCGGGGGTACCGACGTCCCGGCCATCACAGGCATCAGCAAACGAAAGATCGTGCATTTCGTTTGCCTCGTCGTTGGAGATGGCGCTATGGCCGCCATCTCCCCGCCACAGCTCAACAGACGAGAGGCTACCAGAGCTCCTGGTCCGTCTGTTGGACGCACTGTGGGACTCTGCTCTGAGCCGCTTTGCTGGGGGGCTTGGTCCGCTCTCTGTCGCCTGGTGAAGCCTTGCCCTGTCGTCTGTGTTCACCGTGTCGCTAGGCAGTCTTCTATCTAGACGAGCGAGCAGCAGAGCACGTATGGCTCTCCGTTGCTGCCCGTGACGGCCAAAGCGCTGTCGATGATCGTTCGCCCTCGGTGGTGCAGGGTAAAATCGATGGGCCTTGTCGTCCAGAGCGCCAGCTGAACTCCACGCACCCAACCGAGCTCGATGCACCGCTGTAGAAAGCAATAGCTCACAGATGGGTTCGGGTTGTATGTGACATCGAAGTTGCATGAGCGCGTCACGTCAAAAACACTCTGGATACCACGACGCAGGCACGCTGTCCCGCTGTTGGCGAGTTCATGCGCCCGCACTTGAAGACTTTTCTTGCTTCCTTTCCGGGGCATCTTAGCTGGAGTTTTTTTTAAAATTTTATTTCCGAGGGTTCCTTTCCTTTGGTTTTTTTAGTGTTCCGGTAGAATGGAGAAAAGAGGGAGATAAAAGAGGAGAATAGAACAGAAACAAACCAGGAAGACAAAGCAAAAACACTCATTCAAGGACAGCAGCGAAACAAATCACAATCAGAAGCATCATCGTAATACATGGATGAAAACAAGTATAGAATTATTTTAACCTTTTTTGTTTGATGTGCTTGGGTAGGGAAACATCACACAGAACCGCTAAAAACCTGCGAAGCCACAGTTCAGTAAATACAGAAACAAAAGGTACAGCTCCTAATCAGAAGAAGTTTACGAGTTGAACCTGCGCCAAAGAATGTTGAAGTTGAAAATGAGTTATTGTTCTGGAAGCTTGCGAGAGGAATAAAAATAAGAACGAACAGAAGAAATAATGAAATGATAATGATAAAAACAATATGGGTAACTATAGCGGGCACGCTAGAGTTAGCCATACAATCTGTCACGATGATACTTCATGGAAACAAAGCTATGTGCGTGAGACAAATGTTTATTTTTCCGGATTTCTTCTTTCTGATTGACAGTACAGCAAGGCATCGTGTTCTTCGATACTTTTGCTGCTAAGCTTTTGCTTTTGCCGACCCACCCACCCCCGATATGGATCCCACCACGACCCGGATCCTTGGAAAATGAGTGTCGATTGTGAGATAAAGAAAGTATAGGAATAATGCATACATAGGAGTTTATTGTGCATATACATAATCTCTGCAATAGAGTAGGACATATCGAGTACAAACCAATCATTAAACGTTTCATTTTTGTAGGGTATAATACGGAAGGGATAAAAGCTCGGCCCTAGCCGTTGCTTTCCGCCGCTCCCCTTCGCATGTTTTCCCCTTTCGCCCAGTCTACATCTGTAAAGGGCACACCACGTGACGGTGCATCCGCTGGGTTTAGTTTGGATTGTATATAGCGAAAAGACGCGGATATTCGAAGTTTGCTTAAAATTCGATAAATATGAGAGAGTTCCCACTGCTAAAGCTCCAGACTTAGTCAAACCTTTTTGAAGAGCTCCTTTTACAGATGTGTTATCTACATAAATTTGAATGGAGTGGTTGCGAATATGTACATCAAAAGCGTGGAGAGCGAGTAGTACAGCCCGAGCCTCGGCTTGCATAATTAATTTGGGGGTATCTTTCCATCTGCCGGCTGCAACTAAAGGAGGTCCTGCATCCGAAAAAAGGACGGCCCCCCAACCGTGCAAAGCGGCATCTGTGGCCAGGTATAGCTTCGGTGGGGGTGGGGTAGCCGGGACCACATAAGGGGTGTTGGTGAGGATGAGCTGATTTAAAACTCGAGCCTGTCGCCAGACAGAGGACGGAAGTACCACATACTCCTGTAAAGTGATGAGTCCTCTATTAAGGGCCGAGAGTTGCCGCCTTACAAATTTCAAAAAGAAATAGTAGTCAATCATCTGTATGCGTAGAATAGCAGCCGCAAAAAGCGCGCGCGAGGTAAAAATTTCGAGGGCTGCCACCGTGATAGTGCGACATAAAGGATCTCTCTCGTATTTAGTGAGAAACTTTGGTGCCAAGGAAACGGCGGATTGTAAATGATCAACCACTACCACTACTGTACTCCGAGAAAATATACATATTTGGTAACTGGGCACATAAATTCCCCAACGGTTGCCCCCACCACTGTGGCTGCCTTACGGAATGCGCTCGTAGCATCGTTGACCGCCTTTGACGTACCCGTGTAGCGGACATTATCAATCCAGACATCAATGCGGGTGTGTAAAACAGCAAAACGGGACTGTACGACCGAAGGGTTCCCCGCCAACGTCATGGTGATCAGCTGCATGATCTCCGGGCTCATAACATAACCCATGGGCAACCTGGTCAACTGGTACAATTGTCCTGTATCATCATAAAACCGAAAATTTCTCCGTGCTTCCATAGGTAATGGAACCTGAAAAAATGAAGCTTTCAGATCAAGACAGCTGGCAATAGGTTGCCGAACAGCGGGTAAATAGTGAGAGACATGGTACAACGGTAAATTTGCCTCGTATTGAGATAAATCCAGATTTTTTTGTCGTGGCCTTGCTATCATGCGGCGTCTCCAACCCGTACCTTTTTGCTCCACCACCGTAAAAGGGGTAACCCATCCCGTAGTCGGTGCCGAATCCGCCTGTTGTATCACGCCTGTGGTGAGTAGGAGCTGAGCATCGGATGCATGTAAACGGCGTTTTTGTTCTCCTGGCGTCGAAAATGTTGTGGGAGGAAGCGAAAGCGTAGCAAAGAGGGACTCAAATCGCTCACAGGTAGTGGGATTCATTCGGTGTTTGATTGCCTGTAAATCCAATGGGGTTACATCAGTTTGTTGCAGCGAAATGTTAAGTACTTCTTCCTCGGTGGCTAAACGAGAGTGATGAGCACGCCGTGTGATAGTAGCTCTTGCTGTACATGGGAGCTGTTCTGCAGGCAACCAGGGTCGATTACTGATAGAGGCTAAAATGGTGTTTTCCACGTCATCTACATGCGTCGCATCAACGCGTTTATCGGCGCCACATCGGCTAGAATTCCCCGGCATAACCGACGGTTACTGACGAGATGTCCGTGGCGGATTTGTGCTTCGCCAGCTGGGAGATGATGTGTATGTCGTTGAAGCGGTGCCGATTTCGCCGTACTATTTTCGTGGCTTCTTGAATTGCTCCCCGCTTTATCGAGTGCTTGGAGCAACCGAACTGGCGCAGGTGTTTCAGCAGTGTAGAGTCCGTCAAGCTCGTCAAAGGATCCTCGGGATGTAATGGAGCGAGCACCCGCTGCAGCCGGATGGCATCTTTCCCGGTGATTTTGCAATACCGCGAAGCGCGGTTGGGATTGATATCGCTGGACTTCGGTAGAGCCGCCCAATCCACTACCACTGAATGTTTGCGCAGAATAAAATTCTTCCTCCGTAGCTTTGTCACCTCTGCCCACCGACTCGCCGTAATCCATGCGAACCGCAGTGCCACTTTGTCGCTGAAGTCGGGTAGAGCCCGTATGATCGAGTTTAGTTCGCGCCGTTTGAGCGGTGGAGCTTGTTTTCGGTTCCTTGGCCTGAAGTTTTCGTAAACCCTGTATCAGGCAGTCGAAGGGATCTTTTGGGGAACTGAGCATGTCCCGAAGCCATTGGGCGTACTGCACCCTGGTGGAGTATTTCAGATTTTTGCTGAAAAGAAAAGCTGCTGCCGTCGTCAAGTTGCGGGGGATGCTCATTTGTTTGCAGTAGCGGGTGAACTGTTGCGCCACAGAAGTCCTCGACTTCCATGTTGAATCGGCCCATCGGGCATGCGCCGCCTCGTTTGCCGCTTCTAGGGCCACGGCCACTGCCGTTGGAACCTGCGTCTGCGGTAGGAAAAAGGCACGGGGGTCGCTCCCCCCGATTGTTGGATGAGTTAGACTCCTGTCGTAACTCACAAAAGCTCCATCGACCCCTTCCGGAGGAAGGTCGAGTCACTGCTTCCTCCTGGGGTGTAGTGGTTTTTTTCTTTTCGTTTGGAATGGCCACGGTGAGGGGTGCCGGCGCTGCGTCTTCTGGGGCGATCCCCCGTGCGTGTGGCGGGATATGCGATCGCCACTGCCGTCTTTCTTCTGGTGATTGGTGCTGACAGCATGAAGCACCGACCCAACGACGTCACCACTGTCGTATTTTTGGGTTAAGGCTGAATAAGCCTCACCCGTTGAAAATTTTTTATTGTTTATGGATTCCACAGTAATGCGAAGTCCATCCAATAGCCGTTGGCCCAACTGCACAAACGGGCTGTTGTGCTCTGTATTTTGTTCCACCGCGCTCTCAATCCACAGACGGAGCCATTCAAATTTATCTCGCGCTACCTCCTTTGCTTCCGCAGCCCCATACAGGTAACGAGAACGTAGCTTGAGGATGAAAAGCTCCGCGTTGCGTGGATCGTGAAAAGCGGGGAACCACGTACTCACATCGTAAAATTTTATTTCCCCTTGCCCAGGGTCCCGTACACGAGCCCTCCGCGACCCGTGCCTGCGGGGGCGATGCTTCTCATTCGCCCTTCCTCGGATAGGAAGAGAAAAAATAGAGTCGTCCGAGCTGGATGACGAGTCGCTCCTCCCGTCGGAGGTGTACGACGAGGACGAGTCGGAAGGCGTCCGCCCCGCGCGACGCCTACTGCCTCTCACGTACGCGTCAGCAAGCGGAGGATTGTTGCGCGCCCGGAGGTGCCGGCTTTGCCAAAACCCTTCTTTGAAGCGCTAGCTCTTCCTCCAAACGAGCATACGCCTCCGTTCGGGCTTGGAGAGCAACCTGTTGGGCCGGTCTAAAGCCGTAGACGCGGTATCCAGTTCACTCTTCTTGGCGTCCAAAGACCGCCGGGTTCGCTGTACTTCCTGCATTTCCTGTTCAACTCGGTCCTTGTACCCTTTGAAACTCTCCTCTCGGTTCTGCAGTTGTGCAGCCCAGGCGTTCAACTGGGCTTGCTGCTCCGCGAGTGCCTGAGCCTTGGCCGCCTGGTTCTTATTACCATCGGCTAAAGCGGCGGCTGAGGCTGCAAGCTGCTGCTGGGCTTCGGCGTCCTTCCGCGCTGATCTCTCCTGAGCCGCTTGGAATTCCACCTCCGCTTGTCGCAGAGCCTGCGCCTTGGCCTCCAGATTAGCCGTGGTCAGCTTTATCTCTTCCTCTTTTTGAGCAACCGCGTATTGACTATTCTCGAGCTGCGCGCGGTCGCGCTCGATATGGGATCGTTCATTCGCAATCCGCAACTGGGTTAACTCGACCTCGTGCGCCAGTTGGGTTTGCGCCATGCTATGGCAATACTCTGCGTTGGCCACAGCCGCCTGGAGTTGGCTCTGCATTTCCGCCAAGGCCAAGACATTCGCATCGTATTGCCGAAACAGCGTAATGCGCTCTTCCGTGAGCGCTGCATGCTGGTGCATGAACCCTTGCAAAAACTGGGTGAAACCCAGCTCATGCTGTTTGGAGGGCGCAAAGCTCCCCCAAATGGTGGCCGTATCTGGCAACGACACCGCCTGAACATCGCCAAGATACGATAGGGGCGCGCTGCCAATTCTATTTTCCACGGCGGTGCCATGTGAGACGAGTAGGTCCTGACCGTCCCGTCTCACTTCGAATCGCGCCGTCTGCGTCTGCCCGTTGAGGGTGTACGTCACCTCCATAGGTACCGTACTCGTCGGGGTCATACTGTTAAACAGATTCTGCCCGATGGCGTTCCAACTACCCGAAGTGATGGGAGTCATTTTGTCTAGTTCAAAAAAACCTACCTTTTAAAATAGATTAATCTCACAATGGCGACTAAAAGAGAGATGAAAGAGAAAGATACATCATTAAGATTCATGAGTAATAGCATCTCCTACATTTTCCCTGCGCAGGCTTCAAGAAAAAATGAATGTTTTCCAAGTTTGGGTGGTTTGGCCAGTAAACCCACCCCTTCGCGAAGATAGCGAAGCCGTGCTGTTTTCTTGTTGTCAGTTTTGATGTTTATTATTTGCCTGTACTTTCTTGGGGCGGAAGCGATAGGGATAAAGAAAGAAACGAGAAAGAAGTAGAATGGGATTATCATCAAATGAAATGAGGGAACGAGGCGAGGCTTGCCTCGCCTCATGTGGCAGGAAATATGCATCCGGGTCCACGAAATCATTTGAAGACAAATCCGAATGAGTTGCTGACTTCTTCTCCACTATTTCTTTCTGTTTCTGTCATGGTATATAGAACTGTCACGCTTTGTTTGTGCTCGTCGCAAACATACGTTTTAAAAGAAACAAGATTACAAGATTATGGGTCTCAGCTACGCCAGTAGAAACGGTCCCGCTCCGCCAGCGGGTCAAGAAGAATGGCCCGCTTCTGTGGAGGTACACAAGTCCATCGAGCGGTGGTCTTCCATAGGGAGTTCTTATCTCTGCGGTTGGAGCAGAATAAGGCGTACACCGCCACTTTCTATCGTGGAAAGCAGTCGGTTCCAGTCGTGTGTAACGCAACTTCTGTGGGGGCGATTATTACCTTTGACCGTGTTGCTCGTCCTTGGTTCGACGCTCCGTGGGATGAGATCACCGCATTTGCCCTCGACGATGAGGAGGTGCAAAACGTGC
>VFSE01000296.1:0-45614 GCA_010157825.1 Vickermania ingenoplastis | reverse complement strand
CATCGGCTGGCGGCCATCCACGCCAGACGTAAAAGGATGAGTGATAGAAGAGTCTTCATGTACTGCACTGCCGAGCGATCCGTCACCGTTTTCCTTCTCTCCATGATGTGGGCTGCGATCGTGTCAGGCGTTAGCGGGCATTCCCCGCTTCTGGCGAAGATCCAGTAACCCGCTCAGGATCGATCGTCGCTGCACCCACGTGTTCGGAGCATACCGGAGCGATGACGCTGGCGCCGAAGGAGTCTTGCCTGCCGCCCGACAGGGGAGTGGGAAGGCTCCTGCGGCGCAAAAGCTGTGCAGAGGCCGCCTGCGCTTGTTGCTGCCCTTGAAAGCAGCAGCGCCATTATCGAGATGGCGGGGAGTGCGATGCATTGACCGCAGAGCTCGAATGCACGAGCATGCTCCAGGGCAGCTTGCTGGCATGTCAAGGAGCTCGCAGCTGCGATGCGTGCGATGCGCGCTGCATGCGAAGCAAGCACAGCTGCCAGGCTTGGCAGCGGAGATGCGCTCCTGCGCGCAGCTGGCAGGAGAGGCGCGCTGGCCGACGCGACAGAAGGCAGAGGACCAGGCGGCCGCTGCCGTTGCCTCCCTCGAGAAGCAGCGCCACGATGCAATGCAGCCTTCGGCCGCAGTCAATGCACAGCATGCCGAGGAGATGGCTGCATGTGCTGCTGCCGCTGCTGCGAAGCAGTACGCCGCCGACAGGGGCGGGAGAACCGTGACGCAGCTGGCTGAGGCGCGTCAGGCTCTGGAGCGCGCATCAGCGGTGTGCCCTGCCGCTGGTAGTCGAGAACTGGGCTCCTCCCTCCGGCATCACCATATCATATCATAGGGCGTCTTCATGAGCCCTTTTTTCATCTCTACTACTCAGAGGGCTTCGTATGCCGAATGCCTTCTTTTTCACCTGCTCTTCAGAACACAAACAACAGACGTAACACCGCGCCACCTTCCCCGTTTGTGTGCGGGGTGCCGCCTCCTCCTTTCCTCTCTCTATCCTGTGGGAGCTCTGTGCGCCTTCTCCCCGCGACGACTCTGCCTTCTCTCTCCTCTCTGTCTCTCTCTCTCTCCTGTGCAAACCCACACAGCCACACACACGGTTTATCTATTCAGATTCTTTTCATTTTCTTTCCTAGACTAATTGTTGGGGCGCACTCATGTCTTTCGCCCCCACGAGCTTCACGTTGAAGGCCCTCAGCGAGGATGGCCTCCGCTTCACCTTGGCGGTGACGGGGGCGCCGGCGTCCCACTCGCGTCCGAGCGTGGACGAGTGGGCCGCCACGCTGAAGGGGCTGGAATGCCCCTTTCTCGGCGTTGTGGCTCCCCTCGAGCTGGCGGTGCAGCCGTGGGCGGAAGGCAGCGTCGAGGTGCCGGGGAGGCGGACGGAGGACCTTGCGGTGCTGCGGAGGCTGCTGGAGTTCCGCTGCCCGCAGCTGGTGCTCCCTCCGGTGCGGGCTGCCGTGCCTGGCAGAGGGGAGGGGAGGTCCGCCTCTTCCTCTCGGCGCTGTCGGGGGTCCCCGAGGCGGTGGCGTACTGCCCCCTCGCCTGGGCCCTGCTCACGCTGGAGGAGGGGGGCGCGCTGGATGCGGCTCGCCGCCAGGCAAATATGGTGGCCTTTTCTCTGGCGGGCGCGGCTAATGAGGCGATGCAGGCCGCGAGAGCCAAGGCCGCGGAGCGAGCGGCAGCGAAGGCAGCGGCGGCGAAGGCGGCGGCGAAGGCGCGGAAGAGCAAAGGGAAGCAGGCACTGCAACTCTTTAGCCGCACCGTATCGCTGCTCGCCCCCCGCGAGGCACCGGCAGCGCTGGCACCTGCTCCACAGGATCCTGTGGAGAAGATGGTTGAGGAGTGCCGCAGCACCGCCGCTGCTCTCCGGCAGTGGGCGGAGCAGTGCGGGCCTCAGCTGCAACGCGCAGCGACATCGGCGGCGACGACGACGATCTCGGACTGCCGGAGCCGCTGCAGCAGGCGCTCAACGGCAGCGTGCACGCCATCGCGCTGCAGGCCGACGCTGTCGCCGCCGCCGCTCGCCTCGAGGCGTCTTATTTGGACGCCATCGCCGGCCGGGGAGCTGCCCTCGAGATGGACGACCTCGTGGCGCAGGAGTGCTTCGGCGCCGCAAAGGCCGAATGGGTCGGCGTCGTGCGCAGCAGGCGAGAGCCTGTGCCGATGGTACGAGGCCTCGTACCAGCGCGAGGCCGCCCGGCGTCTGGCTCCAATTATCTAACTGAATCAGATTCTTTTTTTTTCATTATTCATTATTAGTATTAATTAATAATAATATACTATTATTATTATTAATTAATGGTTCATTATTATTCATTTTGATTATTCATTGCCTTTTTCCTTCTGGGTGTGGTGCTCCGCTATGCACTCACTCGTTGGAGTTTATTTTGTCTATTTCTCTTTTTTTTTTCATCAACTCACTATGAGGGGCAGTGTTGGCCCCATTCACACTTCAGATTTGTTTTCTTTTTTTGCTCTATAAATCAACACAGAGAGCGACACAACTTTCCTAGACTATCCAACAAAATAAATACCACAGCGAGACGGCTGCCCTACTGTGTAGGCGTCTATTCTTAGCGGGAGGCCTCTCTGGGATCCCAAAGGCTGTGGAGGGTATGGCGCCCACTTGCTTTCTCCTTCTTTTCTTTCTCCTCGCATTGTTGCTTTTTAGCCCCCGGGGCGTCATGGAGCAGTGACACGCCAACCGGTTCCTTCCCAGACGGACGCTTGGGTCGATGAGCACGCCGAGCGGCGTCGCTGCTGGGCGAGGGGATCGATTCACAGATCCATATCTATCGATCGATCTATGTATCTATACCGAATGGTGCTCGGAGGAATGGCCATCATATCTGCCTCTTTTGCCCAGAGCACCACGGATCTTGGATCCAGGTTTGGCTCGTGGCATGGTACGGCGGCGGCCTGCAGCGCTCCACGCTTGGTGCTGTGCGCCGAGTAGGCCCACGGGGCGCCGCGGTTGTCTGGACGATTTCCTCGCTGAGTCATCAATCTACAGAGCTGGTGAGCTTGGAGACGAAGCAAACAATTTCATTTTCATGACACGTAAAAACAAGGTAATCAGATACGATGGCGAGAATATACCCATCGGCAACAAAGTGAAGCGTTCGACTCTATCGGATATTTGTTTGTTGATTATTGCAACCTTTGGCAGGAACCTCACCACCGCTAAGCATACCTAGGTATACCGCGATGGCTAAAAAACCTTCCGCACGAAGCAATTCGTATAAAATAATAAAAGAAAGTACAGGCAAATAATAAACATCAAAACTGACAACAAGAAAACAGCACGGCTTCGCTATCTTCGCGAAGGGGTGGGTTTGCTGGCCAAACCACCCAAACTTGGAAAACATTCATTTTTTCCAAGGATCCGGGTCGTGGTGGGATCCATATCGGGGGTGGGTGGGTCGGCAAAAGCAAAAGCTTAGCAGCAAAAGTATCGAAGAACACGATGCCTTGCTGTACTGTCAATCAGAAAGAAGAAATCCGGAAAAATAAACATTTGTCTCACGCACATAGCTTTGTTTCCATGAAGTATCATCGTGACAGATTGTATGGCTAACTCTAGCGTGCCCGCTATAGTTACCCATATTGTTTTTTATCATTATCATTTCATTATTTCTTCTGTTCGTTCTTATTTTTATTCCTCTCGCAAGCTTCCAGAACAATAACTCATTTTCAACTTCAACATTCTTTGGCGCAGGTTCAACTCGTAAACTTCTTCTGATTAGGAGCTGTACCTTTGTTCCTGTATTTACTGAACTGTGGCTTCGTAGGTTTTTAGCGGTTCTGTGTGATGTTTCCCTACCCAAGCACATCAAACAAAAAAGGTTAAAATAATTCTATACTTGTTTTCATCCATGTATTACGATGATGCTTCTGATTGTGATTTGTTTCGCTGCTGTCCTTGAATGAGTGTTTTTGCTTTGTCTTCCTGGTTTGTTTCTGTTCTATTCTCCCTCTTTCATCTCCCTCTTTTCTCCATTCTACTGGAACACTAAAAAAACCAAAGGAAAGGAACCTTCGGAAATAAAATTTTAAAAAACTCCAGCTAAGATGCCCCGGAAAGGAAGCAAGAAAAGTCTTCAAGTGCGGGCGCATGAACTCGCAAACAGCAGGAGAGCGGGCCTGCGTCGTGGTATCCAGAGTCTTTTTGACGTGACGCGCTCATTCAACTTCGATGTCACGTACAACCCGAACCCATCTGTGAGCTATTGCTTTCTACAGCGGTGCATCGAGCTCGGTTGGGTGCGTGGAGTTCAGCTGGCGCTCTGGACGACAAGGCCCATCGATTTTACCCTGCACCACCGCGGGCGCACGATCATCGACAGCGCTTTGGCCGTCACGGGGAGCAACGGGAGAGCCATACGTGCTCTGCTGCTCGCTCGTCTAGATAGAAGACTGCCTAGCGACACGGTGAACACAGACGACAGGGCAAGGCTTCACCAGGCGACAGAGAGCGGACCAAGCCCCCCAGCAAAGCGGCTCAGAGCAGAGTCCCACAGTGCGTCCAACAGACGGACCAGGAGCTCTGGTAGCCTCTCGTCTGTTGAGCTGTGGCGGGGAGATGGCGGCCATAGCGCCATCTCCAATGACGAGGCAAACGAAATGCACGATCTTTTGTTTGTTGATGCCTGTGATGGTCGGGACGTCGGTACCCCCGAACCGGTGAGGATGCCCAGCCTGCCCCTCTACTCCCTGGACGACCCGGACCCGTGTTACAGCGAAGCAGACATCCTACCCGCCCACGCCGTCCCCGGTACCAAGCGGAGGCGCGACGATAAGGATGGATCGGCGGGCGAGCAAGCGCAGCTGGCGCAGGTCTTCTCCGAGGAGCGCGCTGCGCTGAAGAAGGCTCTGGAGAAGCAGCTGGTGCAGCAGGCGCAGGTCTTCGCCGAGGAGCGCGCTGCACTGAAGAAGGCCCTGGAGGAGCAGCTGGCGCAGCAGGCGCAGGCCTTCTCCGAGGAGCGCGCTGCGCTGAAGAAGGCCCTGGAGGAGCAGCAAACGCAGCTGGTGCAGGCCAATGCACAGCATGCTGAGGAGATGGCTGCATGCGCTGCTGCCGCTACTGCGACGCAGGCCGCCGCCGACAGGGAGCGGGAGAGGCTCCTGGCGCAGTTGGCAGAGGCCGCTGCCGACGCGAAGCAGGCGGAGGACAAGGCGGCCGCTGCCATTGCCTCCCTCGAGCAGCGTGTGGAGCAGGCAGAGAAGAGGAGACTGAGGGAAAGGGAACAGGGCTTTTGCTCTTCAACTCGCATTGCCAGACGCTGAAGCATTTGAAGCGAAATTAAATATATTTGTCTACTTTTAGTTCCTTTTTTGTTCTTTTTCAATCACAGAGGTCATCGTGCTTCCATAGCCTTCACTAGATTTTCACCTATAGGGCGTCTTCATGAGCCCTTTTTTCATCTCTACTACTCGGAGGGCTTCGTATTTCGAACGCCTTCTTCTTCACCTGCTCTTCAGAACACAAACAACAGACGTAAGACCGCGCCACCTTCCCCGTTTGTGTGCGTGGGGTGCCGCCTCGGTTCCTTCCTCCTCTCTATCCTGTGGGAGCTCTGTGCGCCTTCTCCCCGCGACGACTCTGCCTTCTCTCTCTCTTCTCTCTCTCTCCTGTGCAAACCCACACAGCCACACACACGGTTTATCTATTCAGATTCTTTTCATTTTCTTTCTAGACTAATTGTTGGGCTTCGGGGCGCACTCATGTCTTTCGCCCCCACGAGCTTCACGTTGAAGGCCCTCAGCGAGGATGGCCTCCGCTTCACCTTGGCGGTGACGGGGGCGCCGGCGTCCCACTCGCGTCCGAGCGTGGACGAGTGGGCCGCCACGCTGAAGGGCTGGAATGCCCTTTCTCGGCGTTGTGGCTCCCCTCGAGCTGGCGGTGCAGCCGTGGGCGGAAGGCAGCGTCGAGGTGCCGGGGAGGCGGACGGAGGACCTTGCGGTGCTGCGGAGGCTGCTGGAGTTCCGCTGCCCGCAGCTGGTGCTCCCTCCGGTGCGGGCTGCCGTGCCTGGCAGAGGAGGGAAGGGGGAGGTCCGCCTCTTCCTCTCGGCGCTGTCGGGGGTCCCCGAGGCGGTGGCGTACTGCCCCCTCGCCTGGGCCCTGCTCACGCTGGAGGAGGGCGGCGCGCTGGATGCGGCTCGCCGCCAGGCAAATATGGTGGCCTTTTCTCTGGCGGGCGCGGCTAATGAGGCGATGCAGGCCGCGAGAGCCAAGGCCGCGGAGCGAGCGGCAGCGAAGGCAGCGGCGGCGAAGGCGGCGGCGAAGGCGCGGAAGAGCAAAGGGAAGCAGGCACTGCAACTCTTTAGCCGCACCGTATCGCTGCTCGCCCCCCGCGAGACACCGGCAGCGCTGGCACCTGCTCCACAGGATCCTGTGGAGCAGATGGTTGAGGAGTGCCGCAGCACCGCCGCTGCTCTCCGGCAGTGGGCGGAGCAGTGCGGGCCTCAGCTGCAACGCGCAGCGGCGTCGGCGGCGACGACGACGATCTCGGGACTGCCGGAGCCGCTGCAGCAGGCGCTCAACGGCAGCGTGCACGCCATCGCGCTGCAGGCCGACGCTGTCGCCGCCGCCGCTCGCCTCGAGGCGTCTTATTTGGACGCCATCGCCGGCCGGGGAGCTGCCGCCCTCGAGATGGACGACCTCGTGGCGCAGGAGTGCTTCGGCGCCGCAAAGGCCGAATGGGTCGGCGTCGTGCGCAGCAGGCGCGAGAGCCTGTGCCGATGGTACGAGGCCTCGTACCAGCGCGAGGCCGCCCAGCGTCTGGCTCCAATTATCTAACTTGATCAGATTCCTTTTTTTCATTATTCATTACTAGTATTAATTAATAATAATAATACTATTATTATTATTAATTAATGGTTCATTATTATTCATTTTGATTATTCATTGCCTTTTTCCTTCTGGGTGTGGTGCTCCGCTATGCACTCACTCGTTGGAGTTTATTTTGTCTATTTCTCTTTTTTTTTTCATCAACTCACTATGAGGGGCAGTGTTGGCCCCATTCACACTTCAGATTTGTTTTCTTTTTTTGCTCTATAAATCAACACAGAGAGCGACACAACTTTCCTAGACTATCCAACAAAATAAATACCACAGCGAGACGGCTGCCCTACTGTGTAGGCGTCTATTCTTAGCGGGAGGCCTCTCTGGGATCCCAAAGGCTGTGGAGGGTATGGCGCCCACTTGCTTTCTCCTTCTTTCTTTCTCCTCGCATTGTTGCTTTTAGCCCCGGGCGTCATGGAGCAGTGACACGCCAACCGGTTCCTTCCCAGACGGACGCTTGTCGATGAGCACGCCGAGCGGCGTCGCTGCTGGGCGAGGGGATCGATTCACAGATCCATATCTATCGATCGATCTATGTATCTATACCGAATGGTGCTCGGAGGAATGGCCATCATATCTGCCTCCTTTGCCAAGAGCACCACGGATCTTGGATCCAGGTTTGGCTCGTGGCATGGTACGGCGGCGGCCTGCAGCGCTTCACGCTTGGTGCTGTGCGCCGAGTAGGCCCACGGGGCGCCGCGGTTGTCTGGACGATTTCCTCGCTGAGTCCTCAATCTGCAGAGCTGGTGAGCTTGAAAGGTTCGTCAGGGGTTGCCCTGGACCGCTGCTGTCCAACAACTTCCGGAGGCGGTTGGAGAACCGCTCCGAGAAGATATGGAACCGAAAGGACCGGTTCGGCTGCGCCTTCGACGTTTTGGGAAGAGTTCCCAGTCCAGAAAAATAACTTTCTTGTCCAGTGGGCAGCAGCACTCCTTTGTCAGCCCTGCCACTTCGGCCCATCGACTGGCAGTCATCCACGCCAGACGTAAAACATTTCGAGTCTGCCAATCCGGAGCTATCGCGATTAAACGAATCGTGTCGATCGGAGCCATTCCGATGGTCTGATGCACAGGTTCCGCCGCACTCATCCATTGCAGAGTCCTCAACACCGTGACGTGTCTCGGTTCGGGGCCCGTCATGAGCGATAGGAGCGTCTTCACGTACTGCACTGCCGACCGGTCTGAAATAGTTTTCCTTTTCTGCATGATGTAGTACGCAATCCTGTCGGGTGTGAGAGGGGATGGGGTTCTAGGAAAAAGGCCGGCGTCGCTAGTAGAGAGGCGCCGGCCCATTGACCTCTGAACAGCGTCGGATTCCCCCTGTAAACTTCCCGAACCCTCCTAGTTTTGCTGCTTATAAGGTCAATCTAGTTGGAATAGAAGAGAAACAAACCGGGGAGACGAAACAAAAGATTCATTCAAACTCCACCGCAAAAACAAATCACAATCAGAACAATCATCCTAATGTACGGATGGAAACCAGTGCCGGGTGGTGTGTCACATTCATTGTACAGCTGCCTGTATAGCTCAGTGGCTTTACAGAAAGGCACTGGAGAAAAAAAAAACACAAGGTGAGAGAAGATGCGAGTCCGATTCTCAAGTAGTACCATTTATCGTAATAAGACGGTCCATTCGACGACAGTCACCCATCATCAGCTCACAGTTGTTTTTAGGTTAAATTATTAACTTGCCAAAGAGGTTAGGTTCCCGTGTCACGGGGGCTACTATAATCTATATATTTGGATCTATTCTTTCGACATGCGTCCATTGCCAGCCCTTTTCACCTCTTGAAGAGCTAAACTGAGACCACTCGTTAACCCACTCGTTAACTGGGCTGGACCACTTTTTATTCTTCAGACGCCGCGTGTGGCGAAGGGCGCGCCAGAATCCATACTTCCTTTCAAGGACGATGGCCCTCTTCCCACACTTCACTACTCTCACTTGGGCGTTGGTCTCCTCCCGAGCTCTCTCTTCCGGTCTTCCTACTACAGGAGCGGGGCAACGCATCCCTCCACCAAAACTCCGTACCCGGCCCGACACGCCGTGCTGCTGTGTACCGCACGGACCGCAGCTTGCTTGCGCCGTTGCGGGCGACGTTCTCTGCTCCCCTTCCTATTCCTGCTGCTCCCCTCTCTCTCTCTCTCTTTCGCTGGGACAGCTCCGACAACTGACAGACCCTTAGAGATCTCTACTCTCATACTCTATTTTATTTTGTTTTTCGTTTTCTAGTGATGGCCACAACTCACCCTACTTGGTGCGCCAAAGCTATCATCATCATCTTTTTAGTCCTTAAGATTATTTTTTCTTTTTCATTGCCCATACGGCCGGCTGGGCGGTCCCCGGTATGCCCTTCTGGATTACGGAAGTGGGCCTCCCGCCTTGTGACCTTCGCCGTCGCGGCAGCTGTTCCGGCGGCGCCAGAAGCCGGTCCCGTGGGGGGGGACGAGATGGCCGACGTGCGCGTTTCCCCCTTTTTTAAAGGTAACGGGATGCGCGCCGTCACGCACTCCAACCTTGAGGTCGCCGTTCCCAGCGGCGGGGTGCCGAGCCTGAGGAGAGTGGCCGCTGCCGACGCGAAGCAGGCGGAGGACCAGGCGGCCGCTGCCGTTGCCTCCCTCGAGCAGCAGCGCCACGATGCGGTGGACGCGTTGGCCGCAGCCAATGCACAGCATGCCAAGGAGATGGCTGCATGTGCTGCTGCCGCTGCTGCGACGCAGGCCGCCGCCGACAGGGAGCGGGAGAGGCTCCTGGCGCAGCTGGCAGAGGCCGCTGCCGACGCGAAGCAGGCGGAGGACAAGGCGGCCGCTGCCATTGCCTCCCTCGAGCAGCAGCGCCACGATGCGGTGGACGCGTTGGCCGCAGCCAATGCACAGCATGCCAAGGAGATGGCTGCATGTGCTGCTGCCGCTGCTGCGACGCAGGCCGCCGCCGACAGGGAGCGGAGAGGCTCCTGGCGCAGCTGGCAGAGGCCGCTGCCGACGCGAAGCAGGCGGAGGACAAGGCGGCCGCTGCCATTGCCTCCCTCGAGCAGCGTGTGGAGCAGGCAGAGAAGAGGAGGCTGAGGGAAAGGGAACAGGGCTTTTGCTCTTCAACTCGCATTGCCAGACGCTGAAGAAATATATTTGTCTACTTTTAGTTCCTTTTTTGTTCTTTTTCAATCACAGAGGTCATCGTGCTTCCATAGCCTTCACTAGATTTTCACCTATAGGGCGTCTTCATGAGCCCTTTTCATCTATACTACTCGGAGGGCTTCGTATTTCGAACGCCTTCTTCTTCACCTGCTCTTCAGAACACAAACAACAGACGTAAGACCGCGCCACCTTCCCCGTTTGTGTGCGTGGGTGCCGCCTCGGTTCCCCTCTCTATCCTGTGGGAGCTCTGTGCGCCTTCTCCCCGCGACGACTCTGCTCTCTCCACTCTCTCTCTCTCTCCTGTGCAAACCCACACAGCCACACACACGGTTTATCTATTCAGATTCTTTTCATTTTCGTTTCTAGACTAATTGTTGGGCTTCGCTAATGTCTTTCGCCCCCACGAGCTTCACGTTGAAGGCCCTCAGCGAGGATGGCCTCCGCTTCACCTTGGCGGTGACGGGGGCGCCGGCGTCCCACTCGCGTCCGAGCGTGGACGAGTGGGCCGCCACGCTGAAGGAGCTGGAATGCCCCTTTCTCGGCGTTGTGGCTCCCCTCGAGCTGGCGGTGCAGCCGTGGGCGGAAGGCAGCGTCGAGGTGCCGGGGAGGCGGACGGAGGACCTTGCGGTGCTGCGGAGGCTGCTGGAGTTCCGCTGCCCGCAGCTGGTGCTCCCTCCGGTGCGGGCTGCCGTGCCTGGCAGAGGAGGGAAGGGGGAGGTCCGCCTCTTCCTCTCGGCGCTGTCGGGGGTCCCCGAGGCGGTGGCGTACTGCCCCCTCGCCTGGGCCCTGCTCACGCTGGAGGAGGGCGGCGCGCTGGATGCGGCTCGCCGCCAGGCAAATATGGTGGCCTTTTCTCTGGCGGGCGCGGCTAATGAGGCGATGCAGGCCGCGAGAGCCAAGGCCGCGGAGCGAGCGGCAGCGAAGGCAGCGGCGGCGAAGGCGGCGGCGAAGGCGCGGAAGAGCAAAGGGAAGCAGGCACTGCAACTCTTTAGCCGCACCGTATCGCTGCTCGCCCCCCGCGAGGCACCGGCAGCGCTGGCACCTGCTCCACAAGATCCTGTGGAGAAGATCGTTGAGGAGTGCCGCAGCACCGCCGCTGCTCTCCGGCAGTGGGCGGAGCAGTGCGGGCCTCAGCTGCAACGCGCAGCGACATCGGCGACGACGACGACGATCTCGGGACTGCCGGAGCCGCTGCAGCAGGCGCTCAACGGCAGCGTGCACGCCATCGCGCTGCAGGCCGACGCTGTCGCCGCCGCCGCTCGCCTCGAGGCGTCTTATTTGGACGCCATCGCCGGCCGGGGAGCTGCCGTCCTCGAGATGGACGACCTCATGGCGCAGGAGTGCTTCGGCGCCGCAAAGGCCGAATGGGTCGGCGTCGTGCGCAGCAGGCGCGAGAGCCTGTGCCGATGGTACGAGGCCTCGTACCAGCGCGAGGCCGCCCGGCGTCTGGCTCCAATCTAACTTGATCAGATTCCTTTTTTTCATTATTCATTACTAGTATTAATTAATAATAATAATACTATTATTATTATTAATTAATGGTTCATTATTATTCATTTTTATTATTCATTGCCTTTTTCCTTCTGGGTGTGGTGCTCCGCTATGCACTCACTCGTTGGAGTTTATTTTGTCTATTTCTCTTTTTTTTTTCATCAACTCACTATGAGGGGCAGTGTTGGCCCCATTCACACTTCAGATTTGTTTTCTTTTTTTGCTCTATAAATCAACACAGAGAGCGACACAACTTTCCTAGACTATCCAACAAAATAAATACCACAGCGAGACGGCTGCCCTACTGTGTAGGCGTCTATTCTTAGCGGGAGGCTCTCTGGGATCCCAAAGGCTGTGGAGGGTATGGCGCCCACTTGCTTTCTCCTTCTTTCTTTCTCCTCGCATTGTTGCTTTTAGCCCCGGGCGTCATGGAGCAGTGACACGCCAACCGGTTCCTTCCCAGACGGACGCTTGGGTCGATGAGCACGCCGAGCGGCGTCGCTGCTGGGCGAGGGGATCGATTCACAGATCCATATCTATCGATCGATCTATGTATCTATACCGAATGGTGCTAGGAGGAATGGCCATCATATCTGCCTCCTTTGCCAAGAGCACCACGGATCTTGGATCCAGGTTTGGCTCGTGGCATGGTACGGCGGCGGCCTGCAGCGCTTCACGCTTGGTGCTGTGCGCCGAGTAGGCCCACGGGGCGCCGCGGTTGTCTGGACGATTTCCTCGCTGAGTCATCAATCTGCAGAGCTGGTGAGCTTGAAAGGTTCGTCAGGGGTTGCCCTGGACCGCTGCTGTCCAACAACTTCCGGAGGCGGTTGGAGAACCGCTCCGAGAACAGGGTGAATCGAAACGACCGGTTCGGCTGCGCCTTCGACGTTTTGGGAAGAGTTCCCAGTCCAGAAAAATAACTTTCTTGTCCAGTGGGCAGCAGCACTCCTTTGTCAGCCCTGCCACTTCGGCCCATCGACTGGCAGTCATCCACGCCAGACGTAAAACATTTCGAGTCTGCCAATCCGGAGCTATCGCGATTAAACGAATCGTGTCGATCGGAGCCATTCCGATGGTCTGATGCACAGGTTCCGCCGCACTCATCCATTGCAGAGTCCTCAACACCGTGACGTGTCTCGGTTCGGGGCCCGTCATGAGCGATAGGAGCGTCTTCACGTACTGCACTGCCGACCGGTCTGAAATAGTTTTCCTTTTCTGCATGATGTGGTACGCAATCCTGTCGGGTGTGAGGGGATGGGGTTCTAGGAAAAAGGCCGGCGTCACTAGTAGAGAGGCGCCGGCCCATTGACCTCTGAACAGCGTCGGATTCCCCCTGTAAACTTCCTCGGCCTATGCGTGGAGCCAATGGCGTCCTCTTCAAACCAACGGATACGTACCACAAATATATATTTCTATGGAATAAAAAGGAAGCAACGAAGGAGACGAAGCAAACAATTTCATTTTCATGACACGTAAAAACAAGGTAATCAGATACGATGGCGAGAATATACCCATCGGCAACAAAGTAAAGCGTTCGACTCTATCGGATATTTGTTTGTTGATTATTGCAACCTTTGGCAGGAACCTCACCACCGCTAAGCACACCTAGGTATACCGCGATGGCTAAAAAACCTTCCGCACGAAGCAATTTGTATAAAATAATAAAGAATAGAAGAGCCAGAAACGAAGGAAGAGAAAGCCTCATTTACTTATCCTACATAATGAGCCATACAATATTCACATGCGAGGGATCACCGAGCCCCCAGACTCATTTGAACTCTATCGATTCGTTTTAATGTCTATTTTTTTGTTCTTTTAGTCGAAAGTAAAAACATCACACAGAACCGCTAAAAAACCTCTCGACTATTTCTTCCGAATTCCGGTTATTCCACAAGAACTGCTAGCTAAGCGAGGGGGGTGGTTTGTGCTTGCCAAATCACCCACTTGCCTTTTTCCAAGGATCTGCGTCGTGGTGGGTAACCACGGGGGTGGGTGGGATGGATTTTAAAAACGTATGTTTGCGACGAGCACAAACAAAGCGTGACAGTTCTATATACCATGACAGAAACAGAAAGAAATAGTGGAGAAGAAGTCAGCAACTCATTCGGATTTGTCTTCAAATGATTTCGTGGACCCGGATGCATATTTCCTGCCACATGAGGTAGCGAGGCGAGGCAAGCCTCGCCTCGTTCCCTCATTTCATTTGATGATAATCCCATTCTACTTTCTTTCTCGTTTCTTCCTTTATTCCTATCGCTTCCGCTCCCAGAATAGAAGAGCCAGAAACGAAGGAAGAGAAAGCCTCATTTACTTATCCTACATAATGAGCCATACAATATTCACATGCGAGGGATCACCGAGCCCCAGACTCATTTGAACTCTATCGATTCGTTTTAATGTCTATTTTTTGTTCTTTTAGTCGAAAGTAAAACATCACACAGAACCGCTAAAAACCTCTCGACTATTTCTTCCGAATTCCGGTTATTCCACAAGAACTGCTAGCTAAGCGAGGGGTGGTTTGTGCTTGCCAAATCACCCACTTGCCTTTTTCCAAGGATCTGCGTCTCCACCTCGCCACTGTCTCCACTTCGCTAGATCGTTGGGGGGAATGGTCTGTCCCCGGGAGGGAAGGTCTGCTGCGTTGTGTTCGGATCGGATCCAATCGAAGGTTGCCTCGATGCCTCTTGACGAGAGGAACTGCTCTATAACGGCGCAGTTGATGGCAACTCCTTCGCATTTGGAAGACCCTTTTCTAGAGCTCGTCACAACTGCCACATTATCACACAATATGGATAATTGCTTCGGTAAATGCCGCTCAAATGCTAACAACCCGTAGAGCATAGCCCGAGCTTCTTTCTGTGATATATGTACATCTTGAAACCAGTTGAAGTACTCCTCTTGGTGTTCTTCAAACCAACGGCTACCGGTGACGTGGACCGCGCCGTTTCCCATGAAAAGAACGGCTCCCCAGCCGATGTCGGAGGCGTCTGTCATGAGGACCGTCTCAAAATCAGAGATAGCTGGTGTAATCGGAACCGGTGTGTTCTGTGACAGACGAATCTTCAGGTCTGTCGCGGCTTTTAAAGCATCGTCATTCCACTCTATCATGTCGGACTCCGTAGCGATGCCTCGGTTGAGATCGCTTAAAGCTTTCCTGACGCATTTGAAGAAGAAATAGTACTGAAACAGCTTGACTCGGAGGACTGCTGCGGCGAATAATGAGCGAGAAGCAAAAACTTCAGCGTCGTGTATGCTCATGACAGACCATGTAGGTGTCCCCTTCACATTGTTCAGCGCCTTTTCTCCTACGCTCACAGTCTGGTGATGATGATCAAAAAACACACCGATGAAGGTATACTGCTGTGTGAACGAATCACTTTCACCCAGTGTGATCCCGGCCAAATGCTGTCTCTCGTGGATAACGCCACCCCAAGCTAAAACGTCGTCCTTCTCTCCACACAATCGGATATTATCGATCCAGATATCAATGCGTAAGGACTCCGGGGCGAAATGTTGAGGGAGCACATGCGACCGTACCCCGGCCAAAGTCGAGCAAAGCAACTGCATGAGTTCCGGGCTCAATTTATAGCCCATGGGAAGGCGCAGCAACTCATAGCAAACATCATCTTCTCCCTTCAATCGAAAAACAGGCCGGGCAGACTCGGGCAGTGGGATTTGATAAAAGGACGCTTTCAAGTCGAAGAGACCAGCGCCGCAGCTCCTTACCGCGGACACATACTGGGAAACATGTGCTAAAGGGACGTCCGGTTCGTACAGCTCGCGATTGTTCTTATCTTTTGGCCATGCAATAAAGCGACGCCTGTAACCCTGGCCCTTCTTCTCAATTACTGTGAAGGGAATCACCCAGCCCTTGGTGGGAAGCGCCCCCGCCGGCTGAATGATTCCGTTCCGCAACAGCGTCGTGGCATCGGCTGTCCGTAATCGTTCAGAAGGAGCCCTACCCGGGTAAGCGGCGCCTTTGAGATCATCGCCCACAACTCGTCGAAACGGCGCCGTGTTGCGCGATTCATCATCTCACGAAGTACTTCAACTTTCATCGGCGCAACGTCTGTCTGTTGTAAGGGGATGCTAAAATCCTCGTCGGTCATAGCGCGTTTGCTGCTGACGGGCCGTCGCGTAAAGGTATGGCCTCTGAAAGCTGGTGGCTTCACACCCGGCACCCATGGGACCTCCTTTACGACTTCATCAATAAATCGTCGAGTAGCGCCGTCAGCTTGTCGATATTGCTCAACAAAGCCGCATAAGGCCCCAGATAACTGATGGTTGTCGCCGATATGTCGTGCAGATCGCGGTGTTTTCCAAGAGTGGGAACCATCCTCGGATCGATATTGTTGGCGGCGGCCAACTCGGCGGCGCTCCGCAGTGCTCCTCTTTTTGATGCTGTGGGCGGTGTAGTAACGCTGCTTGTGGATATCGTTGGTCCTCTGCCCCAGAGCCCGCATTACCCGGCGCAGTTGATCCCCCCGTGATCTTGGTCAAGGGCTGATCCGGACCCAAGTGATGGATGAGCTTTCGAATCTGGAGTCTCATCTCCCCTGTAAACTTGTAGTACCGATACGGGCGGTTTGGCTGCTCCTTGGAGGTCTTTGGGAGGGTCCACCAGTCCAATACGAGAACGGGAATATCTAGCTCGCGGAAGTGTGCTGTTGTCAACGATTCGATCTCTCCCCAGCGACTCGCTGTCATCCAAGCCAGACGGAGCACCAGTTTGTCCGTCCAATTCGGAAATTGCTGAATCAACGTCCGCATGTCTTGAACTGTCATCGCTACAGCCTGGTCCAGCTGCTCTCCTGCCTGGAGTCGCTGAAGACCCGCCAGATACGTGATGTAGAGCGGTTCCTTCTTGTCGAGTATCGATAACAGCGTTTTCACGTACTGTACTTTTGATCGGGTCTTCAAAATTTTGCTCTCCATGTACAGCGCGACGGTGTCCGGCGCCACGGGGTACCGGTTGCGTTGGCAGAAATGGAGAAAACCCCGGACGATAGCATGTCGCTGCGGCCAGGATGTCGGGGTGTACCGTTCGCGCAGAACCGGCTTCAATTTTTCTATAAGGTTTGGCGGGTACGCCTCGGGTTGATGCTGTACATATGGTTGTAGACCTCCCGGTGTCAGCAGTATCGGTCTGCCGGGAGGCAACAATGCTGGAAACTCCGCCGGATCCAACTCCCCCTTTCATGCACCCTTCCTGGAGGGCGCGCGGTGGAAGTTTTTTCGGGGTCCGTCAGGAGGGTGACCGTGTGCACCTGCTTCTTGGGCTCCAGGTCCTTCACGGTAGCGGCGAACTTCTCAGGCTTGTCGAACGCCTGGTCCCGCTCTAAAGCCTCAATGAAATCATGTACCCGCAGAGTGCTCTGGCGTAAGCGGGTGTTCTTGAAAAAATATATCGGGGCGACCTGGTACTGGATGCTACGGATGATGGACCGTTGTGTCCAGTTTTTGGGAATTCGCAGGCAGCATCCACCAAAGAGAGAAGGATTGTGAAGGGCGTCTTCTGCAGCTTGACGTACCTTTGCTCATCGGCTAGCAAATGTTCTTCCAGGAAGTCCTTCCGGTCATATTTTGACAAGTGGCCCAGGTGCGCTGGCCACGTTGCGATGTTGAACAGTTCGAAACAGGGAACGGCCGACCCTGCTGTTTCCTGTGTAGCGGTAGCGGGGGTAGCATCCGGTGTCGGCGCCCCAGACGACTGCGCCACCGTAGCGTTACCAGCCGAGGCAACACCAGTAGCCGGCACAGACGTCGCTGACGTGGACACCGGGGTGGGAGCACCCACCGTACCTGCCGCAGATGACAGCTGAGTCATCAAGGCCTGCCGGAGCAGAGCCATCTCGCTAACCATCTCGTGCATGGCATCTTTTAGTTCGCTCGAGACTGCTCGAGAGATGGCGTCCTTTTCGCCATCTTTTTCTTCGATCTCCGAGTCTTCTTCGGAATCTCCTTGAATGAATGGGTCCTTCCCATTCGACTTGGACAATGTCTGTACCAGCACGTTTTGCACCTCCTCATCGTCGAGGGCAAATGCGGTGATCTCATCCCACGGAGCGTCGAACCAAGGACGAGCAACACGGTCAAAGGTAATAATCGCCCCCACAGAAGTTGCGTTACACACGACTGGAACCGACTGCTTTCCACGATAGAAAGTGGCGGTGTACGCCTTATTCTGCTCCAACCGCAGAGATAAGAACTCCCCTATGGAAGACCACCGCTCGATGGACTTGTGTACCTCCACAGAAGCGGGGCCATTCTTCTTGGACCCGCTGGCGGAGCGGGACCGTTTCCTACTGGCGTAGCTGAGACCCATAATCTTGTAATCTTGTTTCTTTTTTTAAAAACGTATGTTTGCGACGAGCACAAACAAAGCGTGACAGTTCTATATACCATGACAGAAACAGAAAGAAATAGTGGAGAAGAAGTCAGCAACTCATTCGGATTTGTCTTCAAATGATTTCGTGGACCCGGATGCATATTTCCTGCCACATGAGGTAGCGAGGCGAGGCAAGCCTCGCCTCGTTCCCTCATTTCATTTGATGATAATCCCATTCTACTTTCTTTCTCGTTTCTTTCTTTATTCCTATCGCTTCCGCTCCCAAGAAAGTACAGGCAAATAATAAACATCAAAACTGACAACAAGAAAACAGCACGGCTTCGCTATCTTCGCGAAGGGGTGGGTTTACTGGCCAAACCACCCAAACTTGGAAAACATTCATTTTTTCTTGAAGCCTGCGCAGGGAAAATGTAGGAGATGCTATTACTCATGAATCTTAATGATGTATCTTTCTCTTTCATCTCTCTTTTAGTCGCCATTGTGAGATTAATCTATTTTAAAAGGTAGGTTTTTTTGAACTAGACAAAATGACTCCCATCACTTCGGGTAGTTGGAACGCCATCGGGCAGAATCTGTTTAACAGTATGACCCCGACGAGTACGGTACCTATGGAGGTGACGTACACCCTCAACGGGCAGACGCAGACGGCGCGATTCGAAGTGAGACGGGACGGTCAGGACCTACTCGTCTCACATGGCACCGCCGTGGAAAATAGAATTGGCAGCGCCCCTATCGTATCTTGGCGATGTTCAGGCGGTGTCGTTGCCAGATACGGCCACCATTTGGGGGAGCTTTGCGCCCTCCAAACAGCATGAGCTGGGTTTCACCCAGTTTTGCAAGGGTTCATGCACCAGCATGCAGCGCTCACGGAAGAGCGCATTACGCTGTTTCGGCAATACGATGCGAATGTCTTGGCCTTGGCGGAAATGCAGAGCCAACTCCAGGCGGCTGTGGCCAACGCAGAGTATTGCCATAGCATGGCGCAAACCCAACTGGCGCACGAGGTCGAGTTAACCCAGTTGCGGATTGCGAATGAACGATCCCATATCGAGCGCGACCGCGCGCAGCTCGAGAATAGTCAATACGCGGTTGCTCAAAAAGAGGAAGAGATAAAGCTGACCACGGCTAATCTGGAGGCCAAGGCGCAGGCTCTGCGACAAGCGGAGGTGGAATTCCAAGCGGCTCAGGAGAGATCAGCGCGGAAGGACGCCGAAGCCCAGCAGCAGCTTGCAGCCTCAGCCGCCGCTTTAGCCGATGGTAATAAGAACCAGGCGGCCAAGGCTCAGGCACTCGCGGAGCAGCAAGCCCAGTTGAACGCCTGGGCTGCACAACTGCAGAACCGAGAGGAGAGTTTCAAAGGGTACAAGGACCGAGTTGAACAGGAAATGCAGGAAGTACAGCGAACCCGGCGGTCTTTGGACGCCAAGAAGAGTGAACTGGATACCGCGTCTACGGCTTTAGACCGGCCCAACAGGTTGCTCTCCAAGCCCGAACGGAGGCGTATGCTCGTTTGGAGGAAGAGCTAGCGCTTCAAAGAAGGGTTTTGGCAAAGCCGGCACCTCCGGGCGCGCAACAATCCTCCGCTTGCTGACGCGTACGTGAGAGGCAGTAGGCGTCGCGCGGGGGCGGACGCCTTCCGACTCGTCCTCGTCGTACACCTCCGACGGGAGGAGCGACTCGTCATCCAGCTCGGACGACTCTATTTTTTCTCTTCCTATCCGAGGAAGGGCGAATGAGAAGCATCGCCCCCGCAGGCACGGGTCGCGGAGGGCTCGTGTACGGGACCCTGGGCAAGGGGAAATAAAATTTTACGATGTGAGTACGTGGTTCCCCGCTTTTCACGATCCACGCAACGCGGAGCTTTTCATCCTCAAGCTACGTTCTCGTTACCTGTATGGGGCTGCGGAAGCAAAGGAGGTAGCGCGAGATAAATTTGAATGGCTCCGTCTGTGGATTGAGAGCGCGGTGGAACAAAATACAGAGCACAACAGCCCGTTTGTGCAGTTGGGCCAACGGCTATTGGATGGACTTCGCATTACTGTGGAATCCATAAACAATAAAAAATTTTCAACGGGTGAGGCTTATTCAGCCTTAACCCAAAAATACGACAGTGGTGACGTCGTTGGGTCGGTGCTTCATGCTGTCAGCACCAATCACCAGAAGAAAGACGGCAGTGGCGATCGCATATCCCGCCACACGCACGGGGGATCGCCCCAGAAGACGCAGCGCCGGCACCCCTCACCGTGGCCATTCCAAACGAAAAGAAAAAAACCACTACACCCCAGGAGGAAGCAGTGACTCGACCTTCCTCCGGAAGGGGTCGATGGAGCTTTTGTGAGTTACGACAGGAGTCTAACTCATCCAACAATCGGGGGGAGCGACCCCCGTGCCTTTTTTCCTACCGCAGACGCAGGTTCCAACGGCAGTGGCCGTGGCCCTAGAAGCGGCAAACGAGGCGGCGCATGCCCGATGGGCCGATTCAACATGGAAGTCGAGGACTTCTGTGGCGCAACAGTTCACCCGCTACTGCAAACAAATGAGCATCCCCCGCAACTTGACGACGGCAGCAGCTTTTCTTTTCAGCAAAAATCTGAAATACTCCACCAGGGTGCAGTACGCCCAATGGCTTCGGGACATGCTCAGTTCCCCAAAAGATCCCTTCGACTGCCTGATACAGGGTTTACGAAAACTTCAGGCCAAGGAACCGAAAAAACAAGCTCCACCGCTCAAACGGCGCGAACTAAACTCGATCATACGGGCTCTACCCGACTTCAGCGACAAAGTGGCACTGCGGTTCGCATGGATTACGGCGAGTCGGTGGGCAGAGGTGACAAAGCTACGGAGGAAGAATTTTATTCTGCGCAAACATTCAGTGGTAGTGGATTGGGCGGCTCTACCGAAGTCCAGCGATATCAATCCCAACCGCGCTTCGCGGTATTGCAAAATCACCGGGAAAGATGCCATCCGGCTGCAGCGGGTGCTCGCTCCATTACATCCCGAGGATCCTTTGACGAGCTTGACGGACTCTACACTGCTGAAACACCTGCGCCAGTTCGGTTGCTCCAAGCACTCGATAAAGCGGGGAGCAATTCAAGAAGCCACGAAAATAGTACGGCGAAATCGGCACCGCTTCAACGACATACACATCATCTCCCAGCTGGCGAAGCACAAATCCGCCACGGACATCTCGTCAGTAACCGTCGGTTATGCCGGGGAATTCCTAGCCGATGTGGCGCCGATAAACGCGTTGATGCGACGCATGTAGATGACGTGGAAAACACCATTTTAGCCTCTATCAGTAATCGACCCTGGTTGCCTGCAGAACAGCTCCCATGTACAGCAAGAGCTACTATCACACGGCGTGCTCATCACTCTCGTTTAGCCACCGAGGAAGAAGTACTTAACATTTCGCTGCAACAAACTGATGTAACCCCATTGGATTTACAGGCAATCAAACACCGAATGAATCCCACTACCTGTGAGCGATTTGAGTCCCTCTTTGCTACGCTTTCGCTTCCTCCCACAACATTTTCGACGCCAGGAGAACAAAAACGCCGTTTACATGCATCCGATGCTCAGCTCCTACTCACCACAGGCGTGATACAACAGGCGGATTCGGCACCGACTACGGGATGGGTTACCCCTTTTACGGTGGTGGAGCAAAAAGGTACGGGTTGGAGACGCCGCATGATAGCAAGGCCACGACAAAAAAATCTGGATTTATCTCAATACGAGGCAAATTTACCGTTGTACCATGTCTCTCACTATTTACCCGCTGTTCGGCAACCTATTGCCAGCTGTCTTGATCTGAAAGCTTCATTTTTTCAGGTTCCATTACCTATGGAAGCACGGAGAAATTTTCGGTTTTATGATGATACAGGACAATTGTACCAGTTGACCAGGTTGCCCATGGGTTATGTTATGAGCCCGGAGATCATGCAGCTGATCACCATGACGTTGGCGGGGAACCCTTCGGTCGTACAGTCCCGTTTTGCTGTTTTACACACCCGCATTGATGTCTGGATTGATAATGTCCGCTACACGGGTACGTCAAAGGCGGTCAACGATGCTACGAGCGCATTCCGTAAGGCAGCCACAGTGGTGGGGCAACCGTTGGGGAATTTATGTGCCCAGTTACCAAATATGTATATTTTCTCGGAGTACAGTAGTGGTAGTGGTTGATCATTTACAATCCGCCGTTTCCTTGGCACCAAAGTTTCTCACTAAATACGAGAGAGATCCTTTATGTCGCACTATCACGGTGGCAGCCCTCGAAATTTTTACCTCGCGCGCGCTTTTTGCGGCTGCTATTCTACGCATACAGATGATTGACTACTATTTCTTTTTGAAATTTGTAAGGCGGCAACTCTCGGCCCTTAATAGAGGACTCATCACTTTACAGGAGTATGTGGTACTTCCGTCCTCTGTCTGGCGACAGGCTCGAGTTTTAAATCAGCTCATCCTCACCAACACCCTTATGTGGTCCCGGCTACCCCACCCCCACCGAAGCTATACCTGGCCACAGATGCCGCTTTGCACGGTTGGGGGGCCGTCCTTTTTTCGGATGCAGGACCTCCTTTAGTTGCAGCCGGCAGATGGAAAGATACCCCCAAATTAATTATGCAAGCCGAGGCTCGGGCTGTACTACTCGCTCTCCACGCTTTTGATGTACATATTCGCAACCACTCCATTCAAATTTATGTAGATAACACATCTGTAAAAGGAGCTCTTCAAAAAGGTTTGACTAAGTCTGGAGCTTTAGCAGTGGGAACTCTCTCATATTTATCGAATTTTAAGCAAACTTCGAATATCCGCGTCTTTTCGCTATATACAATCCAAACTAAACCCAGCGGATGCACCGTCACGTGGTGTGCCCTTTACAGATGTAGACTGGGCGAAAGGGGAAAACATGCGAAGGGGAGCGGCGGAAAGCAACGGCTAGGGCCGAGCTTTTATCCCTTCCGTATTATACCCTACAAAAATGAAACGTTTAATGATTGGTTTGTACTCGATATGTCCTACTCTATTGCAGAGATTATGTATATGCACAATAAACTCCTATGTATGCATTATTCCTATACTTTCTTTATCTCACAATCGACACTCATTTTCCAAGGATCCGGGTCGTGGTGGGATCCATATCGGGGGTGGGTGGGTCGGCAAAAGCAAAAGCTTAGCAGCAAAAGTATCGAAGAACACGATGCCTTGCTGTACTGTCAATCAGAAAGAAGAAATCCGGAAAAATAAACATTTGTCTCACGCACATAGCTTTGTTTCCATGAAGTATCATCGTGACAGATTGTATGGCTAACTCTAGCGTGCCCGCTATAGTTACCCATATTGTTTTTATCATTATCATTTCATTATTTCTTCTGGTCGTTCTTATTTTTATTCCTCTCGCAAGCTTCCAGAACAATAACTCATTTTCAACTTCAACATTCTTTGGCGCAGGTTCAACTCGTAAACTTCTTCTGATTAGGAGCTGTACCTTTTGTTCCTGTATTTACTGAACTGTGGCTTCGTAGGTTTTTAGCGGTTCTGTGTGATGTTTCCCTACCCAAGCACATCAAACAAAAAAGGTTAAAATAATTCTATACTTGTTTTCATCCATGTATTACGATGATGCTTCTGATTGTGATTTGTTTCGCTGCTGTCCTTGAATGAGTGTTTTTGCTTTGTCTTCCTGGTTTGTTTCTGTTCTATTCTCCCTCTTTCATCTCCCTCTTTTCTCCATTCTACTGGAACACTAAAAAAACCAAAGGAAAGGAACCTTCGGAAATAAAATTTTAAAAAAACTCCAGCTAAGATGCCCCGGAAAGGAAGCAAGAAAAGTCTTCAAGTGCGGGCGCATGAACTCGCAAACAGCAGGAGAGCGGGCCTGCGTCGTGGTATCCAGAGTCTTTTTGACGTGACGCGCTCATTCAACTTCGATGTCACGTACAACCCGAACCCATCTGTGAGCTATTGCTTTCTACAGCGGTGCATCGAGCTCGGTTGGGTGCGTGGAGTTCAGCTGGCGCTCTGGACGACAAGGCCCATCGATTTTACCCTGCACCACCGAGGGCGAACGATCATCGACAGCGCTTTGGCCGTCACGGGCAGCAACGGGAGAGCCATACGTGCTCTGCTGCTCGCTCGTCTAGATAGAAGACTGCCTAGCGACACGGTGAACACAGACGACAGGGCAAGGCTTCACCAGGCGACAGAGAGCGGACCAAGCCCCCCAGCAAAGCGGCTCAGAGCAGAGTCCCACAGTGCGTCCAACAGACGGACCAGGAGCTCTGGTAGCCTCTCGTCTGTTGAGCTGTGGCGGGGAGATGGCGGCCATAGCGCCATCTCCAACGACGAGGCAAACGAAATGCACGATCTTTCGTTTGCTGATGCCTGTGATGGCCGGGACGTCGGTACCCCCGAACCGGTGAGGATGCCCAGCCTGCCCCTCTACTCCCTGGACGACCCGGACCCGTGTTACAGCGAAGCAGACATCCTACCCGCCCACGCCGTCCCCGGTACCAAGCGGAGGCGCGACGATAAGGATGGATCGGCGGGCGAGCAAGCGCAGCTGGCGCAGGTCTTCTCCGAGGAGCGCGCTGCGCTGAAGAAGGCTCTGGAGAAGCAGCTGGTGCAGCAGGCGCAGGTCTTCGCCGAGGAGCGCGCTGCACTGAAGAAGGCCCTGGAGGAGCAGCTGGCGCAGCAGGCGCAGGCCTTCTCCGAGGAGCGCGCTGCGCTGAAGAAGGCCCTGGAGGAGCAGCAAACGCAGCTGGTGCAGGCCAATGCACAGCATGCTGAGGAGATGGCTGCATGCGCTGCTGCCGCTACTGCGACGCAGGCCGCCGCCGACAGGGAGCGGGAGAGGCTCCTGGCGCAGTTGGCAGAGGCCGCTGCCGACGCGAAGCAGGCGGAGGACAAGGCGGCCGCTGCCATTGCCTCCCTCGAGCAGCGTGTGGAGCAGGCAGAGAAGAGGAGACTGAGGGAAAGGGAACAGGGCTTTTTGCTCTTCAACTCGCATTGCCAGACGCTGAAGCATTTGAAGCGAAATTAAATATATTTGTCTACTTTTAGTTCCTTTTTTGTTCTTTTTCAATCACAGAGGTCATCGTGCTTCCATAGCCTTCACTAGATTTTCACCTATAGGGCGTCTTCATGAGCCCTTTTTTCATCTCTACTACTCGGAGGGCTTCGTATTTCGAACGCCTTCTTCTTCACCTGCTCTTCAGAACACAAACAACAGACGTAAGACCGCGCCACCTTCCCCGTTTGTGTGCGTGGGGTGCCGCCTCGGTTCCTTTCCTCTCTCTATCCTGTGGGAGCTCTGTGCGCCTTCTCCCCCGCGACGACTCTGCCTTCTCTCTCTCCTTTCTGTCTGTCTCTCTCTCTCTCCTGTGCAAACCCACACAGCCACACACACGGTTTATCTATTCAGATTCTTTTCATTTTCTTTCCTAGACTAATTGTTGGGGCGCACTCATGTCTTTCGCCCCCACGAGCTTCACGTTGAAGGCCCTCAGCGAGGATGGCCTCCGCTTCACCTTGGCGGTGACGGGGGCGCCGGCGTCCCACTCGCGTCCGAGCGTGGACGAGTGGGCCGCCACGCTGAAGGGGCTGGAATGCCCCTTTCTCGGCGTTGTGGCTCCCCTCGAGCTGGCGGTGCAGCCGTGGGCGGAAGGCAGCGTCGAGGTGCCGGGGAGGCGGACGGAGGACCTTGCGGTGCTGCGGAGGCTGCTGGAGTTCCGCTGCCCGCAGCTGGTGCTCCCTCCGGTGCGGGCTGCCGTGCCTGGCAGAGGAGGGAAGGGGGAGGTCCGCCTCTTCCTCTCGGCGCTGTCGGGGGTCCCCGAGGCGGTGGCGTACTGCCCCCTCGCCTGGGCCCTGCTCACGCTGGAGGAGGGCGGCGCGCTGGATGCGGCTCGCCGCCAGGCAAATATGGTGGCCTTTTCTCTGGCGGGCGCGGCTAATGAGGCGATGCAGGCCGCGAGAGCCAAGGCCGCGGAGCGAGCGGCAGCGAAGGCAGCGGCGGCGAAGGCGGCGGCGAAGGCGCGGAAGAGCAAAGGGAAGCAGGCACTGCAACTCTTTAGCCGCACCGTATCGCTGCTCGCCCCCCGCGAGACACCGGCAGCGCTGGCACCTGCTCCACAGGATCCTGTGGAGCAGATGGTTGAGGAGTGCCGCAGCACCGCCGCTGCTCTCCGGCAGTGGGCGGAGCAGTGCGGGCCTCAGCTGCAACGCGCAGCGGCGTCGGCGGCGACGACGACGATCTCGGGACTGCCGGAGCCGCTGCAGCAGGCGCTCAACGGCAGCGTGCACGCCATCGCGCTGCAGGCCGACGCTGTCGCCGCCGCCGCTCGCCTCGAGGCGTCTTATTTGGACGCCATCGCCGGCCGGGGAGCTGCCGCCCTCGAGATGGACGACCTCGTGGCGCAGGAGTGCTTCGGCGCCGCAAAGGCCGAATGGGTCGGCGTCGTGCGCAGCAGCGCGAGAGCCTGTGCCGATGGTACGAGGCCTCGTACCAGCGCGAGGCCGCCCAGCGTCTGGCTCCATTATCTAACTTGATCAGATTCCTTTTTTCATTATTCATTATTAGTAATTAATAATAATAATACTATTATTATTATTAATTAATGGTTCATTATTATTCATTTTGATTATTCATTGCCTTTTTCCTTCTGGGTGTGGTGCTCCGCTATGCACTCACTCGTTGGAGTTTATTTTGTCTATTTCTTTTTTTTTCATCAACTCACTATGAGGGGCAGTGTTGGCCCCATTCACACTTCAGATTTGTTTTCTTTTTTTGCTCTATAAATCAACACAGAGAGCGACACAACTTTCCTAGACTATCCAACAAAATAAATACCACAGCGAGACGGCTGCCCTACTGTGTAGGCGTCTATTCTTAGCGGGAGGCCTCTCTGGGATCCCAAAGGCTGTGGAGGGTATGGCGCCCACTTGCTTTCTCCTTCTTTCTTTCTCCTCGCATTGTTGCTTTTAGCCCCGGGGCGTCATGGAGCAGTGACACGCCAACCGGTTCCTTCCCAGACGGACGCTTGTCGATGAGCACGCCGAGCGGCGTCGCTGCTGGGCGAGGGGATCGATTCACAGATCCATATCTATCGATCGATCTATGTATCTATACCGAATGGTGCTCGGAGGAATGGCCATCATATCTGCCTCCTTTGCCAAGAGCACCACGGATCTTGGATCCAGGTTTGGCTCGTGGCATGGTACGGCGGCGGCCTGCAGCGCTTCACGCTTGGTGCTGTGCGCCGAGTAGGCCCACGGGGCGCCGCGGTTGTCTGGACGATTTCCTCGCTGAGTCCTCAATCTGCAGAGCTGGTGAGCTTGAAAGGTTCGTCAGGGTTGCCCTGGACCGCTGCTGTCCAACAACTTCCGGAGGCGGTTGGAGAACCGCTCCGAGAAGATATGGAACCGAAAGGACCGGTTCGGCTGCGCCTTCGACGTTTTGGGAAGAGTTCCCAGTCCAGAAAAATAACTTTCTTGTCCAGTGGGCAGCAGCACTCCTTTGTCAGCCCTGCCACTTCGGCCCATCGACTGGCAGTCATCCACGCCAGACGTAAAACATTTCGAGTCTGCCAATCCGGAGCTATCGCGATTAAACGAATCGTGTCGATCGGAGCCATTCCGATGGTCTGATGCACAGGTTCCGCCGCACTCATCCATTGCAGAGTCCTCAACACCGTGACGTGTCTCGGTTCGGGGCCCGTCATGAGCGATAGGAGCGTCTTCACGTACTGCACTGCCGACCGGTCTGAAATAGTTTTCCTTTTCTGCATGATGTAGTACGCAATCCTGTCGGGTGTGAGGATGGGGTTCTAGGAAAAATACCGGGAAGAACAGCGGATTCCCCTTCAGCGTATCTGCAAAGGGGAGACGAAACCAGATATTCCTCCACCGCAAAATCAATCATTTTCGTGTGCTTTCATTGTGCCATACAGTGGCTGTAGAAAACGAAAAAACACAAGGTCGCGAGGATGTCAAATGAGGGGATGGGGGACTAATCAGTGCCAGAAAAGGCGTCGCTAGTAGAGAGGCGCCGACCCATTGACCTCTGAACAGCGTCGGATTTCCTTTAAACTTCCCGAACCCTCCTAGTTTTGCTGCTTATAAGGTCAATCTAGTTGGAATAGAAGAGAAACAAACCGGGAGACGAAACAAAAGATTCATTCAAACTCCACCGCAAAAACAAATCACAATCAGAACAATCATCCTAATGTACGGATGGAAACCAGTGCCGGGTGGTGTGTCACATTTGTTTCTTATTGAGCCGCGAGGGGGAAACAGCACACAGAACCGCTAAGAACCTACCTAGCCGCGATACCGTCAATACAAAAGGTACAGCGGAAAGATAATGATAATACAGTGGGGTGCAGTAAATGACAAACTCTTCAGCGAAGTGGTGGGCATAGGTGGCCACGCCACCAAACTTGGCGAAAAATCGTCATTTTTCCCCAATCCGCGTCGTGGCGGGAATAAAGGTGGCGGGTGGGATGGCTTTTTTGAAGAGTACCTTAGCGAAAGGCGAAGGCAAACGTAGTATTACAGTACACATACAAATAGAAAACAATACTACAGCAGAGTGGACAGAAAGAAGCAACAGCAGCAGCACTCGTGATGTTCAGATAGTGAGGAGAGCAAAGTAGTCTCCACATTGTTTTGTCTATATTCCTGACTCTTTTGTTTCTCCCGTTTTTGTCTTTACACCGATCGCAGGCCCTAAAAAACTTTTGAAGGCGTATGGATGAGGTAGGATCATTGTGCAGCTGCCTGTATAGCTCAGTGGCTTTACAGAAAGGTACTGGAGAAAAAAACACAAGGTGAGAGAAGATGCGAGTCCGATTCTCAAGTAGTACCATTTATCGTAATAAGACGGTCCATTCGACGACAGTCACCCATCATCAACTCACAGTTGTTTTTAGGTTAAATTATTAACTTGCCAAAGAGGTTAGGTTCCCGTGTCACGGGGGCTACTATAATCTATATATTTGGATCTATTCTTTCGACATGCGTCCATTGCCAGCCCTTTTCACCTCTTGAAGAGCTAAACTGAGACCACTCGTTAACCCACTCGTTAACTGGGCTGGACCACTTTTTATTCTTCAGACGCCGCGTGTGGCGAAGGGCGCGCCAGAATCCATACTTCCTTTCAAGGACGATGGCCCCTTCCCACACTTCACTACTCTCACTGGGCGTTGGTCTCCTCCCGAGCTCTCTTCCGGTCTTCCTACTACAGGAGCGGGGCAACGCATGCCCCCCCACACCCACCCTCCCTCCACCAAAACTCCGTACCCGGCCCGACACGCCGTGCTGCTGTGTACCGCACGGACCGCAGCTTGCTTGCGCCGTTGCGGGCGACGTTCTCTGCTCCCCTCCATCCCACCTTTCTCGTATTCCTGCTGCTCTCTCTCTCTTTCTCTGGGACAGCTCCGACAACTGACAGACCCTTAGAGATATCCACTCTCATACTCTATTTTTTTTTTTTGGTTGTTGTTTTTCGTTTTCTAGTGATGGCCACAACACACTCTACTTGGTGCGCCAAAGCTATTATCATCATTATTGTCTGTATCATCATTATATTTCTCGGCCTTAAGATTATTTTTTCATTTTTATTGCCCATACGGCCGGCTGGGCGGCCTAACACAATTCTCAGCAACACCTCTGCTGGGCGAGTCGCCTCACTGCGGACACCGGCTGGGCGGTCCCCGGTATGCCCTTCTCGTTCACGGAAGAGGGCCTCCCGCCATGTGACCTTCGCCGTCGCGGCACCAGTTCCGGCGGCGCCAGAAGCCGGTCCCGTGGAGTCGCCGCTCGACCAGAGCATCCGGCGCGCCTTGTGCGCCGTTGAGTACGCCACCCAGCGTGGCCCCGCGGATGTGGGCCGTGACGGGGACGGGTTGGTGTCGGGAGAGCGGCTGTGCCGGCGCCTCCTCGCCGAGGCCTATGGGCTGGACGCCCTCGTGCAGGCGGCAGACCTCGCCCATGCTCGCCAGAGGGAGGCACAGGCCAGGACGCACCACCAGCAGCTCCAGGAGCAGTTCGCAGCGATGGAGACTCGTCTGGTGGAGGACGTGCGGGGCCGCGTGCTGCCTCAGCTGCACTGGCGCATGGAGGGGGAGGCCAACCACCTGGTGGACGCCTTCGCCCAAAGCAGGCCGAGGAGCAGGAACCCACAACCGGATGGCTCGAGCAGATACCCCACATAATGATCACTAGATTTTCACCTATAGGGCGTCTTCATGAGCCCTTTTTCATCTCTACTACTCGGAGGGCTTCGTATTTCGAACGCCTTCTTCTTCACCTGCTCTTCAGAACACAAACAACAGACGTAAGACCGCGCCACCTTCCCCGTTTGTGTGCGTGGGGTGCCGCCTCGGTTCCTTTCCTCTCTCTATCCTGTGGGAGCTCTGTGCGCCTTCTCCCCCGCGACGACTCTGCCTCTCTCTCTCTCTGTCTCTCTCTCTCCTGTGCAAACCCACACAGCCACACACACGGTTTATCTATTCAGATTCTTTTCATTTTCTTTCCTAGACTAATTGTTGGGGCGCACTCATGTCTTTCGCCCCCACGAGCTTCACGTTGAAGGCCCTCAGCGAGGATGGCCTCCGCTTCACCTTGGCGGTGACGGGGGCGCCGGCGTCCCACTCGCGTCCGAGCGTGGACGAGTGGGCCGCCACGCTGAAGGAGCTGGAATGCCCCTTTCTCGGCGTTGTGGCTCCCCTCGAGCTGGCGGTGCAGCCGTGGGCGGAAGGCAGCGTCGAGGTGCCGGGGAGGCGGACGGAGGACCTTGCGGTGCTGCGGAGGCTGCTGGAGTTCCGCTGCCCGCAGCTGGTGCTCCCTCCGGTGCGGGCTGCCGTGCCTGGCAGAGGAGGGGGGAGGTCCGCCTCTTCCTCTCGGCGCTGTCGGGGGTCCCCGAGGCGGTGGCGTACTGCCCCCTCGCCTGGGCCCTGCTCACGCTGGAGGAGGGGGGCGCGCTGGATGCGGCTCGCCGCCAGGCAAATATGGTGGCCTTTTCTCTGGCGGGCGCGGCTAATGAGGCGATGCAGGCCGCGAGAGCCAAGGCCGCGGAGCGAGCGGCAGCGAAGGTAGCGGCGGCGAAGGCGGCGGCGAAGGCGCGGAAGAGCAAAGGGAAGCAGGCACTGCAACTCTTTAGCCGCACCGTATCGCTGCTCGCCCCCGCGAGGCACCGGCAGCGCTGGCACCTGCTCCACAGGATCCTGTGGAGCAGATGGTTGAGGAGTGCCGCAGCACTGCCGCTGCTCTCCGGCAGTGGGCGGAGCAGTGCGGGCCTCAGCTGCAACGCGCAGCGACATCGGCGGCGACGACGACGATCTCGGACTGCCGGAGCCGCTGCAGCAGGCGCTCAACGGCAGCGTGCACGCCATCGCGCTGCAGGCCGACGCTGTCGCCGCCGCCGCTCGCCTCGAGGCGTCTTATTTGGACGCCATCGCCGGCCGGGGAGCTGCCGCCCTCGAGATGGACGACCTCGTGGCGCAGGAGTGCTTCGGCGCCGCAAAGGCCGAATGGGACGGCGTCGTGCGCAGCAGGCGCGAGAGCCTGTGCCGATGGTACGAGGCCTCGTACCAGCGCGAGGCCGCCCGGCGTCTGGCTCCAATTCTCTAACTGAATCAGATTCTTTTTAAATTATTCACTATTAGTATTAATTAATAATATTATTATTATTAATTAATTATTCATTATTATTCATTTCTATTATTCATTGCCTTTTTCCTTCTGGGTGTGGTGCTCCGCTATGCACTCACTCGTTGGAGTTTATTTTGTCTATTTCTCTTTTTTTTTTCATCAACTCACTATGAGGGGCAGTGTTGGCCCCATTCACACTTCAGATTTGTTTTCTTTTTTTGCTCTATAAATCAACACAGAGAGCGACACAACTTTCCTAGACTATCCAACAAAATAAATACCACAGCGAGACGGCTGCCCTACTGTGTAGGCGTCTATTCTTAGCGGGAGGCCTCTCTGGGATCCCAAAGGCTGTGGAGGGTATGGCGCCCAATTGCTTTCTCCTTCTTTTCTTTCTCCTCGCATTGTTGCTTTTTAGCCCCCGGGGCGTCATGGAGCAGTGACACGCCAACCGGTTCCTTCCCAGACGGACGCTTGGGTCGATGAGCACGCCGAGCGGCGTCGCTGCTGGGCGAGGGGATCGATTCACAGATCCATATCTATCGATCGATCTATGTATCTATACCGAATGGTGCTCGGAGGAATGGCCATCATATCTGCCTCTTTTGCCCAGAGCACCACGGATCTTGGATCCAGGTTTGGCTCGTGGCATGGTACGGCGGCGGCCTGCAGCGCTCCACGCTTGATGCTGTGCGCCGAGTAGGCCCACGGGGGCGCTGCGGTTGTCTGGACGATTTCCTCGCTGAGTCATCAATCTACAGAGCTGGTGAGATTGAAAGGTTCGTCAGGGGTTGCCCTGGACCGCTGCTGTCCAACAACTTCCGGAGGCGGTTGGAGAACCGCTCCGAGAACATATGGAACCGAAAGGACCGATTCGGCTGCTCCTTCGACGTCTTCGGATGCGTCCCCCCATCCAGTCGGGGCACCTTGTCGTCCAGTGGACGGAAAGACTCCTTTGTGAATGCTGCCACCTCGGCCCATCGGCTGGCGGCCATCCACGCCAGACGTAAAAGGATGAGTGATAGAAGAGTCTTCATGTACTGCACTGCCGAGCGATCCGTCACCGTTTTCCTTCTCTCCATGATGTGGGCTGCGATCGTGTCGGGCGTTAGCGGGCATTCCCCCCCCCCCCCCTTCTGGCAGAAGATCAAGTAACCCTTCAGGATCGATCGTCGCTGCACCCACGTGTTCGGAGCATACCGGTACTGGATTACTTTGATGATCTCGGTTTCCAGGGCCTCGAAGTTGGATGAAAGGGTCGTCCGAGAAGAAAGAAAGAGGTTTCTCTATCGTCTTGTCCGTGAGGGGGTCCCGAACACATATGCTCAGACCCCCCGGAACCAACGACACCGTCGGGGCTGCCAGCTGGGGGAATCGAGGCACGTCCTTCTCGGACGTTCACGGAGAGGTGGTCGGCTGGCGCTTCTCTTTCCCCCCTTTTTTTTTTTTTGACGCCGCCATCGAATTTTCCGGGCAAAAGCGCAGGATGTGCCCTCATTCCCCGCCACCGCGGCATCTGCCTCGACCACCTCCCGATATCTTGTGATGCTGGACAAAATCATTCGTTTTGTCGCGAAACGCCGAAGGGGCCGCAAAAAGGCTCTTCTCTCGAAGGTAGCCAATGTAGTCGAGCATCTTGCCCGAAGAACCCCGGAGGAGGGCTCTGCTCGACGGGTGTGTGGGATAGGCACACACTGCGATGTTTCCCTCCCTCTCACACCCATGATATAAACAAAATAATGATGTTGCAAAACAACAGAGTTCGAATGAACACCGTTTCCAGAGGAGTGTGCCTCGCTTATGAGTATGGATTGTCCTGCTGCGCCTTAACGGCAAATGGTTTTCTTTTTCATTGCATTGCATTGCATTTCATTATTTCTTTCGCAGGTTTTCACAAAATTGTGGTTAACGTTGATGGATCGCAGTGCGAGGTGTCTGGAGTTGACGTCGCAGATCTGCGACCTCAAGGAACGTCGCGATCGGGCCGCCCGAGAGAGTACGGCTCTGCAGCGGCAGATCACCGTCCTGGAGCAGACGCTGGCGCAGGAGCTTGCTGCCGCCGACAGGGAGTGGGAGGGGCTCCTGGCGCAGCTGGCAGAGGCCGCTGCCGTTGCCCCCCCCTTGATCAGCAGCGCAATGATGCGATGCATGCATTGACCGCAGCCAATGCACAGCATGCCCAGGAGCTTGCTGCATGTCAAGGAGCTTGCTGCATGTGCTGCTGTCGCTGCTGCGAAGCAGGCCGCTGCCCACAGGGAGCTGGAGAGGCCCGTGGCGCAGCTGGCAGAGGCCGCTGCCGACGCAGAGAAGGCAGAGGACCAGGCGGCCGCTGCCGTTGCCTCCCTCGAGAAGCAGCGCCACGATGCAATGCAGCCTTCGGCCGCAGTCAATGCACAGCATGCCGAGGAGATGGCTGCATGTGCTGCTGCCGCTGCTGCGAAGCAGTACGCCGCCGACAGGGGGGCGGGAGAGGCCCGTGACGCAGCTGGCTAAGGCGCGTCAGGCTCTGGAGCGCGCATCAGCGGTGTGCCCTGCCGCTGGTAGTCGAGAACTGGGCTCCCTCCCCTCCGGCATCACCATATCATATCATAGGGCGTCTTCATGAGCCCTTTTTTCATCTCTACTACTCAGAGGGCTTCGTATGCCGAATGCCTTCTTTTTCACCTGCTCTTCAGAACACAAACAACAGACGTAACACCGCGCCACCTTCCCCGTTTGTGTGCGTGGGGCGCCGCCTCGGTTCCTTTCCTCTCTCTATCCTGTGGGAGCTCTGTGCGCCTTCTCCCCCGCGACGACTCTGCCTTCTCTCTCTCCTCTCTGTCTCTCTCTCTCTCCTGTGCAAACCCACACAGCCACACACACGGTTTATCTATTCAGATTCTTTTCATTTTCTTTCCTAGACTAATTGTTGGGGCGCACTCATGTCTTTCGCCCCCACGAGCTTCACGTTGAAGGCCCTCAGCGAGGATGGCCTCCGCTTCACCTTGGCGGTGACGGGGGCGCCGGCGTCCCACTCGCGTCCGAGCGTGGACGAGTGGGCCGCCACGCTGAAGGGGCTGGAATGCCCCCTTTCTCGGCGTTGTGGCTCCCCTCGAGCTGGCGGTGCAGCCGTGGGCGGAAGGCAGCGTCGAGGTGCCGGGGAGGCGGACGGAGGACCTTGCGGTGCTGCGGAGGCTGCTGGAGTTCCGCTGCCCGCAGCTGGTGCTCCCTCCGGTGCGGGCTGCCGTGCCTGGCAGAGGAGGGAAGGGGGAGGTCCGCCTCTTCCTCTCGGCGCTGTCGGGGGTCCCCGAGGCGGTGGCGTACTGCCCCCTCGCCTGGGCCCTGCTCACGCTGGAGGAGGGGGGCGCGCTGGATGCGGCTCGCCGCCAGGCAAATATGGTGGCCTTTTCTCTGGCGGGCGCGGCTAATGAGGCGATGCAGGCCGCGAGAGCCAAGGCCGCGGAGCGAGCGGCAGCGAAGGCAGCGGCGGCGAAGGCGGCGGCGAAGGCGCGGAAGAGCAAAGGGAAGCAGGCACTGCAACTCTTTAGCCGCACCGTATCGCTGCTCGCCCCCCGCGAGGCACCGGCAGCGCTGGCACCTGCTCCACAAGATCCTGTGGAGAAGATGGTTGAGGAGTGCCGCAGCACCGCCGCTGCTCTCCGGCAGTGGGCGGAGCAGTGCGGGCCTCAGCTGCAACGCGCAGCGACATCGGCGACGACGACGACGATCTCGGGACTGCCGGAGCCGCTGCAGCAGGCGCTCAACGGCAGCGTGCACGCCATCGCGCTGCAGGCCGACGCTGTCGCCGCCGCCGCTCGCCTCGAGGCGTCTTATTTGGACGCCATCGCCGGCCGGGGAGCTGCCGTCCTCGAGATGGACGAGCTCATGGCGCAGGAGTGCTTCGGCGCCGCAAAGGCCGAATGGGTCGGCGTCGTGCGCAGCAGGCGCGAGAGCCTGTGCCGATGGTACGAGGCCTCGTACCAGCGCGAGGCCGCCCAGCGTCTGGCTCCAATTATCTAACTGAATCAGATTCCTTTTTTTCATTATTCATTATTAGTATTAATTAATAATAATAATACTATTATTATTATTAATTAATGGTTCATTATTATTCATTTTGATTATTCATTGCCTTTTTCCTTCTGGGTGTGGTGCTCCGCTATGCACTCACTCGTTGGAGTTTATTTTGTCTATTTCTCTTTTTTTTTTTCATCAACTCACTATGAGGGGCAGTGTTGGCCCCATTCACACTTCAGATTTGTTTTCTTTTTTTGCTCTATAAATCAACACAGAGAGCGACACAACTTTCCTAGACTATCCAACAAAATAAATACCACAGCGAGACGGCTGCCCTACCATGTAGGCGTCTATTCTTAGCGGGAGGCCTCTCTGGGATCCCAAAGGCTGTGGAGGGTATGGCGCCCACTTGCTTTCTCCTTCTTTTCTTTCTCCTCGCATTGTTGCTTTTTAGCCCCCGGGGCGTCATGGAGCAGTGACACGCCAACCGGTTCCTTCCCAGACGGACGCTTGGGTCGATGAGCACGCCGAGCGGCGTCGCTGCTGGGCGAGGGGATCGATTCACAGATCCATATCTATCGATCGATCTATGTATCTATACCGAATGGTGCTCGGAGGAATGGCCATCATATCTGCCTCTTTTGCCCAGAGCACCACGGATCTTGGATCCAGGTTTGGCTCGTGGCATGGTACGGCGGCGGCCTGCAGCGCTCCACGCTTGATGCTGTGCGCCGAGTAGGCCCACGGGGGCGCCGCGGTTGTCTGGACGATTTCCTCGCTGAGTCATCAATCTACAGAGCTGGTGAGCTTGGAGACGAAGCAAACAATTTCATTTTCATGACACGTAAAAACAAGGTAATCCGATACGATGGCGAGAATATACCCATCGGCAACAAAGTGAAGCGTTCGACTCTATCGGATATTTGTTTGTTGATTATTGCAACCTTTGGCAGGAACCTCACCACCGCTAAGCATACCTAGGTATACCGCGATGGCTAAAAAACCTTCCGCACGAAGCAATTCGTATAAAATAATAAAAGAAAGTACAGGCAAATAATAAACATCAAAACTGACAACAAGAAAACAGCACGGCTTCGCTATCTTCGCGAAGGGGTGGGTTTGCTGGCCAAACCACCCAAATTTGGAAAACATTCATTTTTCCAAGGATCCGGGTCGTGGTGGGATCCATATCGGGGGTGGGTGGGTCGGCAAAAGCAAAGCTTAGCAGCAAAAGTATCGAAGAACACGATGCCTTGCTGTACTGTCAATCAGAAAGAAGAAATCCGGAAAAATAAACATTTGTCTCACGCACATAGCTTTGTTTCCATGAAGTATCATCGTGACAGATTGTATGGCTAACTCTAGCGTGCCCGCTATAGTTACCCATATTGTTTTTATCATTATCATTTCATTATTTCTTCTGTTCGTTCTTATTTTTATTCCTCTCGCAAGCTTCCAGAACAATAACTCATTTTCAACTTCAACATTCTTTGGCGCAGGTTCAACTCGTAAACTTCTTCTGATTAGGAGCTGTACCTTTTGTTCCTGTATTTACTGAACTGTGGCTTCGCAGGTTTTTAGCGGTTCTGTGTGATGTTTCCCTACCCAAGCACATCAAACAAAAAAGGTTAAAATAATTCTATACTTGTTTTCATCCATGTATTACGATGATGCTTCTGATTGTGATTTGTTTCGCTGCTGTCCTTGAATGAGTGTTTTTGCTTTGTCTTCCTGGTTTGTTTCTGTTCTATTCTCCTCTTTCATCTCCCTCTTTTCTCCATTCTACCGGAACACTAAAAAAAGGAAAGGAACCTTCGGAAATAAAATTTTAAAAAAAACTCCAGCTAAGATGCCCCGGAAAGGAAGCAAGAAAAGTCTTCAAGTGCGGGCGCATGAACTCGCCAACAGCGGGACAGCGTGCCTGCGTCGTGGTATCCAGAGTGTTTTTGACGTGACGCGCTCATGCAACTTCGATGTCACGTACAACCCGAACCCATCTGTGAGCTATTGCTTTCTACAGCGGTGCATCGAGCTCGGTTGGGTGCGTGGAGTTCAGCTGGCGCTCTGGACGACAAGGCCCATCGATTTTACCCTGCACCACCGAGGGCGAACGATCATCGACAGCGCTTTGGCCGTCACGGGCAGCAACGGGAGAGCCATACGTGCTCTGCTGCTCGCTCGTCTAGATAGAAGACTGCCTAGCGACACGGTGAACACAGACGACAGGGCAAGGCTTCAGCAGGCGACAGAGAGCGGACCAAGCCCCCCAGCAAAGCGGCTCAGAGCAGAGTCCCACAGTGCGTCCAACAGACGGACCAGGAGCTCTGGTAGCCTCTCGTCTGTTGAGCTGTGGCGGGGAGATGGCGGCCATAGCGCCATCTCCAACGACGAGGCAAACGAAATGCACGATCTTTCGTTTGCTGATGCCTGTGATGGCCGGGACGTCGGTACCCCCGAGTCCGTGAGGATGCCCAGCCTGCCCCTCTACTCCCTGGACGACCCGGACCCGTGGTACAGCGAAGCAGACATCCTACCCGCCCACGCCGTCCCCGGCACAAAGCGGAGGCGCGACGATAAGGATGGATCGGCGGGCGAGGAGCTGGTGACCGAGTCCTGTGCTGCAAAGCGCCATACAGAGAGACCGGTCCTCGCGCTACCGCAGCAAAAGCAAGCGGACTTCGCCGATGAACGCGCTGCGCTGAAGAAGGCCCTGGAGGAGCAGCTGGCGCTGCAGGCGCAGGCCTTCTCCGAGGAGCGCACTGCGCTGAAGAGGGCCCTGGAGGAGCAGCTGGCGCAGGCCTTCTCCGAGGTGCGCGCTGTGCAGGAAGCGAACCGGGTGGCCCTTCAGCAAGCGCAGCAAACGCAGCTGGCGCAGGCCTTCTCCGAGGCGCGCTGCGCTGAAGAAGCCCTGGAGGAGCAGCTGGCGCTGCAGGCGCAGGCCTTCTCCGAGGAGCGCGCTGCGCTGAAGAACGCCCTGGAGGAGCAGCTGGTGCAGCAGGCGCACGTCCTCGCAGCAGAACGCGCTGCGCAAGAAGCGACGCTGGTAGCCCTTCAGCAAGCGCAGCAGGCGCAGGCCTTCTCCGAGGTGCGCGCTGTGCAGGAAGCGAACCGGGTGGCCCTTCAGCAAGCGCAGCAAGCGCAGCAAACGCAGCTGGCGCAGGCCTTCTCCGAGGAGCGCACTGCGCTGAAGAAGCCCTGGAGGAGCAGCTGGCGCTGCAGGCGCAGGCCTTCTCCGAGGAGCGCGCTGCGCTGAAGAACGCCCTGGAGGAGCAGCTGGTGCAGCAGGCGCACGGCCTCGCAGCAGAACGCGCTGCGCAAGAAGCGACGCTGGTAGCCCTTCAGCAAGCGCAGCAGGCGCAGGCCTTCTCCGAGGTGCGCGCTGTGCAGGAAGCGAACCGGGTGGCCCTTCAGCAAGCGCAGCAAACGCAGCTGGCGCAGGCCTTCTCCGAGGAGCGCGCTGCGCTGAAGAAGGCCCTGGAGGAGCAGCTGGCGCTGCAGGCGCAGGCCTTCTCCGAGGAGCGCGCTGCGCTGAAGAACGCCCTGGAGGAGCAGCTGGTGCAGCAGGCGCACGGCCTCGCAGCAGAACGCGCTGCGCAAGAAGCGACGCTGGTAGCCCTTCAGCAAACGCAGCAGGCGCAGGCCTTCTCCGAGGTGCGCGCTGTGCAGGAAGCGAACCGGGTGGCCCTTCAGCAAGCGCAGCAAGCGCAGCAAACGCAGCTGGCGCAGGCCTTCTCCGAGGAGCGCGCTGCGCTAAAGAAGGCCCTGGAGCAGCTGGCACACGGCCTCGCAGCAGAACGCGCTGCGCAGAAGCGACGCTGGTAGCCCTTCAGCAAACGCAGCAGGCGCAGGCCTTCTCCGAGGTGCGCGCTGTGCAGGAAGCGAACCGGGTGGCCCTTCAGCAAGCGCAGCAAACGCAGCTGGCGCAGGCCTTCTCCGAGGTGCGCGCTGTGCAGGAAGCGAACCGGGTGGCCCTTCAGCAAGTGCAGCAAGCGCAGCAAACGCAGCTGGCGCAGGCCTTCTCCGAGGAGCGTACTGCGCTGAAGAACGCCCTGGAGGAGCAGCTGCAGCAGGCGCAGGCCTTCTCCGAGGTGCGCGCTGTGCAGGAAGCGAACCGGGTGGCCCTTCAGCAAGCGCAGCAAACGCAGCTGGCGCAGGCCTTCTCCGAGGAGCGCTACGCTGAAGAAGGCCCTGGAGGAGCAGCTGGCGCTGCAGGCGCAGGCCTTCTCCGAGGAGCGCACTGCGCTGAAGAGGGCCCTGGAGGCAGCTGGCGCAGGCCTTCTCCGAGGTGCGCGCTGTGCAGGAAGCGAACCGGGTGGCCCTTCAGCAAGCGCAGCAAACGCAGCTGGCGCAGGCCTTCTCCGAGGAGCGCGCTGCGCTGAAGAAGGCCCTGGAGGAGCAGCTGGCGCTGCAGGCGCAGGCCTTCTCCGAGGAGCGCACTGCGCTGAAGAGGGCCCTGGAGGAGCAGCTGGCGCAGGCCTTCTCCGAGGTGCGCGCTGTGCAGGAAGCGAACCGGGTGGCCCTTCAACAAGCGCAGCAAGCGCAGCAAACGCAGCTGGCGCAGGCCTTCTCCGAGGAGCGCGCTGCACTGCAACAGCTACGGGCTGAAGAGCGTGCCGCTGCGGAGAAGGAGGCGAAGAGTCTTCAACGGAGCCAGATCGTGTCTGAGGCCTGGATGGTGGTGGAGGAACTTATGGACCGATCAGCAGATGCGGATAGATGGCAGGTGGCGTCGTTAAAGAAGGTGTCATCGGCGTTGTTGCGCAGCGTGTCTCCTCTGCGGTCTAGCTCTCACAGCGTCTCATCTCAGTCAGCGCCAGTAAATTCTGAGGAGGTCGAGAAGAGTGCACACTCCAGTGATGTGCCGTCCCCTTCGCCTAGCCTTTGCTCCCCCCCGCCTCCGTCCCCAAGCTTGTGCTCTCGGCCTAGGGCCGTCTTACTTGAGTTGTTTCAGTTATTCACATTTTAAAAGTTATTCATTGCCTTTTTTCCTTCTGGGTGTGGTGCTCCGCTATGCACTCACTCGTTGGAGTTTATTTTGTCTATTTCTCTTTTTTTTTCATCAACTCACTATGAGGGGCAGTGTTGGCCCCATTCACACTTCAGATTTGTTTTCTTTTTTTGCTCTATAAATCAACACAGAGAGCGACACAACTTTCCTAGACTATCCAACAAAATAAATACCACAGCGAGACGGCTGCCCTACTGTGTAGGCGTCTATTCTTAGCGGGAGGCCTCTCTGGGATCCCAAAGGCTGTGGAGGGTATGGCGCCCACTTGCTTTCTCCTTCTTTTCTTTCTCCTCGCATTGTTGCTTTTTAGCCCCCGGGGCGTCATGGAGCAGTGACACGCCAACCGGTTCCTTCCCAGACGGACGGGTCGATGAGCACGCCGAGCGGCGTCGCTGCTGGGCGAGGGGATCGATTCACAGATCCATATCTATCGATCGATCTATGTATCTATACCGAATGGTGCTCGGAGGAATGGCCATCATATCTGCCTCCTTTGCCAAGAGCACCACGGATCTTGGATCCAGGTTTGGCTCGTGGCATGGTACGGCGGCGGCCTGCAGCGCTCCACGCTTGGTGCTGTGCGCCGAGTAGGCCCACGGGGCGCCGCGGATGTCTGGACGATTTCCTCGCTGAGTCCTCAATCTACAGAGCTGGTGAGCTTGAAAGGTTCGTCAGGGGTTGCCCTGGACCGCTGCTGTCCAACAACTTCCGGAGGCGGTTGGAGAACCGCTCCGAGAACAGGGTGAACCGAAAGGACCGATTCGGCTGCTCCTTCGACGTCTTCGGATGCGTCCCCCCATCCAGTCGGGGCACCTTGTCGTCCAGTGGACGGAAAGACTCCTTTGTGAATGCTGCCACCTCGGCCCATCGGCTTGCGGCCATCCACGCCAGACGTAAAAGGATGAGTGATAGAAGAGTCTTCATGTACTGCAAAACGTCGCGAAACGTCGAAGGGGCCGCAAAAAGGCTCTTCTCTCGAAGGTAGCCAATGTAGTCGAGCATCTTGCCCGAAGAACCCCGGAGGAGGGCTCTGCTCGACGGGTGTGTGGATAGGCACACACTGCGATGTTCCCTCTCACACCCATGATATAAACAAAATAATGATGTGGCAAAACAACAGAGTTCGAATGAACATCGTTTCCAGAGGAGTGTGCCTCGCTTATGAGTATGGATTGTCCTGCTGCGCCTTAACGGCAAATGGTTTTCTTTTTCATTGCATTGCATTGCATTTCATTATTTCTTTCGCAGGTTCTCACAAAATTGTGGTTAACGTTGATGGATCGCAGTGCGAGGTGTCTGGAGTTGACGTCGCAGATCTGCGACCTCAAGGAACGTCGCGATCGGTCCAGCGGGGAGAGTACGGCTCTGCAGCAGCAGATCACCGTCCTGGAGGAGACGCTGGCGCAGGAGCTTGCTGCCGCCGACAGGGAGTGGGAGGGGCTCCTGGCGCAGCTGGCAGAGGCTCTTGCTGACGCGAAGCAGGCGGAGGACCAAGCCGCTGCCGTTGCCTCCTTCGATCAGCAGCGCCACACGTGCAGGACGCCTTCTCCCGCACGGCGTCCCTGGTGTTCCTCCTCTTCCCCCAGCCGCCGCCTGCGCAGGACAGAGCCGCCACGCAGTGGGGCAAGATCCCCGCCGCCGCAGCGGGGATGAGGGGAACGCTGCAGAGGGCCGCCGGGGCGCTCGCGGAGTACGTGGCGTCCGTCAGTGCCATGCTGGCGTCTGCGGTGTGCCCTGCCGCTGGTAGTCTGGAACTGGGCTCCTTCCCCTCCGGCATCACCATATCATCTCATAGGGCGTCTTCATGAGCCCTTTTTTCATCTCTACTACTCGGAGGGCTTCGTATGCCGAAAGCCTTCTTTTGCACCTGCTCTTCAGAACACAAACAACAGACGTAAGACTGCGCCACCTTCCCCGTTTGTGTGCGTGGGGTGCCGCCTCGGTTCCTTTCCTCTCTCTATCCTGTGGGAGCTCTGTGCGCCTTCTCCCCCGCGACGACTCTGCCTTCTCTCTCTCTTTACTTTTCCCTCATCAGTGACTCCGTTCTACTCGCATATCAAGAAACAAACAAACAAACAAACAAAAAAAAAGTGGAAAGAATCGTGATGATAACGGAAACTAGAACCAGTTGTTCAGAACACCAGGCAGTTGAGCTCAGGATCCTCGACAACCTACCTGACATTAGACGCCTCCCAGAAGCACTACAAGCAGAGATCCGCAGCGGTATGGAGCTGGCAAGCGGTGCCTATGATCGTCGCATCGTCGCGCTCTTCTTCACCGCCTCCAACCTCTCAGCCGTCACATATGCGGCGTGGCTCCGCCGCCCCGTCGTAGGCCCAGCTGAGATGCCCACAAGCCATGCACTTCCCGTGCTTCATTTTCGTATGGCGGCCCCGGGAACCACCCCGGCGCTGCGTCCTCTCGCCGTTAAGATCGTCCGCCTCCGGGAGGACTGCAGGAGCACCGACATGGCGCTACACGAAGCCCGCATCATACGCCTTCTCCTGGAGGGCGGGCGGTGGTCCCCGTACATCGCTCCATGTACTACCCGGTGTACTCACTGGATCGCGGGAAAGTGTTTCTTGTGCTCCCGATGGAACTCTCCACCATGAATCTGCGCCAATACGCTGAGATGTATGAGTGGAGCTTGCCGGATGGGGCCCTGTTGGGATCGTTGCCCAGCTGCTGCTGGGCCTACGCGACCTCCACGCGAGAGGCGTCGTGCACCGGGACGTGAACCTCAATAACGTCCTGGTGAACCTCCACGACCTCATGCACGCCGCGGACCCGGAGGAGGGCAGCACCGCCACACACAGCGCTGCGGATCGAATGCGACGAGAGGAGGCAAAACTGAAGCGAGGAGCGGGTGGAGTGGGGCGCCCGCCCACGTGCGCTGGGGCTACCGCCCCGGCAGCGCTACGCCAGCAGTGTATTGCCTCGCCTTTTCCTCTGCGACTTTGGGATGAGTTTGTACATCCCCAGTGAGCGGCGGCAGAGAATGGGCGATGCTGCGTTGCCGCCCCCTTCCCCCTCCATTTCACGCCGCCCGATTACCTCCAACAAGGATCCGATGGCCCTGCGCCCCCTGCTGTCGAACCAAATGGAGTGGACGGGGCCCACAGAAATCATCAAGCCGCAAGCCCAGCCGAGCAGATGGCATAGCGACCTACGCAGAGCTGTGCGCCAGAGATATCTGGTCCCTTGGTCTGGCGCTGGAGGAGCTGGCGGGCGGCGGACCACCCGGCCCGCTTTCTTCCGCCTTTGGGCCGTGCGGCCTTCGGCCCCCGCAGCATGTTGGGCCAGCACTTGCCACCGCAGAGCGCATCGGGCTGTGTGGCTGGGCACTGAGCGAGCGCTTACCCGCCAGCTCGCGATGCGGTGCGGCGCCATGCTGCCAGCGGATCGCCCAGCGCGCAGCAGCTGACCGTACTTCGGGACGAGGCCCGGTCTGTCGAGGCCCACTGGGGATCCATCGCCGGAGTCGGCGCCGCGCCCCGACAGAACGCTTCGCCATCTTCGCACGGTCCTTCTCGACGTCGAAGCGGATGAAAAGTGAGAACAACAGCAGCCACAACAACAACTGCTAAACGTGCTGGTCCTCTATGAATTTGCAACGCATTTTTTCTGCGACCTCGTACCAGCGCGATGCCACCCTCATTTCAGATTTTTAGTTTTTCATTTTTATTATTCATTGCCTTTTTTCCTTCTGGGTGTGGTGCTCCGCTATGCACTCACTCGTTGGAGTTTATTTTGTCTATTTCTCTTTTTTTTTCATCAACTCACTATGAGGGGCAGTGTTGGCCCCATTCACACTTCAGATTTGTTTTCTTTTTTCCTCTATAAATCAACACAGAGAGCGACACTGCTTTCCTAGACTATCCAACAAAATAAATACCACAGCGAGACGGCTGCCCTACTGTGTAGGCGTCTATTCTTAGCGGGAGGCCTCTCTGGGATCCCAAAGGCTGTGGAGGGTATGGCGCCCACTTGCTTTCTCCTTCTTTTCTTTCTCCTCGCATTGTTGCTTTTTAGCCCCCGGGGCGTCATGGAGCAGTGACAGGCCAACCGGTTCCTTCCCAGACGGACGCTTGGGTCGATGAGCACGCCGAGCGGCGTCGCTGCTGGGCGAGGGGATCGATTCACAGATCCATATCTATCGATCGATCTATGTATCTATACCGAATGGTGCTCGGAGGAATGGCCATCATATCTGCCTCTTTGCCCAGAGCACCACGGATCTTCATCGTGCAACTAGATCAGCTTGTGGATGCTATGGATCCCAAAACATGGTTCTACGACTTACAATCACCGGACTTCGACTACCATCTACAAGATGCGCTTAACCAGAGGTTTGAAATAACCCCGGCGTCCCACATAGGGTTACGTACCGCTAGGGATGCCATTATTCTTTGGAGGCGGATATGTCGCCGTATCCCTTCTGAGCATAGATATTTGGCTTTGCGTCCGGAGATGGCGAATAAGCTATTAGACCATTCAGCAACTTGCGTTCTGTCAGGCTAATAATGTCAATGCAAAAGTACTGTACAAGCGAATGCACAAGGAAACGAATCCATTCTTCGTGCGTATCGACGAACTAAAAGCAGACGAGAAAAAAGCAGAAGATGAAAGGAAGAAAAAAGATGCCGAGTCCGCACGAGCGCAGGCTGCTAAAAAAGCATATACGCCTTCGGCGAAGGCACCTACGGCCCTCGCCGTCCGAGGCCGCCCACGAATAGCAGCGGTTGTGCTTCCTGTGCCATACATCGGGGTATAATATGATGAACTGCCCATGGAGGCGCGGAATCATGCAGCAATCACGTTTTCCGCCGCGCCCATGTCCTACCCACGCCCACCACACACCGGGGACACTTCCATGAACCCGACTCCAATGGTCAAAGGACCCAATGGTTACAGAAATGAGAGCGCTTTTGGAGAAGATTCCCATCCATCCTTTCAGCACATCCCTCAACGACCCTTACGCCCATACAACGCAACATCTACCAAACCAGAGGATCCTCCGCAGTGTGGAACACATTATTGATTCCGCCTTCTCCAGGCCGCCGTTTTACGACAGAACCACCTATCCGCCCCAACTCGCGAGCACTACTCGGAAGACGTACTTGGGCCAGAGCATCACGCTCTGCAA
>VFSE01000295.1:0-60045 GCA_010157825.1 Vickermania ingenoplastis | reverse complement strand
CAGCTGGGGAATCGAGGCACGTCCTTCTCGGACGTTCACGGAGAGGTGGTCGGCTGGCGCTTCTCTTTCCCCTTTTTTTTTTTGACGCCGCCATCGATTTTCGGGCAAAAGCGCAGGATGTGCCCTCATTCCCCGCCACCGCGGCATCTGCCTCGACCACCTCCCGATATCTTGTGATGCTGGACAAAATCATTCGTTTTGTCGCGAAACGCCGAAGGGGCCGCAAAAGGCTCTTCTCTCGGTAGCCAATGTAGTCGAGCATCTTGCCCGAAGAACCCGGAGGAGGGCTCTGCTCGACGTGTGTGGGATAGGCACACACTGCGATGTTTCCCTCTCACACCCATGATATAAACAAAATAATGATGTTGCAAAACAACAGAGTTCGAATGAACACCGTTTCCAGAGAGTGTGCCTCGCTTATGAGTATGGATTGTCCTGCTGCGCCTTAACGGCAAATGGTTTTCTTTCATTGCATTGCATTGCATTTCATTATTATTTCTTTCGCAGGTTTTCACAAAATTGTGGTTAACGTTGATGGATCGCAGTGCGAGGTGTCTGGAGTTGACGTCGCAGATCTGCGACCTCAAGGAACGTCGCGATCGGGCCGCCCGAGAGAGTACGGCTCTGCAGCGGCAGATCACCGTCCTGGAGCAGACGCTGGCGCAGGAGCTTGCTGCCGCCGACAGGGAGTGGGAGGGGCTCCTGGCGCAGCTGGCAGAGGCCGCTGCCGTTGCCCCTTGATCAGCAGCGCAATGATGCGATGCATGCATTGACCGCAGCCAATGCAGCAGCATGCCCAGGAGCTTGCTGCATGTCAAGGAGCTTGCTGCATGTGCTGCTGTCGCTGCTGCGAAGCAGGCCGCTGGCGACAGGTGGAGGCCCGTGGCGCAGCTGGCAGAGGCCGCTGCCGACCGACGGCAGAGACCAGGCGGCCGCTGCCGTTGCCTCCCTCGAGAAGCAGCGCCACGATGCAATGCAGCCTTCGGCCGCAGTCAATGCACAGCATGCCGAGGAGATGGCTGCATGTTATGCTGCCGCTGCTGCGAAGCAGTACGCCGCCGACAGGGGCGGGAGACCCGTGACGCAGCTGGCTGAGGCGCGTCAGGCTCTGGAGCGCGCATCAGCGGTGTGCCCTGCCGCTGGTAGTCGAGAACTGGGCTCCCCTCCCCGGCATCACCATATCATATCATAGGGCGTCTTCATGAGGCCCTTTTTCATCTCTACTACTCAGAGGGCTTCGTATGCCGAATGCCTTCTTTTCACCTGCTCTTCAGAACACAAACAACAGACGTAACACCGCGCCACCTTCCCCGTTTGTGTGCGTGGGGCGCCGCCTCGGTTCCTTTCCTCTCTATCCTGTGGGAGCTCTGTGCGCCTTCTCCCCGCGACGACTCTGCCTTCTCTCTCTCCTCTCTGTCTCTCTCTCTCTCTCTGCAAACCCACACAGCCACACACACGGTTTATCTATTCAGATTCTTTTCATTTTCTTTCCTAGACTAATTGTTGGGGCGCACTCATGTCTTTCGCCCCCACGAGCTTCACGTTGAAGGCCCTCAGCGAGGATGGCCTCCGCTTCACCTGGCGGTGACGGGGGCGCCGGCGTCCACTCGCGTCCGAGCGTGGACGAGTGGGCCGCCACGCTGAAGGGCTGGAATGCCCCTTTCTCGGCGTTGTGGCTCCCCTCGAGCTGGCGGTGCAGCCGTGGGCGGAAGGCAGCGAGGTGCCGGGGAGGCGGACGGAGGACCTTGCGGTGCTGCGGAGGCTGCTGGAGTTCCGCTGCCCGCAGCTGGTGCTCCCTCCGGTGCGGGCTGCCGTGCCTGGCAGAGGAGGGAGGTCCGCCTCTTCCTCTCGGCGCTGTCGGGGGTCCCCGAGGCGGTGGCGTACTGCCCCCTCGCCTGGGCCCTGCTCACGCTGGAGGAGGGCGCGCTGGATGCGGCTCGCCGCCAGGCAAATATGGTGGCTCTGGCGGGCGCGGCTAATGAGGCGATGCAGGCCGCGAGAGCCAAGGCCGCGGAGCGAGCGGCAGCGAAGGCAGCGGCGGCGAAGGCGGCGGCGAAGGCGCGGAAGAGCAAAGGGAAGCAGGCACTGCAACTCTTTAGCCGCACCGTATCGCTGCTCGCCCCCGCGAGGCACCGGCAGCGCTGGCACCTGCTCCACAGATCCTGTGGGAAGATGGTTGAGGAGTGCAGCACGCCGCTGCTCTCCGGCAGTGGCGGAGCAGTGCGGGCCTCAGCTGCAACGCGCAGCGACATCGGCGACGACGACGACGATCTCGGGACTGCCGGAGCCGCTGCAGCAGGCGCTCAACGGCAGCGTGCACGCCATCGCGCTGCAGGCCGACGCTGTCGCCGCCGCCGCTCGCCTCGAGGCGTCTTATTTGGACGCCATCGCCGGCCGGGGAGCTGCCGTCCTCGAGATGGACGAGCTCATGGCGCAGGAGTGCTTCGGCGCCGCAAAGGCCGAATGGGTCGGCGTCGTGCGCAGCAGGCGCGAGCCTGTGCCGATGGTACGAGGCCTCGTACCAGCGCGAGGCCGCCCAGCGTCTGGCTCCAATTATCTAACTGAATCAGATTCTTTTTTTTCATTATTCATTACTAGTATTAATTAATAATAATAATACTATTATTATTAATTAATGGTTCATTATTATTCATTTTGATTATTCATTGCCTTTTTTCCTTCTGGGTGTGGTGCTCCGCTATGCACTCACTCGTTGGAGTTTATTTTGTCTATTTCTCTTTTTTTTCATCAACTCACTATGAGGGGCAGTGTTGGCCCCATTCACACTTCAGATTTGTTTTCTTTTTTTGCTCTATAAATCAACACAGAGAGCGACACAACTTTCCTAGACTATCCAACAAAATAAATACCACAGCGAGACGGCTGCCCTACCATGTAGGCGTCTATTCTTAGCGGGAGGCCTCTGGGATCCCAAAGGCTGTGGAGGGTATGGCGCCCACTTGCTTTCTCCTTCTTTTCTTTCTCCTCGCATTGTTGCTTTTTAGCCCCCGGGGCGTCATGGAGCAGTGACACGCCAACCGGTTCCTTCCCAGACGGACGCTTGGGTCGATGAGCACGCCGAGCGGCGTCGCTGCTGGGCGAGGGGATCGATTCACAGATCCATATCTATCGATCGATCTATGTATCTATACCGAATGGTGCTCGGAGGAATGGCCATCATATCTGCCTCTTTTGCCCAGAGCACCACGGATCTTGGATCCAGGTTTGGCTCGTGGCATGGTACGGCGGCGGCCTGCAGCGCTCCACGCTTGATGCTGTGCGCCGAGTAGGCCCACGGGGCGCCGCGGTTGTCTGGACGATTTCCTCGCTGAGTCATCAATCTACAGAGCTGGTGAGCTTGGAGACGAAGCAAACAATTTCATTTTCATGACACGTAAAAACAAGGTAATCCGATACGATGGCGAGAATATACCCATCGGCAACAAAGTGAAGCGTTCGACTCTATCGGATATTTGTTTGTTGATTATTGCAACCTTTGGCAGGAACCTCACCACCGCTAAGCATACCTAGGTATACCGCGATGGCTAAAAAACCTTCCGCACGAAGCAATTCGTATAAAATAATAAAAGAAAGTACAGGCAAATAATAAACATCAAAACTGACAACAAGAAAACAGCACGGCTTCGCTATCTTCGCGAAGGGGTGGGTTTGCTGGCCAAACCACCCAAATTTGGAAAACATTCATTTTTCCAAGGATCCGGGTCGTGGTGGGATCCATATCGGGGGTGGGTGGGTCGGCAAAAGCAAAAGCTTAGCAGCAAAAGTATCGAAGAACACGATGCCTTGCTGTACTGTCAATCAGAAAGAAGAAATCCGGAAAAATAAACATTTGTCTCACGCACATAGCTTTGTTTCCATGAAGTATCATCGTGACAGATTGTATGGCTAACTCTAGCGTGCCCGCTATAGTTACCCATATTGTTTTTATCATTATCATTTCATTATTTCTTCTGTTCGTTCTTATTTTTATTCCTCTCGCAAGCTTCCAGAACAATAACTCATTTTCAACTTCAACATTCTTTGGCGCAGGTTCAACTCGTAAACTTCTTCTGATTAGGAGCTGTACCTTTTGTTCCTGTATTTACTGAACTGTGGCTTCGCAGGTTTTTAGCGGTTCTGTGTGATGTTTCCCTACCCAAGCACATCAAACAAAAAAAGGTTAAAATAATTCTATACTTGTTTTCATCCATGTATTACGATGATGCTTCTGATTGTGATTTGTTTCGCTGCTGTCCTTGAATGAGTGTTTTTGCTTTGTCTTCCTGGTTTGTTTCTGTTCTATTCTCCCTCTTTCATCTCCCTCTTTTCTCCATTCTACCGGAACACTAAAAAAACCAAAGGAAAGGAACCTTCGGAAATAAAATTTTAAAAAAACTCCAGCTAAGATGCCCCGGAAAGGAAGCAAGAAAAGTCTTCAAGTGCGGGCGCATGAACTCGCCAACAGCGGGACAGCGTGCCTGCGTCGTGGTATCCAGAGTGTTTTTGGCGTGACGCGCTCATGCAACTTCGATGTCACGTACAACCCGAACCCATCTGTGAGCTATTGCTTTCTACAGCGGTGCATCGAGCTCGGTTGGGTGCGTGGAGTTCAGCTGGCGCTCTGGACGACAAGGCCCATCGATTTTACCCTGCACCACCGAGGGCGAACGATCATCGACAGCGCTTTGGCCGTCACGGGCAGCAACGGGAGAGCCATACGTGCTCTGCTGCTCGCTCGTCTAGATAGAAGACTGCCTAGCGACACGGTGAACACAGACGACAGGGCAAGGCTTCAGCAGGCGACAGAGAGCGGACCAAGCCCCAGCAAAGCGGCTCAGAGCAGAGTCCCACAGTGCGTCCAACAGACGGACCAGGAGCTCTGGTAGCCTCTCGTCTGTTGAGCTGTGGCGGGAGATGGCGGCCATAGCGCCATCTCCAACGACGAGGCAAACGAAATGCACGATCTTTCGTTTGCTGATGCCTGTGATGGCCGGGACGTCGGTACCCCCGAGTCCATGAGGATGCCCAGCCTGCCCCTCTACTCCCTGGACGACCCGGACCCGTGGTACAGCGACGCAGACATCCTACCCGCCCACGCCGTCCCCGGCACAAAGCGGAGGCGCGACGATAAGGATGGATCGGCGGGCGAGGAGCTGGTGACCGAGTCCTGTGCTGCAAAGCGCCATACAGAGAGACCGGTCCTCGCGCTACCGCAGCAAAAGCAAGCGGACTTCGCCGATGAACGCACTGCGCTGCAGAAGGCCCTGGAGGAGCAGCTGGCGCTGCAGGCGCAGGCCTTCTCCGAGGAGCGCACTGCGCTGAAGAGGGCCCTGGAGGAGCAGCTGGCGCAGGCCTTCTCCGAGGTGCGCGCTGTGCAGGAAGGAACCGGGTGGCCCTTCAGCAAGCGCAGCAAACGCAGCTGGCGCAGGCCTTCTCCGAGGAGCGCGCTGCGCTGAAGAAGGCCCTGGAGGAGCAGCTGGCGCTGCAGGCGCAGGCCTTCTCCGAGGAGCGCGCTGCGCTGAAGAACGCCCTGGAGGAGCAGCTGGTGCAGCAGGCGCACGTCCTCGCAGCAGAACGCGCTGCGCAAGAAGCGACGCTGGTAGCCCTTCAGCAAGCGCAGCAGGCGCAGGCCTTCTCCGAGGTGCGCGCTGTGCAGGAAGCGAACCGGGTGGCCCTTCAGCAAGCGCAGCAAGCGCAGCAAACGCAGCTGGCGCAGGCCTTCTCCGAGCGCACTGCGCTGAAGCCCTGGAGGAGCAGCTGGCGCTGCAGGCGCAGGCCTTCTCCGAGGAGCGCGCTGCGCTGAAGAACGCCCTGGAGGAGCAGCTGGTGCAGCAGGCGCACGGCCTCGCAGCAGAACGCGCTGCGCAAGAAGCGACGCTGGTAGCCCTTCAGCAAGCGCAGCAGGCGCAGGCCTTCTCCGAGGTGCGCGCTGTGCAGGAAGCGAACCGGGTGGCCCTTCAGCAAGCGCAGCAAACGCAGCTGGCGCAGGCCTTCTCCGAGGAGCGCGCTGCGCTGAAGAAGCCCTGGAGGCAGCTGGCGCTGCAGGCGCAGGCCTTCTCCGAGGAGCGCGCTGCGCTGAAGAACGCCCTGGAGGAGCAGCTGGTGCAGCAGGCGCACGGCCTCGCAGCAGAACGCGCTGCAAGAAGCGACGCTGGTAGCCCTTCAGCAAACGCAGCAGGCGCAGGCCTTCTCCGAGGTGCGCGCTGTGCAGGAAGCGAACCGGGTGGCCCTTCAGCAAGCGCAGCAAGCGCAGCAAACGCAGCTGGCGCAGGCCTTCTCCGAGGAGCGCGCTGCGCTAAAGAAGGCCCTGGAGGAGCAGCTGGCACACGGCCTCGCAGCAGAACGCGCTGCGCAAGAAGCGACGCTGGTAGCCCTTCAGCAAACGCAGCAGGCGCAGGCCTTCTCCGAGGTGCGCGCTGTGCAGGAAGCGAACCGGGTGGCCCTTCAGCAAGCGCAGCAAACGCAGCTGGCGCAGGCCTTCTCCGAGGTGCGCGCTGTGCAGGAAGCGAACCGGGTGGCCCTTCAGCAAGTGCAGCAAGCGCAGCAAACGCAGCTGGCGCAGGCCTTCTCCGAGGAGCGTACTGCGCTGAAGAACGCCCTGGAGGAGCAGCTGGTGCAGCAGGCGCAGGCCTTCTCCGAGGTGCGCGCTGTGCAGGAAGCGAACCGGGTGGCCCTTCAGCAAGCGCAGCAAACGCAGCTGGCGCAGGCCTTCTCCGAGGAGCGCGCTACGCTGAAGAAGGCCCTGGAGGAGCAGCTGGCGCTGCAGGCGCAGGCCTTCTCCGAGGAGCGCACTGCGCTGAAGAGGGCCCTGGAGGAGCAGCTGGCGCAGGCCTTCTCCGAGGTGCGCGCTGTGCAGGAAGCGAACCGGGTGGCCCTTCAGCAAGCGCAGCAAACGCAGCTGGCGCAGGCCTTCTCCGAGGAGCGCGCTGCGCTGAAGAAGCCCTGGAGGAGCAGCTGGCGCTGCAGGCGCAGGCCTTCGAGGAGCGCACTGCGCTGAAGAGGGCCCTGGAGGAGCAGCTGGCGCAGGCCTTCTCCGAGGTGCGCGCTGTGCAGGAAGCGAACCGGGTGGCCCTTCAACAAGCGCAGCAAGCGCAGCAAACGCAGCTGGCGCAGGCCTTCTCCGAGGAGCGCGCTGCACTGCAACAGCTACGGGCTGAAGAGCGTGCCGCTGCGGAGAAGGAGGCGAAGAGTCTTCAACGGAGCCAGATCGTGTCTGAGGCCTGGATGGTGGTGGAGGAACTTATGGACCGATCAGCAGATGCGGATAGATGGCAGGTGGCGTCGTTAAAGAAGGTGTCATCGGCGTTGTTGCGCAGCGTGTCTCCTCTGCGGTCTAGCTCTCACAGCGTCTCATCTCAGTCAGCGCCAGTAAATTCTGAGGAGGTCGAGAAGAGTGCACACTCCAGTGATGTGCCGTCCCCTTCGCCTAGCCTTTGCTCCCCCCCGCCTCCGTCCCCAAGCTTGTGCTTCTCGGCCTAGGGCCGTCTTACTTGAGTTGTTTCAGTTATTCACATTTTTAAAAGTTATTCATTGCCTTTTTCCTTCTGGGTGTGGTGCTCCGCTATGCACTCACTCGTTGGAGTTTATTTTGTCTATTTCTCTTTTTTTTCATCAACTCACTATGAGGGGCAGTGTTGGCCCCATTCACACTTCAGATTTGTTTTCTTTTTTTGCTCTATAAATCAACACAGAGAGCGACACAACTTTCCTAGACTATCCAACAAAATAAATACCACAGCGAGACGGCTGCCCTACTGTGTAGGCGTCTATTCTTAGCGGGAGGCCTCTCTGGGATCCCAAAGGCTGTGGAGGGTATGGCGCCCACTTGCTTTCTCCTTCTTTTCTTTCTCCTCGCATTGTTGCTTTTTAGCCCCCGGGGCGTCATGGAGCAGTGACACGCCAACCGGTTCCTTCCCAGACGGACGCTTGGGTCGATGAGCACGCCGAGCGGCGTCGCTGCTGGGCGAGGGGATCGATTCACAGATCCATATCTATCGATCGATCTATGTATCTATACCGAATGGTGCTCGGAGGAATGGCCATCATATCTGCCTCCTTTGCCAAGAGCACCACGGATCTTGGATCCAGGTTTGGCTCGTGGCATGGTACGGCGGCGGCCTGCAGCGCTCCACGCTTGGTGCTGTGCGCCGAGTAGGCCCACGGGGCGCCGCGGATGTCTGGACGATTTCCTCGCTGAGTCCTCAATCTACAGAGCTGGTGAGCTTGAAAGGTTCGTCAGGGGTTGCCCTGGACCGCTGCTGTCCAACAACTTCCGGAGGCGGTTGGAGAACCGCTCCGAGAACAGGGTGAACCGAAAGGACCGATTCGGCTGCTCCTTCGACGTCTTCGGATGCGTCCCCCCATCCAGTCGGGGCACCTTGTCGTCTAGTGGACGGAAAGACTCCTTTGTGAATGCTGCCACCTCGGCCCATCGGCTTGCGGCCATCCACGCCAGACGTAAAAGGATGAGTGATAGAAGAGTCTTCATGTACTGCAAAACGTCGCGAAACGTCGAAGGGCCGCAAAAGGCTCTTCTCTCGAAGGTAGCCAATGTAGTCGAGCATCTTGCCCGAAGAACCCCGGAGGAGGGCTCTGCTCGACGGGTGTGGGATAGGCACACACTGCGATGTTCCCTCTCACACCCATGATATAAACAAAATAATGATGTGGCAAAACAACAGAGTTCGAATGAACATCGTTTCCAGAGGTGTGCCTCGCTTATGAGTATGGATTGTCCTGCTGCGCCTTAACGGCAAATGGTTTTCTTTTTCATTGCATTGCATTGCATTTCATTATTTCTTTCGCAGGTTCTCACAAAATTGTGGTTAACGTTGATGGATCGCAGTGCGAGGTGTCTGGAGTTGACGTCGCAGATCTGCGACCTCAAGGAACGTCGCGATCGGTCCAGCGGGGAGAGTACGGCTCTGCAGCAGCAGATCACCGTCCTGGAGGAGACGCTGGCGCAGGAGCTTGCTGCCGCCGACAGGGAGTGGGAGGGCTCCTGGCGCAGCTGGCAGAGGCTCTTGCTGACGCGAAGCAGGCGGAGGACCAAGCCGCTGCCGTTGCCTCCTTCGATCAGCAGCGCCACACGTGCAGGACGCCTTCTCCCGCACGGCGTCCCTGGTGTTCCTCCTCTTCCCCCAGCCGCCGCCTGCGCAGGACAGAGCCGCCACGCAGTGGGGCAAGATCCCCGCCGCCGCAGCGGGATGAGGAACGCTGCAGAGGGCCGCCGGGGCGCTCGCGGAGTACGTGGCGTCCGTCAGTGCCATGCTGGCGTCTGCGGTGTGCCCTGCCGCTGGTAGTCTGGAACTGGGCTCCCTCCCCTCCGGCATCACCATATCATCTCATAGGGCGTCTTCATGAGCCCTTTTTTCATCTCTACTACTCGGAGGGCTTCGTATGCCGAAAGCCTTCTTTTGCACCTGCTCTTCAGAACACAAACAACAGACGTAAGACTGCGCCACCTTCCCCGTTTGTGTGCGTGGGGTGCCGCCTCGGTTCCTTTCCTCTCTCTATCCTGTGGGAGCTCTGTGCGCCTTCTCCCCCGCGACGACTCTGCCTTCTCTCTCTCTTTACTTTTCCCTCATCAGTGACTCCGTTCTACTCGCATATCAAGAAACAAACAAACAAAAAAAAAAAAAAAAGTGGAAAGAATCGTGATGATAACGGAAACTAGAACCAGTTGTTCAGAACACCAGGCAGTTGAGCTCAGGATCCTCGACAACCTACCTGACATTAGACGCCTCCCAGAAGCACTACAAGCAGAGATCCGCAGCGGTATGGAGCTGGCAAGCGGTGCCTATGATCGTCGCATCGTCGCGCTCTTCTTCACCGCCTCCAACCTCTCAGCCGTCACATATGCGGCGTGGCTCCGCCGCCCCGTCGTAGGCCCAGCTGAGATGCCCACAAGCCATGCACTTCCCGTGCTTCATTTTCGTATGGCGGCCCCGGGAACCACCCCGGCGCTGCGTCCTCTCGCCGTTAAGATCGTCCGCCTCCGGGAGGACTGCAGGAGCACCGACATGGCGCTACACGAAGCCCGCATCATACGCCTTCTCCTGGAGGGCGGGCGGTGGTCCCCGTACATCGCTCCCATGTACTACCCGGTGTACTCACTGGATCGCGGGAAAGTGTTTCTTGTGCTCCCGATGGAACTCTCCACCATGAATCTGCGCCAATACGCTGAGATGTATGAGTGGAGCTTGCCGGATGGGGCCCTGTTGGGGATCGTTGCCCAGCTGCTGCTGGGCCTACGCGACCTCCACGCGAGAGGCGTCGTGCACCGGGACGTGAACCTCAATAACGTCCTGGTGAACCTCCACGACCTCATGCACGCCGCGGACCCGGAGGAGGGCAGCACCGCCACACACAGCGCTGCGGATCGAATGCGACGAGAGGAGGCAAAACTGAAGCGAGAGGAGCGGGTGGAGTGGGGCGCCCGCCCACGTGCGCTGGGGCTACCGCCCCGGCAGCGCTACGCCAGCAGTGTATTGCCTCGCCTTTTCCTCTGCGACTTTGGGATGAGTTTGTACATCCCCAGTGAGCGGCGGCAGAGAATGGGCGATGCTGCGTTGCCGCCCCCTTCCCCCTCCATTTCACGCCGCCCGATTACCTCCAACAAGGATCCGATGGCCCTGCGCCCCCTGCTGTCGAACCAAATGGAGTGGACGGGGGCCCACAAGAAATCATCAAGCCGCAAGCCCAGCCGAGCAGATGGCATAGCGACCTACGCAGAGCTGTGCGCCAGAGATATCTGGTCCCTTGGTCTGGCGCTGGAGGAGCTGGCGGGCGGCGGACCACCCGGCCCGCTTTCTTCCGCCTTTGGGCCGTGCGGCCTTCGGCCCCCCGCAGCATGTTGGGCCAGCACTTGCCACCGCAGAGCGCATCGGGCTGTGTGGCTGGGCACTGGAGCGAGCGCTTACCCGCCAGCTCGCGATGCGGTGCGGCGCCATGCTGCCAGCGGATCGCCCCAGCGCGCAGCAGCTGCTGACCGTACTTCGGGACGAGGCCCGGTCTGTCGAGGCCCACTGGGGATCCATCGCCGGAGTCGGCGCGCCGCGCCCCGACAGAACGCTTCGCCATCTTCGCACGGTCCTTCTCGACGTCGAAGCGGATGAAAAGTGAGAACAACAGCAGCCACAACAACAACTGCTAAACGTGCTGGTCCTCTATGAATTTGCAACGCATTTTTTCTGCGACCTCGTACCAGCGCGATGCCACCCTCATTTCAGATTTTTAGTTTTTCATTTTTATTATTCATTGCCTTTTTTCCTTCTGGGTGTGGTGCTCCGCTATGCACTCACTCGTTGGAGTTTATTTTGTCTATTTCTCTTTTTTTTTCATCAACTCACTATGAGGGGCAGTGTTGGCCCCATTCACACTTCAGATTTGTTTTTCTTTTTTTTTTCCTCTATAAATCAACACAGAGAGCGACACTGCTTTCCTAGACTATCCAACAAAATAAATACCACAGCGAGACGGCTGCCCTACTGTGTAGGCGTCTATTCTTAGCGGGAGGCCTCTCTGGGATCCCAAAGGCTGTGGAGGGTATGGCGCCCACTTGCTTTCTCCTTCTTTTCTTTCTCCTCGCATTGTTGCTTTTTAGCCCCCCGGGGCGTCATGGAGCAGTGACAGGCCAACCGGTTCCTTCCCAGACGGACGCTTGGGTCGATGAGCACGCCGAGCGGCGTCGCTGCTGGGCGAGGGGATCGATTCACAGATCCATATCTATCGATCGATCTATGTATCTATACCGAATGGTGCTCGGAGGAATGGCCATCATATCTGCCTCTTTTGCCCAGAGCACCACGGATCTTGCATCGTGCAACTAGATCAGCTTGTGGATGCTATGGATCCCAAAACATGGTTCTACGACTTACAATCACCGGACTTCGACTACCATCTACAAGATGCGCTTAACCAGAGGTTTGAAATAACCCCGGCGTCCCACATAGGGTTACGTACCGCTAGGGATGCCATTATTCTTTGGAGGCGGATATGTCGCCGTATCCCTTCTGAGCATAGATATTTGGCTTTGCGTCCGGAGATGGCGAATAAGCTATTAGACCATTCAGCAACTTGCGTTCTGTCAGGCTAATAATGTCAATGCAAAAGTACTGTACAAGCGAATGCACAAGGAAACGAATCCATTCTTCGTGCGTATCGACGAACTAAAAGCAGACGAGAAAAAAAGCAGAAGATGAAAGGAAGAAAAAAGATGCCGAGTCCGCACGAGCGCAGGCTGCTAAAAAAGCATATACGCCTTCGGCGAAGGCACCCTACGGCCCTCGCCGTCCGAGGCCGCCCACGAATAGCAGCGGTTGTGCTTCCTGTGCCATACATCGGGGTATAATATGATGAACTGCCCATGGAGGCGCGGAATCATGCAGCAATCACGTTTTCCCGCCGCGCCCATGTCCTACCCACGCCCACCACACACCCCCCCCCCCCCACACACACACACCGGGGACACTTCCATGAACCCGACTCCAATGGTCAAAGGACCCAATGGTTACAGAAATGAGAGCGCTTTTGGAGAAGATTCCCATCCATCCTTTCAGCACATCCCTCAACGACCCTTACGCCCATACAACGCAACATCTACCAAACCAGAGGATCCTCCGCAGTGTGGAACACATTATTGATTCCGCCTTCTCCAGGCCGCCGTTTTACGACAGAACCACCTATCCCGCCCCCAACTCGCGAGCACTACTCGGAAGACGTACTTGGGCCAGAGCATCACGCTCTGCAAGTTGCTGAATGTACCTTACACTCAACTTCAGTCCCATGCTCGGGGCCAGGCAGAGCAGCGACCAGCACATCAAAAGCTCCTCCGATCACAAAAAGAGAATTGTTCAGCCTCATTCGAAGTACCCGCGATGCGATTGTGAGAGCGGGACTTTGTCTCGCCTGGAAAACAGCCAGTCGTTGGAGCGACATACGGCTCTTGAGCCCAGAAAATTTTTGTAAGCATGACCACCCACGAGATCATCATCCACTTCACAAGAGGAAAAACGTTATCGCGGCGCCCCTTCAAGCCTTACTCAGTATGCGTAGTGCAGGACCGTTCCAACTTGGACTGGATTCGCTCCCTAGTTTCGGGATGCCATCCTCATCAGCTAATATTCCATCATTATACGACGTCAGCGGTGAGCCACCGCTTGAAGACGATTCGACCAGAACTGTCCGCCCACGCCATCAAGCGTGCGGTCGTGGACAAAGTTATCGAGATAGTGGCTCGGGAGCATCTGGACCCTTACAAGATCCCATTGATGAGCAAACATCATTCCTTGGAATATCCCCTACCGGAACAGACGATACGTTATTCCAACAACCCGATACTTTGGGGAATAAAAAGGAAGCAACGAAGGAATGGCCATCATGTCTGCATGCTTTCCTAGCAGCACCACATTTCTGGGATCGAGATCTAGCTCGTCGCATAACACGGCGGCGGCCTGCATAGCGCCACGTTTTATACTGTGTGCCGTGTAAGCCCGCATGATCCCGCGATCGTCTGGCCGATGTCCCAGCTGGCACATCATCTGGCGGAGCTGAGCACCTGAAAGTGCCGTCAGGGGTTGCCCCCGGTCCCTGACAACGCAGAAGCTTCCGAAGGCGGTTCGAGAACCTCTCCGAGAACATGGTGAACCGAAAGGACCGATTCGGCTGCTCCTTTGACGTCTTCGGAAGCGTTCCCCAATCCAGTATGAGCACTTTCCTGTCCAAGGGCCGGAAGCAATCCGTTGTCAAAGCTGCCACTTCGGCCCATCTGCTCGCAGTCATTCAAGCGAGACGTAAAACAATCCGTGTCTGCCAATCCGGAGCCAGCGCTATGAGGCGTATCATGTCTATCGGGGCCATTCCGATTGCCTGTTGGACAGGCTCCGCTGCACTCAGCCGCTGCAGAGCCCTCAACACCGTGACGTGTATCGGTTCGGCACCCGTCATGAGCGAATAGAAGAGTCTTCATGTATTGCACTGCGGAGCTGTCTGAAATAGTTTTCCTTCTCTCCATGATGTAGGCCGTGATCGTGTCGGGCGTGAGGGGGGCATCCCTCCCGCTGGCAGAACTGCAGGTAACCCTTCAGAATCGACCTTCGCTGAATCCAGGTGTTCGGAGCATACCGGTACTGCATGACTTTCATGATCTCGAGCTCTAGGGCGGCGAAGTTCAAGGTAGGATGGGGCGTCCGAGAAGAAAAAAAGAGGCTTCTTGATCGTCTTTTCCGACAGGGGATCCCAAACGCGAATGCTCAGACCCCCCGGGAGCAGCGTCACAGTTGGAGCCGCAAGCTCGGGGAACCAAGATACGTCCAACTCGAATGGTCATGGGGTTCTGGGGGTCTGGGGCTTCTCCTTCCCTTTTTTTGACGCAGCGAGAGATTTTTCCGGGCAAAAACGCTGATAGTGCCCTGGTTTCCCACAGCCATGGCATTTGGCGCGGGACACATCCGGTTTGTTTGTGCTCCTTAACAAAATCGGACGTTTTATCGCGAAACGTGTAAGGGGCCGCAAAAACGTTCTTGTCACGGAGGAAGCTGAGATAATCGAGCATCCGTCCGGAAGAACCACGAAGCGCCCGGCTCGACAGAAAAAAAATATTTCTTTGCAGCTAAACGCTGCACCATACGCAAAAAATTTGCTGCTCCCAAGAGGTGCCCAATTGTCCAGGACAAGACCGTCAACCAAGCCCAGCAAGTCCGTGAAAAGATCGCTGAGAAGGAGTCCATCCGTGGAGCCGGACGGATCCTCCATGAGTCCATCTTGAAGGATGGCCCGACGTTCCAAAGGCGTAGCTTTCGTAAGAAGCACCTTCCATGCTGCAACATCGATGACCGGAAAATCAGGAAAAAGATCCTGCTCTTGCGCCGCGTGTGTCGTATCTTCTACCATAGGAACAGTTGGCTGCCGTGCGACCCCCGATGGCTGAGTTGCCACAACCTACTTTACCCCAGCAGGATTTCTCACTCGTGTTGGAATGTAACATTATAGAACCTGCTGGGACGCATCGGACCTGGTGGAGAGTCCACCCATGAGACCCTTCTCGGTGGTGGAAGATAAAGGAGATTACAGTAGACGGAGATTCATCGCGTGGCCACGGGAAGCGAATGATTCAATTAAATTGTCAGGATATACTCCAGATGTGCCTTTAAAGCATGTTTCAGAATATTTACCAATGGTCAATTCGGAGTGCGGATTTACGTCCGATCTCACTACTAGTTTTTTCCAAATAGAATTACCCTTACATACACGTCATTTTATACTATATCATCGATATCCTGGGACAATAGTGGAGGCTCACACGCCTTCCGATGGGACACATGGTTTCACCAGAAATCATGCACACAATCACCGCGGCTCTAGCGGGGGACGGCCACTGTGTGTGCCCACCCCACTTACGGCCAAATAGGTTAACGTGAGTGTCTGGATTGATAACGTTAGATATACCGGTACTCCACAGCATGTTTTTATAAAAGCGCACGGCACAATTAATCCGGAAGACACAGGATTAGGTCACACTTATGATTTCATTGGAGTTACATTTCATCATTCGACCGTCTGGTAAAGGAACGATACCGTCTCGTTAAGGGAAAAGACGCTGAAGAAAATGGAGCCACTGCATTCCGCCATTACGTACAGACAGCTCGAAAGGTTGTTCTCACAACTACGCTTCGCTTCGAGCGTTTTTAGAATCCCCATCGCTCAATTGTACATCACCATCAAGATGACCAGAAGGCGATTGTCACAATTAGCTCAGCATGCGTTTATTCTGGATCACCCAGCATGGATGAGCGTCACGTCATACCTCGGCTTAGTGAAATGTAGAGGAGACACTTGGTTGTAAAACACACTCCACGAAGGATTCCCAACCCGATTGTTATTAAATCCCCTACAGATTGGACATTGTTTACGGACGCGAGTTTGTGGGATTCTATTCCTGAGTTTGGTTGAGGGAAACGAAGTATTACAATGTCTCAGGAACGATACGTTTCTCTTGTTTTCTTGTGTTGTCTACTTGTGCTGCTAAGATGGTTTTCTATCACCTTTTCTCCTTGTTTCCCCTTGACGTGATAACCCATAGCCTCTAGCCTCAAGATCTTCAGCCTCCAGCTGCAGAGTAAAAAAAAAAAAAAAAAAAAAAAAACTTTTTTTTTTTTTAATATTTTAGTTCCCGTGCTCCAAGAAGAAGAGATGATATTGCCTCCAAAACGAAGGAAATAATGAGACAAAGAGCCGGGAACGCCAAACCATAAAGATAACTGAATGCGATCGCCCCTTTTTCGGGTGAATCTAGACCACAGAAAATGAATAGAGGTTCTTGCCGTTTCCGGACTTGATTCCTACGGATACTTGGCTCAGAGAGAAGGCTGACTCCTTATGTTTTCTTTACTCCTTCTTTCTCCGTTTTTCCTAGGGTACAGGTAAGTCTAGGCAAGGGGCTCTTTCCCAAATGTGATGCATTATACGCATGCGAAGGCGCTGCCTCATCACATTCGCCTTGTCCCTTCCTACTTCGTAAGTCCTCGAGACATTCTATTCCTGAGTTTGGTTGAGGGAAACGAACGCTATTATTGTTACAGTTTCTGTACTTATTGAGTTGACCGCAACTCATTCGCAAGTTTTACTAAAAAATTTCGCAAGTTACTACTTTTTTATTTTTCTTTTTTATTTCTACTGCAGTTTAGACCATTTTCGTATAGAAATTAGGTTTTTAGCATTTTGTGCATTTGACATTTTCACGTCATTTTATTTTGGCAGTAAAACTTTTTATATTTTCATTATCTGAAAATATATTTCATAAAAGTAGTTTTCTCTAGCAGAACTTCGTTTCACTTGCGTGAAAATAGCAATTTTGATTTTTCATTGCATCACTTTTATCTTTCGTCGTAAAGATTTATATTTTTCATCATCATTTTTGAACTATTGTTCAATTTGATACTAAATTTTTAATTTTTGTCTATTTCTTTTATTATTTATTTGATTTTTCATTGTTTTTACAAGATTCATCACACCAATGGCCGACGAACATCCAAATGTGGCTCTCCCAAGAGAACAAGTTATCCAACAGTTGATGGGATTGTCAAAAGGTCTTCATGTTGATGTGATTTTCAGAAGAGTAGGAAAGACGCGATGGACGAAGTGGTCCGGTGAAGTGATTGAACCTATTCGTGATCCGAATGGTCAATTAAGAGCAGTTCGCATTACTTTTAAGACAATTCCAACCATGCCACCCACTCTCCGACACCATGACTTTGTCACCTTCGAGCTGCCGCAAAGCAGGGGTGGAATACGCTGCTTTTATGCCGACCCCAATGGATAATATTTCAATCGCTTCAGAGGTAGATTTGGAGTCAGTCCATGGTGATCTGAACGATGCTGGAGAAAATACCGCAACCACTTCAGTTGAAGCAGAGGAACGATTCCATTTCCTCGACGTTTCAACGTGGGGAATTTTCCTTGACTCAGATGACCCCAGGGATATCAAGTATGAGTTGAAGGAGATGCTCAAAGAGCAGTATGGTGTTCGGAATTCATGCAAGACGTGTCTAAAAAATGCTCTCAATAATACCCTGCTATGGGCTGTGAACAGCCAGAGGTATGAGAGTGGCTCGTGGCGAAATAAAATCAACATTGACCTCGGCAATGGGTTGGTGTTGGCCTTGCGAGAGTGGATGGTGGAGTCCAAAAAAATCAACTCCGAATTAATACACAACACTTTGCGGCAACAAGATGATCCCTTCTTGAAGGAATTCGCCAAGCAGTCGCCGGACCGCGCCTCGAAGAGCCAAAAAGCAAGACCCTTTTGCACAAAACAAAAAGATATTGGCCAATAGTGCCAAGGGCAAGCCAATGCTTTAAGGCAAAAAGTACTCGGGCCCCACGCAGAAGTCTCCCACGCCAAATGAAAGTTTGGCGGTCCCCTATCGCACTTCCAGCGAGAAGTTTTGGAGGTGCTGAGGCCGTTTCCGCGCCAGCACGATCAGCAGCCGGCAGTGCCTTGGAACGCTCTTCAACAGCAACTATACAAGAGCGTCAGCTGGTTCACATGGTCGAAGAGGAAACACCTTTTATCAGCGGCGCACAATTACCTCCAAAAAAGATCACCTTTAACAGTCGCGACTCTGGACTACGCCCTGGCAAAAGTCATTGTTCGGTTGGACATTTTGGAGTCCAGCAAAAAGACTTACATGGGTCTGGCGATCGGCTTGTGCAATCTCCTCCAGACGTCGTCGGCAACGCTCCAGACGCTGAGCAAAACGTTCCTGCAAGTCGCTCCGATCCACCAAGCTACACCCATCTCCAAGGGCCACATGTACCGTGCGATCAATACAGCCCCGACGATGGAACCTCGGGTGGGTCTCTTCTTGGCGTGGAAAACGGCGAGTCGTTGGGGCGACATTCTCCTTCTCAGGAAGGAAAATTTCCTGGTGGTCTCCCCCACAGAGATCATCATTCACTTTACAGCAGGGAAAACCCTGACAAGACGCCCTTTCAAGGTGTAATCGTTTGTGGTGGTGAAGCATGTGGAGGATATGGGATGGATATCCTCTTACATCAAAAAGCTTCGCCCGAGACAACAAGTCACCACCATAAGCACCGACAAAGTGGCGCAATTTCTAAAGTCAGTCCAAGGAGGCCTATCAGCTCATTCACTCAAACGGGGGGGCCATCAATCTTTTGACGGAGGCAGCAGCCCAGCACACGATTCCGAGTTCTTTAGTCCTATTGATGGCGAAACATCTCGACCATCTCACGGAATTTCCCGAGACGACGATACGCTACATCTCGAACAAGGTGGCGTTGGCGAGAATTCTCGGCACAGAAAGAGCTACAATCCTGCTTTAGCCTGTGAGCCTGGAGAGGATGTCGATCCTCTTACCGACTTCATTCGGCACCACCCCTTGGAGCTTGGCCCTGGTTATGTGGCCCGTCAACCAATGCAATGACGAAGGTTACCATCCATTTCGGAGCAGCAACAGTACCCGCTCCATATTAAGGCGGTACCAACATTAAATACAGAGTATATTTATACGTTACTTTCTCCTCTAAAAGCCAAACGGCTTAACTACCTCTTTTCACTTCTTTCCACACCCACCTACACTGACGCTGCTCAACGCACCTCACCGCCACTTATACAATCTGACATTAATCAATTGCATCAATGTGGTATCATTGAGAGAGTGCAGACGTTTGATCCCCGTATCCCAGCGATCATTCCCTTTACTGTCACGGAAGAGAAAGAGTTCGGTACCAGACGTCGCTTTATTGCATGGCCGCAATGCTCCAATACGTTATCGGTCTCTGCTGGATACATCGCAGAGGTACCACTTCAGCATATATCAGGATATCTCGATGCGGTTCTGGCACCGTATGCATTCGTCACGGACTTGACGACTAGCTTCTTTCATGTGGTGTCTCCCGAGATTATGCAGACAATCACAGCGGCTTTAGCGGGTCACCCTGATTACGTGATGATAAGTTATACTAACGATCTGGCGAGGATCAAAAAAAAAACACACTTTTTTGAACAACACAAACATATATATTCAACCTCGCCACCTGAAAAGGTAGTTGGGGATGGTGGGAGGGTTTTATTTTGTAAAATAAATATTATTGGAAATAGAATAATAGCATCTGCCGTTTTATACAATATAATATTGTATACAATATTTTTCGAAGAGGAATTAAGCGACAGAAGCTATTGCGAGAAAAAGATCAAAGATGGAAGAGGAACAGAGATGATCGTAATGAAAATGATTTTGAAAGTATACGTCATTTCTAAATCACATAATTCTTTAACATAATTTTATGTTCTTTTTGATCTTTATTCTCGCAAATAAATATTTCCCCAAGTTCTATATTTGATGTTCCTCCTTTACACCATAATAATATTTATAAATGTGTTGTTTATAAATATGTTCTATAATTTTTCTTTTAAAAATAAACGCCTATTTTATTTCCATTTCAATATATAAACTTTTTATACAATTTGAAATGCATAACGAATGAGTAAATAAAATTGTACCACAATTTCATTTGGGAAACACCTATTTCATTTCAATCTCTACAATCTCCGGCGCAGGTTCAACTCGTAAACTTTTCCAGTCGAGCCTACCGGCAACCCTCCGGTGTGACATATGGACAGACAATATACGGTATGCGGGCACTCAGTCAGAAGTGAAGGTTGGGAAGGATTTGTTTCTTCGCCAGTCTCGGGCGGCAAATGTATCATACAACACGGACGAGACTCACCTAGGAACAGTGTACAACTTTATCGGGGTAACGCTTAACCATCGCGATCATACGGTCAAGTTACGCGAGAAGACTATTAAGAAGCTTCAACCGCTTACACAGGGCATCGCATTTGCCCAGCTGGAGCGTCTGCATTCACAGCTTCTCTTTGCTAGTAGTGTTCTCAACGTCTCCCAAAGTCTGTTCTATTCGGCGATCAAGCTCATCCGTCGGGGTCTTTCGCAGCTCTCGAGGCGTCCTTCCCTTCTATCTGCACCAGCGGCTTTGCCTCGAACCTCTTTCACACAATTGTCCTCTTGGCGGTCCACCATTGCACTTAATTTGGCTCGTCGCATCACTCGTCCTCGCTCGGATCGTTTGACTTACACAGTATTTACTGTCGCTAGTTTGGGCGGATGGGGCGGAGTCATTATTAACGACTCCACTAAACAGCAATGGTCGGTAGGGTCCGCTTGGCTGGGTGACGCTTTGCTTTGGCACATCAGCCATGTGCTCGAAGCTCGTGCAGTGGTCAACGTTCTTGAGGCTGCGCCATGGATTCAGGATGGGAGTTTTATACATTTATATATTGATAACACTTCAGCTATTGACACTTTTAAGAAGGACCGAGTCCCCTTTCTCCTCAACCAAGCGGTGCTCCATTTGAACCGCTGGATGGCACAGCACCAGTGTGTATATGATTTGACGCGGGTCGCTTCCAAAGCTAATCTTGCAGATGATCCTTCTCGACAATTTCCTCGACGTTTCCTCGTTGGTTTGGTTACTTGCTAATTGGGCTGGTGGAGGACACGGGACCTTGCACTTTGGCAAGTTAACAATTCAAACTAGCAACAGCTCTGAGTTAATGGTATTTACGGGTGACCGTGGTCGAATGGATCGGTGCAATATAATTTTTGGCTCTATATGGGAATCGAACTCGCGTCTTCTTCTCTCCTCGTGTATTTTCTGAGAGCACAGGCGAGGGGAATGGTGATGCCTCGAGGACCCGGAAGGACACGAATGTCTCGAGGACCTGCTAGGAAGGGACAAGACGAATGTGATGAAGCAGCGCCTTCGCATGCGTATAATGCATCACATTTGGGAAAGAGCCCTTGCCTAGACTTACCTGTACCCTGGGAAAAGGAGAAAGAAGGAGTAAAGAAAACATAAGGAGTCAGCCTTCTCTCTGAGTCAAGTATCCGTAGGAATCAAGTCCGGAAACGGCAAGAACCTCTATTCATTTTCTGTGGTCTAGATTCACCCGAACAAGGGGTGATCGCATTCAGTTATCTTTATGGTTTGGCGTTCCCGGCTCTTTGTCTCATTATTTCCTTCCTTTTGAGGCAATTTCATCTCTTCTTCTTGGAGCACGGGAACTAAAATATTTGAAAAATAGTTTTCTTTCATTTTTTTTTTTTTTTTTTGAACTCTGCAGCTGGAGGCTGAAGATCTTGAGGCTAGAGGCTATGGGTTATCACGTCAAGGGGAAACAAGGAGAAAAGGTGATAGAAAACCATCTTAGCAGCACAAGTAGACAACACAAGAAAACAAGAGAAACGTATCGTTCCTGAGACATTGTAATACTTCGTTTCCCTCAACCAAACTCAGGAATAGAATGTCTCGAGGACCTAGGAAGTAGGAAGGGACAAGACGAATGTGATGAAGCAGCGCCTTCGCATGCGTATAATGCATCACATTTGGGAAAGAGCCCCTTGCCTAGACTTACCTGTACCCTGGGAAAAAGGAGAAAGAAGGAGTAAAGAAAACATAAGGAGTCAGCCTTCTCTCTGAGTCAAGTATCCGTAGGAATCAAGTCCGGAAACGGCAAGAACCTCTATTCATTTTCTGTGGTCTAGATTCACCCCACAGCGAGCATGCTTCTATGTACATCGGGCCTCAGCGGTGTCTGTTCGCCTTGAAGGGGAGGCCCTCACATACCGGGGACGAAGTGTAACGAAGAGAGGGAAGACAAGTCGTAGCTGCTGGCTTGCGTACGATTTGGCCTCCTCTCGCTTCACCCCCAAAGACACGTGATAATGTATCAGCCGGATTGATGGACCGCTGATCTGGAAGAAGGTGACCTCGATACCGTTGCGGTACCACAGGTCATGGACATACTCGAAAAGCTTGTTGAGCGAGTATCCCTTCCTATTCCGCCGAAACCGTTCGCCCGCCTCTGAGCGTGGACGATGGCTTCGTGGTTCAGACAAGGGCGACTCGGGCTCCGTCCGGAAGTCCCTCTCGCACCAATTGTCCTAGGGCAAGCTGAGCCGCCCGTGGCTCTGCGTGAGCCGAATGCTGAGCGTTAAAGAACCCTCGGTTTCTCACCAGCTCCGCCGAGTAAGGCGAGTTCCGGTTGAAAACCACGCTCCCACTTTTGCTGATAAGTGGTTACGGTTCCTCTGCTCTGTTTCGCGCGATAGCACCCCATCCCGCGTACGATGCATCCGTAAAACGATGGCGTCATAGTACGCCTCATCGTACGTGGGTGCCTCTCGTCGGCGATGCGCCACCATTCATTCTGGTAGAGCGCTTCCCCGAGTGCTACCATCTTGGCGTGCACCCTAGCGTCGAGGCACGGGAGCTCCGAGTCCCAATCGACGCCTTCTGTGACCCTTCTGTACACCCCGCGATATGCACGCAGTAGTTGGAACGCACTCGCTGGGTTCATGCGAGTGGTGTGGAGGGCATACAGCTCTAGTGAGACTAGAGATACGAATGATCGGCAGCTGAATCTCTGCCTGTAGTGCTAGGCCTAACTTTGCAACGGTTTTGATGGAGTTGCGTATCCACCTCCCTCCCTCAAACCACGCGTACTCCTCCCCGAGGAAAGTCACGGCCTTTTCTGCCTCCGTTAGAAGCGCCTCGTCGCTCATCGCCATAAGTTCGTCACGGTTCGGGGACGTCAGGAGATTGGCCTCTCATGCGCCCCAGTATCTTCCTCACAGTGCGCACGAATTCAGCCTCCTGACCTTCCTTCGCTGCTATGAGGACGTTGTCGATCAGGGTGTGGACTGTCACCTCTGTCTCTACGTCCACGATAGTCCACGTCACGGCCTGGCCCACTGCCACGCTCCATCTTGCCCCCGTCGGCAACGTCTTCAGGCGAAAGAAGTCCTTCCCCTTCCGAAAGACAAACTTGTTCCTCATCTCTCCTGGTATCGGGATCGCGTCGTAGAAGGCTTCGAAGTCGATCTGCAGCATGTACTTGCACTGCCGCAGTGACTGCCTTCTGCCCAAGCGTGTCGGGTACATGACGTTGGGTACGTCGCTGGTCCGGATAGCCGTGTTGAGGTGAGGCTCGGTGATGAGCCGACGCCTGCCCTTCATCTCTGGCACCGCGAACACGTTCACACCGTGGTATCCCCAGGGAGTTTGTTCTCGCCCAGCGTATCAGCGCCGATCGCTTCAAACTTCCCCATCTCTACCGCTTGCTGGATATCCTCTCGGGATAGCTGCGTTGGTCTATCGTCCTCGACGTCCAAAAGCCTTCGTACGTCTGCGGATCGAAATACTTCTGCACTCCGAGTAGGAAATCCTTGGTGGCGGAACGTGCCGTTTCCATTTGAAGGACGGCGTTCATGTCCAGGAGGGTGGTATGCTTCAGGTGAAGCCTCCACTTTTTCATAGGGCCTGGTGGTGCCGGATTAACGACGCCCTGCATGCGTTGTATCTCCATATACAACGATACTTCGTTAATCCCCAACTCCTTGGTTGACGGAGCCTTCGAGCCTATGGATTCGGCTCGGGGTGGTGGAGGAGGGCGGCGCTGTCCTGCGCCATTGCGGCCTCCCGGGTTTGATGGCGGCCAAAACCCAAGTATATCTCCAGGGTCTCGAGCCGCTTGTGCCCGGTAAGTCTCATCAGTTCCGCTGTCGGCACTCCCTTCGCCGCCAGGTGATGAATCGCGCCCCTCCTCACCGATGTCAGCGCTGACTCCCTGTTCTCTCCGGAGAGCTGCCCGAATGCGATCCCTGAGATCCTCGTGATCCGGGAAAAGCTTCCGCTCCGGGGGAGTCCTCGCCAGGATCCTGGAGAGGTCGTTCGCTTGCTCCACTCTCAGCGTTGAGCCGGCCGCGTAAACCCTCTGAACTTCGCTCCCTTCCCGTAGCGCTGGGTCACCACTAGGCCGTACGTCCCGTCCTCTCTCGGATCCTTCTCGAGACGAATGTCTCGCTGGCGGAGATACGCCACATCCCCGGCCCTCGCTGCCAGACACCACATCATGGCCAAGAAGAGCGCTGCCCTCGGGCTGCTGCGACTCAGAGAGCGGATCGCCTCGCTGCACTGTGCAAGGGTCACCGGTGATGCTGGCTCCGACGGACTCTCCTCATCATCCGCACGATTGTCTTCTTCGCCGTGTTCCACTCGGGGAACTCGTTGAGGTGCACACCGTGGGACTCCGTTGTGTAGAGGGAAGGTTCCGCAGGGCTCCTGCCATCGACGACAACTCCTTGTCCACTGTCGCTGGGCGCCACCCTCTCGCCTTGGCATCCATCAGGACGCATCGGATCGTCGCCGCTGCGATGTTCTGCCCTAAGTACTCCACGGGCATCGCTTGCAGCTTTCGTAGGCAGCGGATGTGGTGGTAACGCGTTGGCTTGCTGACGGCGTTCCATGAGACCATCTCCTGGTGTGGAGGCTTGTGGCTGAATATGTGCCAAGTCCTGGGGCAGGTAACCGAGCCTCCTGGCGGGCTGCCCTCGCTGTTTAACAGGAACGTGGGCTCGTCTCGTAGGATCTCCTGGTACTCATCCTGATCCTGGGCCTCGTTTCCTGGTTCGTTCTCCCGTGTCGCGGGTGCGCTTGTCACGGATGTCCTTCTCGATTGTGGCCGGGTGGTGCTTTGCTGGGGCCTCGCCGGGTATGTCGTCACACCCTCGGGCAGGTACAACCCAAGCACTGCCTCAGATACAACCGTCGTGAGGCGGTAGTACGCACCATCAGCTTCTGTTACTAGCTGTGCTCCAACTCGAAAAGACATTCCCTCGATAGTGCCCGGCAAGCATCCCGCTGACGCTGCTCGAACGAACATGTGAGCGTTTGTAAGTGGCCGCTCAGCCAGTTCTCCTTCCGTGTCGCTGCCGATCCACAACGATAGAGGGAAACCCATCTTCGCAAGAGCCTCTATGACGTCTCGCGGAGTCTTCGCCCCAAAGCTGTTATGGTACACTCGATGGCCTACATTACCGATAGCTAGGAGCGGGTGCCGTTGTCCGCCACGTTTGCGAGCGCAGTGGCGACGAGAAAATAGCCTATTCTCCTTCTTCTCGCCGCCATTGCCGACGTGCTTGCTAACGCGAGTTGCTGCTGCACCTTCAAAGACACCTCATCCACCTGAGTCTCTTGCCCAGATGAGGACTCCACCGCCTGCGTGATCGGCGCCTGCGACTCCGGTATGGTCTCCGCTTCTGGTGACAGTAGGGGGTCTACTGCTTCTTGTGTAGCGTATGTCTCTGCTACTGGTGTGTGCGGCGCCTCTTGCGTGGGTCCCTCCGATGGTGGGGCACAGCCTCGCTGGCTGCCGGCACTCTTGTGCTGGGGGTTCGGCGCTTCGGGCCTCCTCCGTCCAGTCGTGTGTCCACCCGAAGGAGCTCGTCTTCCATGTGTCGTAGGAATACGTCCTTGGGGTCTTCTCCTTCGCGCATCTGCTGAGGAGGCTCCGTAGTCGTTCAGCAATATTGTGTGGGGATGCCACACCGACTCGGAGGAACTCCGCGAAGAAGGTGGCGGCCATATACAGGCCGCAGTCGTCGCTCCTGGCCGCTGCCGAGGGCACCGGAGACTGGTGATGCGCAATCCTGGCCACAGCTTTTCATGGCCCTACGCAAGTCTCTGTGCACTATCGGCGATGGTGCGGAATCTACAATTTCAAGCTCTCGTTCTTTCGCCGAGTCAACCGCAGGATACCAGCTATCCAGTGGTGGCGAATAAAGAGCGGAAAGTAGATGACCCTCTGGGAGGACAGCTGCTCACGAATCCGCGTGACGTGAGCGGGGTCAGGTAGGGAGGGTGGCGCAGGAAAGCACCTTCTCGCGCGGAAGGTACCGGGCGAAGACATCATCGAGCTCCACATTGGATGTCTTGCCATGCGCGAAGTCGCCTCCGAAAAGTAGGCGGCCTGCCGGCGGAAAAGAGGCAGGCCACTCTAGTTTTTCTCCCCTGTGTCGGGGCAATGGAGCCGTCCGGCATCTCCGTCGCTCCCCATGCCGGGGCGAAGCCCTTCTCGCCTTTCTCCTTTGGAGCAAAGTGCTGCTGGAGAGTACGAGGAACCTCCGTGGACCGAGACTTTTTGGACAGCTCCTCAATCCTTTTCTCCGCCTCCCGCAGCTTCTTCCGGAGGACCGCGTTCTCCTTCTCAAGGCTCGCTTTCGACCGACCACCCTCGCCGCCAAACAGCACAGAATCCTCCGACCGGAAGAAGTCCTGTGGCACTTTCTCATCTGCCGACGCCTCCCTTCCACCGCCCACAAAGAGGTGACGGTGGCAGGCAATGATGTCGCTGTTGACCGACCTGCAGGATTGGGGTGGGAAGAGGGGGAAAGGAAGCTGCTCCAGGTACTTCCCGTACAGCATCTTGTCCGCACTGTCCATGTGCTGCGCGATGGCTCCGAAGTTGTGGAGCTGGTAGCGCGACATACCGGGAACGCGGAGGATGATAGCGGCGAGCAAACGACACGCCTCGGCGGGAGAGCCCTCGAAGAACAGGAGGTACTGGAGCGCCAGCACCTCAAAAGGAGAGAGTGTGGCGTCCTTCGCCTTCTCTCTCACCTCTCGCCGCAGCTCATCCAGCTTTGCTGCCTGGGCGTCCTTGAAGAGCGCCTCGTACGACGCCTTGTAGGTGGCCATAACCCCATCCAAGGTGCGTTCTGGGTCGCGATCTGCCCCGACATCAGCTCCACGAAAGGCGCGAAGTCGATCGACGCCACGATCGGCTGCGTCGGGGCATCCTGACGGATACCTGCCAGGATATTCTGCACCTGGGCCTGGTGCTGCTCCGCCGTCAAAGATCCTGCAGCCAATGCTGCAGCCAGCGTGTTGATCGTCGCATATGCTGTCGAAATGTCCATTTTTTTTTTTTTGAACTCTGCAGCTGGAGGCTGAAGATCTTGAGGCTAGAGGCTATGGGTTATCACGTCAAGGGGAAACAAGGAGAAAAGGTGATAGAAAACCATCTTAGCAGCACAAGTAGACAACACAAGAAAACAAGAGAAACGTATCGTTCCTGAGACATTGTAATACTTCGTTTCCCTCAACCAAACTCAGGAATAGAATGTGATGAGGCAGCGCCTTCGCATGCGTATAATGCATCACATTTGGGAAAGAGCCCCTTGCCTAGACTTACCTGTACCCTAGGAAAACGGAGAAAGAAGGAGTAAAGAAAACATAAGGAGTCAGCCTTCTCTCTGAGCCAAGTATCCGTAGGAATCAAGTCCGGAAACGGCAAGAACCTCTATTCATTTTCTGTGGTCTAGATTCACCCGAACAAGGGGTGATCGCATTCAGTTATCTTTATGGTTTGGCGATCCCGGCTCTTTGTCTCATTATTTCCTTCCTTTTGAGGCAATTTCATCTCTTCTTCTTGGAGCACGGGAACTAAAATATTTGAAAAATAGTTTTCTTTCATTTTTTTTTTTTTTTTTGAACTCTGCAGCTGGAGGCTGAAGATCTTGAGGCTAGAGGCTATGGGTTATCACGTCAAGGGGAAACAAGGAGAAAAGGTGATAGAAAACCATCTTAGCAGCACAAGTAGGCAACACAAGAAAACAAGAGAAACGTATCGTTCCTGAGACATTGTAATACTTCGTTTCCCTCAACCAAACTCAGGAATAGAATGTCTCGAGGACCTAGGAAGTAGGAAGGGACAAGACGAATGTGATGAGGCAGCGCCTTCGCATGCGTATAATGCATCACATTTGGGAAAGAGCCCTTGCCTAGACTTACCTGTACCCTAGGAAAACGGAGAAAGAAGGAGTAAAGAAAACATAAGGAGTCAGCCTTCTCTCTGAGCCAAGTATCCGTAGGAATCAAGTCCGGAAACGGCAAGAACCTCTATTCATTTTCTGTGGTCTAGATTCACCCGAACAAGGGGTGATCGCATTCAGTTATCTTTATGGTTTGGCGTTCCCGGCTCTTTGTCTCATTATTTCCTTCCTTTTGAGGCAATTTCATCTCTTCTTCTTGGAGCACGGGAACTAAAATATTTGAAAAATAGTTTTCTTTCATTTTTTTTTTTTTTTTGAACTCTGCAGCTGGAGGCTGAAGATCTTGAGGCTAGAGGCTATGGGTTATCACGTCAAGGGGAAACAAGGAGAAAAGGTGATAGAAAACCATCTTAGCAGCACAAGTAGACAACACAAGAAAACAAGAGAAACGTATCGTTCCTGAGACATTGTAATACTTCGTTTCCCTCAACCAAACTCAGGAATAGAATGTCTCGAGGACCTAGGAAGTAGGAAGGGACAAGACGAATGTGATGAGGCAGCGCCTTCGCATGCGTATAATGCATCACATTTGGGAAAGAGCCCCTTGCCTAGACTTACCTGTACCCTAGGAAAACGGAGAAAGAAGGAGTAAAGAAAACATAAGGAGTCAGCCTTCTCTCTGAGCCAAGTATCCGTAGGAATCAAGTCCGGAAACGGCAAGAACCTCTATTCATTTTCTGTGGTCTAGATTCACCCGAACAAGGGGTGATCGCATTCAGTTATCTTTATGGTTTGGCGTTCCCGGCTCTTTGTCTCATTATTTCCTTCCTTTTGAGGCAATTTCATCTCTTCTTCTTGGAGCACGGGAACTAAAATATTTGAAAAATAGTTTTCTTTCATTTTTTTTTTTTTTGAACTCTGCAGCTGGAGGCTGAAGATCTTGAGGCTAGAGGCTATGGGTTATCACGTCAAGGGGAAACAAGGAGAAAAGGTGATAGAAAACCATCTTAGCAGCACAAGTAGACAACACAAGAAAACAAGAGAAACGTATCGTTCCTGAGACATTGTAATACTTCGTTTCCCTCAACCAAACTCAGGAATAGAATGTCTCGAGGACCTAGGAAGTAGGAAGGGACAAGACGAATGTGATGAGGCAGCGCCTTCGCATGCGTATAATGCATCACATTTGGGAAAGAGCCCCTTGCCTAGACTTACCTGTACCCTAGGAAAACGGAGAAAGAAGGAGTAAAGAAAACATAAGGAGTCAGCCTTCTCTCTGAGCCAAGTATCCGTAGGAATCAAGTCCGGAAACGGCAAGAACCTCTATTCATTTTCTGTGGTCTGGATTCACCCGAACAAGGGGTGATCGCATTCAGTTATCTTTATGGTTTGGCGTTCCCGGCTCTTTGTCTCATTATTTCCTTCCTTTTGAGGCAATTTCATCTCTTCTTCTTGGAGCACGGGAACTAAAATATTTGAAAAATAGTTTTCTTTCATTTTTTTTTTTTTTTTGAACTCTGCAGCTGGAGGCTGAAGATCTTGAGGCTAGAGGCTATGGGTTATCACGTCAAGGGGAAACAAGGAGAAAAGGTGATAGAAAACCATCTTAGCAGCACAAGTAGACAACACAAGAAAACAAGAGAAACGTATCGTTCCTGAGACATTGTAATACTTCGTTTCCCTCAACCAAACTCAGGAATAGAATGTCTCGAGGACCTAGGAAGTAGGAAGGGACAAGACGAATGTGATGAGGCAGCGCCTTCGCATGCGTATAATGCATCACATTTGGGAAAGAGCCCCTTGCCTAGACTTACCTGTACCCTAGGAAAACGGAGAAAGAAGGAGTAAAGAAAACATAAGGAGTCAGCCTTCTCTCTGAGCCAAGTATCCGTAGGAATCAAGTCCGGAAACGGCAAGAACCTCTATTCATTTTCTGTGGTCTAGATTCACCCGAACAAGGGGTGATCGCATTCAGTTATCTTTATGGTTTGGCGTTCCCGGCTCTTTGTCTCATTATTTCCTTCCTTTTGAGGCAATTTCATCTCTTCTTCTTGGAGCACGGGAACTAAAATATTTGAAAAATAGTTTTCTTTCATTTTTTTTTTTTTTTGAACTCTGCAGCTGGAGGCTGAAGATCTTGAGGCTAGAGGCTATGGGTTATCACGTCAAGGGGAAACAAGGAGAAAAGGTGATAGAAAACCATCTTAGCAGCACAAGTAGACAACACAAGAAAACAAGAGAAACGTATCGTTCCTGAGACATTGTAATACTTCGTTTCCCTCAACCAAACTCAGGAATAGAATGTCTCGAGGACCTAGGAAGTAGGAAGGGACAAGACGAATGTGATGAGGCAGCGCCTTCGCATGCGTATAATGCATCACATTTGGGAAAGAGCCCCTTGCCTAGACTTACCTGTACCCTAGGAAAACGGAGAAAGAAGGAGTAAAGAAAACATAAGGAGTCAGCCTTCTCTCTGAGCCAAGTATCCGTAGGAATCAAGTCCGGAAACGGCAAGAACCTCTATTCATTTTCTGTGGTCTGGATTCACCCGAACAAGGGGTGATCGCATTCAGTTATCTTTATGGTTTGGCGTTCCCGGCTCTTTGTCTCATTATTTCCTTCCTTTTGAGGCAATTTCATCTCTTCTTCTTGGAGCACGGGAACTAAAATATTTGAAAAATAGTTTTCTTTCATTTTTTTTTTTTTTTTGAACTCTGCAGCTGGAGGCTGAAGATCTTGAGGCTAGAGGCTATGGGTTATCACGTCAAGGGGAAACAAGGAGAAAAGGTGATAGAAAACCATCTTAGCAGCACAAGTAGACAACACAAGAAAACAAGAGAAACGTATCGTTCCTGAGACATTGTAATACTTCGTTTCCCTCAACCAAACTCAGGAATAGAATGTCTCGAGGACCTAGGAAGTAGGAAGGGACAAGACGAATGTGATGAGGCAGCGCCTTCGCATGCGTATAATGCATCACATTTGGGAAAGAGCCCCTTGCCTAGACTTACCTGTACCCTAGGAAAACGGAGAAAGAAGGAGTAAAGAAAACATAAGGAGTCAGCCTTCTCTCTGAGCCAAGTATCCGTAGGAATCAAGTCCGGAAACGGCAAGAACCTCTATTCATTTTCTGTGGTCTAGATTCACCCGAACAAGGGGTGATCGCATTCAGTTATCTTTATGGTTTGGCGTTCCCGGCTCTTTGTCTCATTATTTCCTTCCTTTTGAGGCAATTTCATCTCTTCTTCTTGGAGCACGGGAACTAAAATATTTGAAAAATAGTTTTCTTTCATTTTTTTTTTTTTTTTGAACTCTGCAGCTGGAGGCTGAAGATCTTGAGGCTAGAGGCTATGGGTTATCACGTCAAGGGGAAACAAGGAGAAAAGGTGATAGAAAACCATCTTAGCAGCACAAGTAGACAACACAAGAAAACAAGAGAAACGTATCGTTCCTGAGACATTGTAATACTTCGTTTCCCTCAACCAAACTCAGGAATAGAATGTCTCGAGGACCTAGGAAGTAGGAAGGGACAAGACGAATGTGATGAGGCAGCGCCTTCGCATGCGTATAATGCATCACATTTGGGAAAGAGCCCCTTGCCTAGACTTACCTGTACCCTAGGAAAACGGAGAAAGAAGGAGTAAAGAAAACATAAGGAGTCAGCCTTCTCTCTGAGCCAAGTATCCGTAGGAATCAAGTCCGGAAACGGCAAGAACCTCTATTCATTTTCTGTGGTCTAGATTCACCCGAACAAGGGGTGATCGCATTCAGTTATCTTTATGGTTTGGCGTTCCCGGCTCTTTGTCTCATTATTTCCTTCCTTTTGAGGCAATTTCATCTCTTCTTCTTGGAGCACGGGAACTAAAATATTTGAAAAATAGTTTTCTTTCATTTTTTTTTTTTTTTGAACTCTGCAGCTGGAGGCTGAAGATCTTGAGGCTAGAGGCTATGGGTTATCACGTCAAGGGGAAACAAGGAGAAAAGGTGATAGAAAACCATCTTAGCAGCACAAGTAGACAACACAAGAAAACAAGAGAAACGTATCGTTCCTGAGACATTGTAATACTTCGTTTCCCTCAACCAAACTCAGGAATAGAATGTCTCGAGGACCTAGGAAGTAGGAAGGGACAAGACGAATGTGATGAGGCAGCGCCTTCGCATGCGTATAATGCATCACATTTGGGAAAGAGCCCCTTGCCTAGACTTACCTGTACCCTAGGAAAACGGAGAAAGAAGGAGTAAAGAAAACATAAGGAGTCAGCCTTCTCTCTGAGCCAAGTATCCGTAGGAATCAAGTCCGGAAACGGCAAGAACCTCTATTCATTTTCTGTGGTCTGGATTCACCCGAACAAGGGGTGATCGCATTCAGTTATCTTTATGGTTTGGCGTTCCCGGCTCTTTGTCTCATTATTTCCTTCCTTTTGAGGCAATTTCATCTCTTCTTCTTGGAGCACGGGAACTAAAATATTTGAAAAATAGTTTTCTTTCATTTTTTTTTTTTTTTGAACTCTGCAGCTGGAGGCTGAAGATCTTGAGGCTAGAGGCTATGGGTTATCACGTCAAGGGGAAACAAGGAGAAAAGGTGATAGAAAACCATCTTAGCAGCACAAGTAGACAACACAAGAAAACAAGAGAAACGTATCGTTCCTGAGACATTGTAATACTTCGTTTCCCTCAACCAAACTCAGGAATAGAATGTCTCGAGGACCTAGGAAGTAGGAAGGGACAAGACGAATGTGATGAGGCAGCGCCTTCGCATGCGTATAATGCATCACATTTGGGAAAGAGCCCCTTGCCTAGACTTACCTGTACCCTAGGAAAACGGAGAAAGAAGGAGTAAAGAAAACATAAGGAGTCAGCCTTCTCTCTGAGCCAAGTATCCGTAGGAATCAAGTCCGGAAACGGCAAGAACCTCTATTCATTTTCTGTGGTCTGGATTCACCCGAACAAGGGGTGATCGCATTCAGTTATCTTTATGGTTTGGCGTTCCCGGCTCTTTGTCTCATTATTTCCTTCCTTTTGAGGCAATTTCATCTCTTCTTCTTGGAGCACGGGAACTAAAATATTTGAAAAATAGTTTTCTTTCATTTTTTTTTTTTTTTGAACTCTGCAGCTGGAGGCTGAAGATCTTGAGGCTAGAGGCTATGGGTTATCACGTCAAGGGGAAACAAGGAGAAAAGGTGATAGAAAACCATCTTAGCAGCACAAGTAGACAACACAAGAAAACAAGAGAAACGTATCGTTCCTGAGACATTGTAATACTTCGTTTCCCTCAACCAAACTCAGGAATAGAATGTCTCGAGGACCTAGGAAGTAGGAAGGGACAAGACGAATGTGATGAGGCAGCGCCTTCGCATGCGTATAATGCATCACATTTGGGAAAGAGCCCCTTGCCTAGACTTACCTGTACCCTAGGAAAACGGAGAAAGAAGGAGTAAAGAAAACATAAGGAGTCAGCCTCTCTCTGAGCCAAGTATCCGTAGGAATCAAGTCCGGAAACGGCAAGAACCTCTATTCATTTTCTGTGGTCTAGATTCACCCGAACAAGGGGTGATCGCATTCAGTTATCTTTATGGTTTGGCGTTCCCGGCTCTTTGTCTCATTATTTCCTTCCTTTTGAGGCAATTTCATCTCTTCTTCTTGGAGCACGGGAACTAAAATATTTGAAAAATAGTTTTCTTTCATTTTTTTTTTTTTTTTTGAACTCTGCAGCTGGAGGCTGAAGATCTTGAGGCTAGAGGCTATGGGTTATCACGTCAAGGGGAAACAAGGAGAAAAGGTGATAGAAAACCATCTTAGCAGCACAAGTAGACAACACAAGAAAACAAGAGAAACGTATCGTTCCTGAGACATTGTAATACTTCGTTTCCCTCAACCAAACTCAGGAATAGAATGTCTCGAGGACCTAGGAAGTAGGAAGGGACAAGACGAATGTGATGAGGCAGCGCCTTCGCATGCGTATAATGCATCACATTTGGGAAAGAGCCCCTTGCCTAGACTTACCTGTACCCTAGGAAAACGGAGAAAGAAGGAGTAAAGAAAACATAAGGAGTCAGCCTTCTCTGAGCCAAGTATCCGTAGGAATCAAGTCCGGAAACGGCAAGAACCTCTATTCATTTTCTGTGGTCTAGATTCACCCGAACAAGGGGTGATCGCATTCAGTTATCTTTATGGTTTGGCGTTCCCGGCTCTTTGTCTCATTATTTCCTTCCTTTTGAGGCAATTTCATCTCTTCTTCTTGGAGCACGGGAACTAAAATATTTGAAAAATAGTTTTCTTTCATTTTTTTTTTTTGAACTCTGCAGCTGGAGGCTGAAGATCTTGAGGCTAGAGGCTATGGGTTATCACGTCAAGGGGAAACAAGGAGAAAAGGTGATAGAAAACCATCTTAGCAGCACAAGTAGACAACACAAGAAAACAAGAGAAACGTATCGTTCCTGAGACATTGTAATACTTCGTTTCCCTCAACCAAACTCAGGAATAGAATGTCTCGAGGACCTAGGAAGTAGGAAGGGACAAGACGAATGTGATGAGGCAGCGCCTTCGCATGCGTATAATGCATCACATTTGGGAAAGAGCCCCTTGCCTAGACTTACCTGTACCCTAGGAAAACGGAGAAAGAAGGAGTAAAGAAAACATAAGGAGTCAGCCTTCTCTCTGAGCCAAGTATCCGTAGGAATCAAGTCCGGAAACGGCAAGAACCTCTATTCATTTTCTGTGGTCTAGATTCACCCGAACAAGGGGTGATCGCATTCAGTTATCTTTATGGTTTGGCGTTCCCGGCTCTTTGTCTCATTATTTCCTTCCTTTTGAGGCAATTTCATCTCTTCTTCTTGGAGCACGGGAACTAAAATATTTGAAAAATAGTTTTCTTTTTTTTTTTTTTTTGAACTCTGCAGCTGGAGGCTGAAGATCTTGAGGCTAGAGGCTATGGGTTATCACGTCAAGGGGAAACAAGGAGAAAAGGTGATAGAAAACCATCTTAGCAGCACAAGTAGACAACACAAGAAAACAAGAGAAACGTATCGTTCCTGAGACATTGTAATACTTCGTTTCCCTCAACCAAACTCAGGAATAGAATGTCTCGAGGACCTAGAAGTAGGAAGGGACAAGGCGAATGTGATGAGGCAGCGCCTTCGCATGCGTATAATGCATCACATTTGGGAAAGAGCCCCTTGCCTAGACTTACCTGTACCCTAGGAAAACGGAGAAAGAAGGAGTAAAGAAAACATAAGGAGTCAGCCTTCTCTCTGAGCCAAGTATCCGTAGGAATCAAGTCCGGAAACGGCAAGAACCTCTATTCATTTTCTGTGGTCTGGATTCACCCGAACAAGGGGTGATCGCATTCAGTTATCTTTATGGTTTGGCGTTCCCGGCTCTTTGTCTCATTATTTCCTTCCTTTTGAGGCAATTTCATCTCTTCTTCTTGGAGCACGGGAACTAAAATATTTGAAAAATAGTTTTCTTTCATTTTTTTTTTTTTTTTGAACTCTGCAGCTGGAGGCTGAAGATCTTGAGGCTAGAGGCTATGGGTTATCACGTCAAGGGGAAACAAGGAGAAAAGGTGATAGAAAACCATCTTAGCAGCACAAGTAGACAACACAAGAAAACAAGAGAAACGTATCGTTCCTGAGACATTGTAATACTTCGTTTCCCTCAACCAAACTCAGGAATAGAATGTCTCGAGGACCTAGGAAGTAGGAAGGGACAAGACGAATGTGATGAGGCAGCGCCTTCGCATGCGTATAATGCATCACATTTGGGAAAGAGCCCCTTGCCTAGACTTACCTGTACCCTAGGAAAACGGAGAAAGAAGGAGTAAAGAAAACATAAGGAGTCAGCCTTCTCTCTGAGCCAAGTATCCGTAGGAATCAAGTCCGGAAACGGCAAGAACCTCTATTCATTTTCTGTGGTCTAGATTCACCCGAACAAGGGGTGATCGCATTCAGTTATCTTTATGGTTTGGCGTTCCCGGCTCTTTGTCTCATTATTTCCTTCCTTTTGAGGCAATTTCATCTCTTCTTCTTGGAGCACGGGAACTAAAATATTTGAAAAATAGTTTTCTTTCATTTTTTTTTTTTTGAACTCTGCAGCTGGAGGCTGAAGATCTTGAGGCTAGAGGCTATGGGTTATCACGTCAAGGGGAAACAAGGAGAAAAGGTGATAGAAAACCATCTTAGCAGCACAAGTAGACAACACAAGAAAACAAGAGAAACGTATCGTTCCTGAGACATTGTAATACTTCGTTTCCCTCAACCAAACTCAGGAACAGAACCGGAAGAAGTCCTGCGGCACTTTCTCATCTGCCGACGCCTCCTTTCCCCAGCGCCCCCTGTTCTTTGAGGGCCCCCCCGCCGAGGCGTGTCGTTTGCTCGATCATCCTCCGCGCCCAAAGTATGCCGCGGCACCAGCTACACAACTTCGGAGCCATCGCGCAGCACATGGACAGTGCGGACAAGATGCTGTACGGGAAGTACCTGGGGGCTTCCTTTCCCCCTCTTCCCACCCCAATCCTGCAGGTCGGTCAACAGCGACATCATTGCCTGCCACCGTCACCTCTTTGTGGGCGGTGGAAGGGAGGCGTCGGCAGATGAGAAAGTGCCACAGGACTTCTTCCGGCCGGAGGATTCTGTGCTGTTTGGCGGCGAGGGTGGTCTGTCGAAAGCGAGCCTTGAGAAGGAGAACGCGGTCCTCCGGAAGAAGCTGGGAGGCGGAGAAAGGATTGAGGAGCTGTCCAAAGTCTCGGTCCACGGAGGTTCCTCGTACTCTCCAGCAGCTCCAAGGAGAAAGGCGAGAAGGGCTTCGCTCCGGCATGGGGCGACGAGATGCCGGACGGCCCCATTGCCCCAACACAGGGGAGAAAAACTAGAGTGGCCTGCCTCTTTTCCGCCGGCAGGCCGCCTTTTCGGAGGCGACTTCGCGCATGGCAAGACATCTTGTGGAGCTTGATGATGTCTTCGCCCGGTACCTTCCGCGCGAGGTTGCTTTCCTGCGCCACCCTCCCACCTGACCCCGCGTCACGCGGATTCGTGAGCAGCTGTCCTCCCAGAGGGTCATCTACTTTCCGCTCTTTATTCCCCACCACTGGATAGCTGGTATCCTGCGGTTGACTCGGCGAAAGAACGAGAGCTTGGAAATTGTAGATTCCGCACCATCGCCGATAGTGCACAGAGACTTGCGTAGGGCCATGAAAAAGCTGTGGCCAGGATTGCGCATCACCAGTCCCCGGTGCCCTCGGCAGCGGCCAGGGAGCGTGTCTATCTCATTTCATGTAACAAAATCATTAAATAAATTCATTGCTATTTAAGTCACAGGTTTAACTTACCATCTATCTATCTATATATTGCACTTTGTTATTATATATATATTTAAAAGTCTGTTTCCCTACATATTAATTTTCAATTAGGGATCTAATCGAAATATCTATCGATGTTTATTTAGTTATTTATTTATTGATGCATGGATTTTTTCCTCAACAAGGAAATATTCTTGTTCATTATATTACCAGTATATTATTAATAATATGTAGGAAACTTACATAAGTTATTCATCAATTGCAGTTTGTTTTTATCATCAAAGACTATCCCTCTATTTTTTCCTCTCGTCTATCGATAGCGGTTATCGCTTTGACTTTACATTCCACATAGTGGGGTTCGAAGATGTTGGATTTTTAAAATTTAGTGCAGAAACTCCAACAATTTTAGTGAATTTATTTATTCATTGTGATACTTAGAAAGTTCAGGGATTTTTGCATTTAGAATTCTCGGATTTTATTGCTTCTCCTGATTTTCTCATGCTTGCGAAAATTATTATCAATTCATTGCCACCAGTGGACCCATTAACATACTCCATTAATTTCATCCGAAACATACCGCAAAGTGGATCGAAGAAAACGATGCCTTGCTGTGCTGTCAATCAAAAAGAAGAAAATCCGCAGAAATATACATTTGTCTCAAGCGCATTGCTTTGTTCCCATTGTAATCGTAGTCAGATTGTAAGGACAACCCTAACGTGGCCGCTAGATTAACCCGCATTCTTTTTATCATGATGGTTCTACTTTTCATTCCTCTAGGAAATAAACAATTTTGGATAGCCTCTGTCGTTTGGATCAAATTGAAATAAATAATTTGATGGAGAGAAATAACGACAGAAGCTATTATTCAAAGAACGACAAAAACAGGATAAGAAAAGAGGGAACAAAAAGAATTAGCCAATTATATAGATATAGAAAGCATGCATGAAAATTCTAATACGAGGAACAATCTTTTACCTCCATATCATAATTCTGAAATGAAGTTACTACTACTTAGTTTTACCCTTTGAACATATTTACATTATCCTGTGTTGTCTCTACATAAATAGTTCTCCTTAAATTTCAATCCAGATGAGAATGTATGAATTATGTTTATGTTTTATTGAGCCTCTGATGAGGCTCCTCCGAAAGAAGTGTGGGAACTCCTACGGATGTGTTGTTAATATGGTTTTTATTTGTTTATTTTTTGATTTTCGTTGTTTTCTTTTAGGTTCTCTTTTTTTTTTTTTCTGTTCAGCGTCAACTATGCGTCAGCTCCTTCCCTCTCGACTCTGTCGTCTTCATCGTCTGATCGGATGTCACTGCTGGAGCTAGGTACATCTCTATGTATATCGCTATGTACTTCCTCTTTCTTTGTATTTTTCTTATACGATCCTAATAATATAATAATACCATAGATAATAATAAACCTAACTAACCATAGATAATATATGTATAACATATAATATATAATATGAATCTTGTTGCCTGCTATTGTTTCAATTGAACTAATCTAGGAACGACGAAAGTGATACGACAAGAAAGGATGAAAGAAGACGAAAGGGGAATTTTAAGGTCATGCTCTGCACTAGAATTGAAGGATGTCATTCAGGCTCGATTGTAGAGTTATACTTTCAATCCGAGGATATTGGGTAAGTTTTACTAACGATCTGGTGAGGATCAAAAAAACACACTTTTTTGAACAACACAAACATATATATTCAACCTCGCCACTTGAACCGGATGGTGGGAGGGTTTTATTTTGTAAAATAAATATTTTTGGAAATAGAATAATAGCATCTGCCGTTTTATTTAATATAATATTATATAATATTTTTCGAAGAGGAATTAAGCGACAGAAGCTATTACGAGAAAAAGATCAAAGATGGAAGAGGAACAGAGATGATCGTAATGAAAATGATTTTGAAAGTATACGTCATTTCTAAACCAGATAATTCTTTAACTTTTGTTGATCTTTATTCTCGCAGAGAAATATTTCCCTAAGTTCTACATTTGATGTTCCTCCTTTACATCATAATAATATGTATAAACATGTTGTATAATTTTCCTTGTAGAATCTACGCCTATTTATTTTTCATTTCCATCTATAAACTTTTCATACAATTTGAAATGCAGATAATTATCACTGTAGTCATTATACAACTTCATTATTCAACCAATAAATAACATTGTACCACAATTTTATTTGGGAAACACCTTTTTTTTTTTCCATGTCAACCTCGACAATCTCCGGCGCATGTTCAACTCGTCAACTTTTCAAATATAATTCTCTTGTATAACAGAGCGATAAGATGATACACATAGAATAATAAATCAAATCCAATATATATATAACGAACAATAATTCTTTCCAACTTCATCATTCTTTCTCGCAGGTTCAACTCGTAAACTTTTCTTTTCTGCATTTCTGTCATTAAAATCACGAATGAACATATTATTCTTGGGTGTAACATTATCAATTTTTTTTCTATTAATATTACCGCATCCACTTCATCTATCAATTCATTCTTCTCTCAATTTTGTATGTGGAAAAATATTCCCTATTCTTGGTTCTCCAACTACTTGTTCTTCAGCCCGATATCGATTTTTTATTTTTTGGGGGCATGAGCTCCATTAAGTTGTTCTCACTTTCGATTATTGCACTGCATTCTGACATACAAATTATTTGAAATTTGTTCTTTTTTATATATATATATACCATTACTTTTTTTGATCAATATGGTTCTTATGCCTCTTTTTCTTATTGTTGGGAATTTACAGTTTTATGTTTGTATTATAGTATCGAATTACTAGATTCATAATTCTTAAACGATTGCTCTTTTTTATATTTCCGTATTGTTCTTACGCATTCTTTTAATCTGCGAAAGAATTTATGATTCCATATGTTTGACCTTGCCTCATCAGCGAGTTGACTAGCAAGTACGATTGCTTCAACAGTATACTCGTCCGCTGAGAGCTCTCCTAGATCTCTAAGGCTTGCCCTCGACTCACGAGCGAATCGTACATGGGATTATATTTCATATATATTTTGCCGTGCGCTTTGGCGGGCCGTCGCATCCCCGTTCCTTTTCCTCACTGCTGTCTATCGCTGCCAAACTTTTGATGGATTGCAGATGGAACACCCTGCGCCTTTCTTCTCGCTCCTTTCTTTTCTTCTCTTTACTGGAAGCCTGTGAGAGGAATACTGAGAAAGAACTGGAGAAAGAAAATGGAATGAAATGAGCGATAAGTGCTTAGAATATGCCACCAATTGATAGGTGCATGGGCAATTTGTGGTTTCTCAACTTGTTTGCGAGAAATACATATATTATGCTTGTACTCTGCCTGTTCCTTTTTTTCTGTTATTATATATAACGCGCAGTTAGGTTTCGCTTGCCTCGACAAACTGCCTGCAGTTTGTCTTTTGCTGTTTTAAAAACCATCCCACCTACCCCCTGTAGTTCCCGCCTCGACGCGGATCCTTGGAAAAAATGAATTTTTCCAAGCCTGGGTGGTTTTTGACCAGCAAAAACTACCCCTTCGCGAGACGTGTGGAGCCTAGCTGTGCATTGTTTTTTCTGTACTTCTATTTTTTCCTTTCTCCCTGTACAAACGTTCTTTTGAGGTTTTTTGAGATGTGCTGTGTGATGTTTTCCTCACTTACAAAATAATAAACAAATGTATCCGGAGTTCAGTATACTCTTTGTATTTCTGCAGTGGTGCACACATGTTTGAGAATCTATGCAATCTTCGTCGGCATGTAATGTACTTTTTCTTTCTCCTTTGTTCGCATCTCAGCTATTCCTTTTCCCCCATTCCATCGGTAGACCCAATTGCCACATTCAAAATTTTGAAAAATCTAGCTAATATGCCCCAGAAAGGAAGCAAGAAAAGTCTTCAAGTGCGAGCGCATGAACTCGCAAACAGCGGAAGAGCGTGTCTGCGTCGTGGTATCCAGAGTCTTTTTGACGGCCTTTGAGTGCCCTTTTGACGTTCCGCAGCGACGCCCTACGCGTGCTGCTCCTCTAGGGCCTTTTGTAGCGCAACACGTTCCGTATCGAGGTCCTGCGCCTGCGCGAGCTGCTCCTCCAGGGCCTTCTACAGCGCAACACGTTCCGTATCGAGGTCCTGCGCCTGCTGCGCGAGCTGCTCCTCCAGGGCCTTTTGTAGCGCAACACGTTCCGTATCGAGGTCCTGCGCCTGCTGCGCGAGCTGCTCCTCCAGGGCCTTTTGTAGCGCAACACGTTCCGTATCGAGGTCCTGCGCCTGCTGCGCGAGCTGCTCCTCCAGGGCCTTTTGTAGCGCAACACGTTCCGTATCGAGGTCCTGCGCCTGCTGCGCGAGCTGCTCCTCCAGGGCCTTTTTCATCGCAGCGCGTTCCGTATCGAGGTCCTGCGCCTGCGCGAGCTGCTCCTCCAGGGCCTTTTGTAGCGCAACACGTTCCGTATCGAGGTCCTGCGCCTGCTGCGAGCTGCTCCTCCAGGGCCTTTTGTAGCGCAACACGTTCCGTATCGAGGTCCTGCGCCTGCTGCGAGCTGCTCCTCCAGGGCCTTTTGTAGCGCAACACGTTCCGTATCGAGGTCCTGCGCCTGCTGCTGAGCTGCTCCTCCAGGGCCTTTTGTAGCGCAACACGTTCCGTATCGAGGTCCTGCGCCTGCTGCGCGAGCTGCTCCTCCAGGGCCTTTTTCATCGCAGCGCGTTCCGTATCGAGGTCCTGCGCCTGCTGCGCGAGCTGCTCCTCCAGGGCCTTCTTCAGCGCAGCACGTTCCGTATCGAGGTCCTGCGCCTGCTGCGTGAGCTGCTCCTCCAGGGCCTTTTGTAGCGCAACACGTTCCGTATCGAGGTCCTGCGCCTGCTGCGCGAGCTGCTCCTCCAGGGCCTTCTTCAGCGCAACACGTTCCGTATCGAGGTCCTGCGCCTGCTGCGAGCTGCTCCTTCAGGGCCTTTTGTAGCGCAACACGTTCCGTATCGAGGTCCTGCGCCTGCTGCGCGAGCTGCTCCTCCAGGGCCTTTTGTAGCGCAACACGTTCCGTATCGAGGTCCTGCGCCTGCTGCGCGAGCTGCTCCTCCAGGGCCTTTTGTAGCGCAACACGTTCCGTATCGAGGTCCTGCGCCTGCTGCGCGAGCTGCTCCTCCAGGGCCTTTTGTAGCGCAACACGTTCCGTATCGAGGTCCTGCGCCTGCTGCGCGAGCTGCTCCTCCAGGGCCTTCTTCAGCGCAACACGTTCCGTATCGAGGTCCTGCGCCTGCTGCGAGCTGCTCCTTCAGGGCCTTTTGTAGCGCAACACGTTCCGTATCGAGGTCCTGCGCCTGCTGCGAGCTGCTCCTCCAGGGCCTTTTGTAGCGCAACACGTTCCGTATCGAGGTCCTGCGCCTGCTGCGAGCTGCTCCTCCAGGGCCTTTTGTAGCGCAACACGTTCCGTATCGAGGTCCTGCGCCTGCTGCGAGCTGCTCCTCCAGGGCCTTCTTCAGCGCAACACGTTCCGTATCGAGGTCCTGCGCCTGCTGCTGAGCTGCTCCTCCAGGGCCTTTTCAGCGCACGTTCCGTATCGAGGTCCTGCGCCTGCTGCGAGCTGCTCCTCCAGGGCCTTTTGTAGCGCAACACGTTCCGTATCGAGGTCCTGCGCCTGCTGCGCGAGCTGCTCCTCCAGGGCCTTTTGTAGCGCAACACGTTCCGTATCGAGGTCCTGCGCCTGCTGCGAGCTGCTCCTCCAGGGCCTTTTGTAGCGCAACACGTTCCGTATCGAGGTCCTGCGCCTGCTGCGCGAGCTGCTCCTCCAGGGCCTTCTTCAGCGCAGCACGTTCCGTATCGAGGTCCTGCGCCTGCTGCGAGCTGCTCCTCCAGGGCCTTCTTCAGCGCACACGTTCCGTATCGAGGTCCTGCGCCTGCTGCGAGCTGCTCCTCCAGGGCCTTTTGTAGCGCAACACGTTCCGTATCGAGGTCCTGCGCCTGCTGCGCGAGCTGCTCCTCCAGGGCCTTCTTCAGCGCAACACGTTCCGTATCGAGGTCCTGCGCCTGCTGCGAGCTGCTCCTCCAGGGCCTTTTGTAGCGCAACACGTTCCGTATCGAGGTCCTGCGCCTGCTGCGCGAGCTGCTCCTCCAGGGCCTTTTGTAGCGCAACACGTTCCGTATCGAGGTCCTGCGCCTGCTGCGCGAGCTGCTCCTCCAGGGCCTTTTGTAGCGCAACACGTTCCGTATCGAGGTCCTGCGCCTGCTGCGCGAGCTGCTCCTCCAGGGCCTTTTCAGCGCAACACGTTCCGTATCGAGGTCCTGCGCCTGCTGCGAGCTGCTCCTCCAGGGCCTTTTGTAGCGCAACACGTTCCGTATCGAGGTCCTGCGCCTGCTGCGCGAGCTGCTCCTCCAGGGCCTTTTGTAGCGCAACACGTTCCGTATCGAGGTCCTGCGCCTGCTGCGCGAGCTGCTCCTCCAGGGCCTTTTGTAGCGCAACACGTTCCGTATCGAGGTCCTGCGCCTGCTGCGCGAGCTGCTCCTCCAGGGCCTTTTCAGCGCAACACGTTCCGTATCGAGGTCCTGCGCCTGCTGCGCGAGCTGCTCCTCCAGGGCCTTTTGTAGCGCAACACGTTCCGTATCGAGGTCCTGCGCCTGCTGCGAGCTGCTCCTCCAGGGCCTTCTTCAGCGCAACACGTTCCGTATCGAGGTCCTGCGCCTGCTGCGAGCTGCTCCTCCAGGGCCTTTTGTAGCGCAACACGTTCCGTATCGAGGTCCTGCGCTGCTGCTGAGCTGCTCCTCCAGGGCCTTTTGTAGCGCAACACGTTCCGTATCGAGGTCCTGCGCCTGCTGCGAGCTGCTCCTCCAGGGCCTTTTGTAGCGCAACACGTTCCGTATCGAGGTCCTGCGCCTGCTGCGAGCTGCTCCTCCAGGGCCTTTTGTAGCGCAACACGTTCCGTATCGAGGTCCTGCGCCTGCTGCGCGAGCTGCTCCTCCAGGGCCTTTTGTAGCGCAACACGTTCCGTATCGAGGTCCTGCGCCTGCTGCGAGCTGCTCCTCCAGGGCCTTTTGTAGCGCAACACGTTCCGTATCGAGGTCCTGCGCCTGCTGCGCGAGCTGCTCCTCCAGGGCCTTTTGTAGCGCAACACGTTCCGTATCGAGGTCCTGCGCCTGCTGCGCGAGCTGCTCCTCCAGGGCCTTTTGTAGCGCAACACGTTCCGTATCGAGGTCCTGCGCCTGCTGCGAGCTGCTCCTCCAGGGCCTTTTCAGCGCAACACGTTCCGTATCGAGGTCCTGCGCCTGCTGCGCGAGCTGCTCCTCCAGGGCCTTTTGTAGCGCAACACGTTCCGTATCGAGGTCCTGCGCCTGCGCGAGCTGCTCCTCCAGGGCCTTTTCAGCGCAACACGTTCCGTATCGAGGTCCTGCGCCTGCTGCGAGCTGCTCCTCCAGGGCCTTTTGTAGCGCAACACGTTCCGTATCGAGGTCCTGCGCCTGCTGCGCGAGCTGCTCCTCCAGGGCCTTCTTCAGCGCAACACGTTCCGTATCGAGGTCCTGCGCCTGCTGCGAGCTGCTCCTCCAGGGCCTTTTAGCGCAACACGTTCCGTATCGAGGTCCTGCGCCTGCTGCGAGCTGCTCCTCCAGGGCCTTTTGTAGCGCAACACGTTCCGTATCGAGGTCCTGCGCCTGCTGCGTGAGCTGCTCCTCCAGGGCCTTTGTAGCGCAACACGTTCCGTATCGAGGTCCTGCGCCTGCTGCGAGCTGCTCCTCCAGGGCCTTTTGTAGCGCAACACGTTCCGTATCGAGGTCCTGCGCCTGCTGCGCGAGCTGCTCCTCCAGGGCCTTTTGTAGCGCAACACGTTCCGTATCGAGGTCCTGCGCCTGCTGCGCTGCTCCTCCAGGGCCTTTTAGCGCAACACGTTCCGTATCGAGGTCCTGCGCCTGCTGCGCGAGCTGCTCCTCCAGGGCCTTTTCAGCGCAACACGTTCCGTATCGAGGTCCTGCGCCTGCTGCGCGAGCTGCTCCTCCAGGGCCTTTTGTAGCGCAACACGTTCCGTATCGAGGTCCTGCGCCTGCTGCGCGAGCTGCTCCTCCAGGGCCTTTTGTAGCGCAACACGTTCCGTATCGAGGTCCTGCGCCTGCTGCGAGCTGCTCCTCCAGGGCCTTTTAGCGCAACACGTTCCGTATCGAGGTCCTGCGCCTGCTGCGCGAGCTGCTCCTCCAGGGCCTTTTCAGCGCAACACGTTCCGTATCGAGGTCCTGCGCCTGCTGCGCGAGCTGCTCCTCCAGGGCCTTTTGTAGCGCAACACGTTCCGTATCGAGGTCCTGCGCTGCTGCGCGAGCTGCTCCTCCAGGGCCTTTTGTAGCGCAACACGTTCCGTATCGAGGTCCTGCGCCTGCTGCGCGAGCTGCTCCTCCAGGGCCTTTGTAGCGCAACACGTTCCGTATCGAGGTCCTGCGCCTGCTGCGCGAGCTGCTCCTCCAGGGCCTTTTCAGCGCAACACGTTCCGTATCGAGGTCCTGCGCCTGCTGCGAGCTGCTCCTCCAGGGCCTTTTGTAGCGCAACACGTTCCGTATCGAGGTCCTGCGCCTGCTGCGCGAGCTGCTCCTCCAGGGCCTTTTGTAGCGCAACACGTTCCGTATCGAGGTCCTGCGCCTGCTGCGAGCTGCTCCTCCAGGGCCTTTTGTAGCGCAACACGTTCCGTATCGAGGTCCTGCGCCTGCTGCGAGCTGCTCCTCCAGGGCCTTTTGTAGCGCAACACGTTCCGTATCGAGGTCCTGCGCCTGCTGCGAGCTGCTCCTCCAGGGCCTTTTTCAGCGCAACACGTTCCGTATCGAGGTCCTGCGCCTGCTGCGAGCTGCTCCTCCAGGGCCTTTTGTAGCGCAACACGTTCCGTATCGAGGTCCTGCGCCTGCTGCGCGAGCTGCTCCTCCAGGGCCTTCTTCAGCGCAACACGTTCCGTATCGAGGTCCTGCGCCTGCTGCGCGAGCTGCTCCTCCAGGGCCTTTTGTAGCGCAACACGTTCCGTATCGAGGTCCTGCGCCTGCTGCGAGCTGCTCCTCCAGGGCCTTTTGTAGCGCAACACGTTCCGTATCGAGGTCCTGCGCCTGCTGCGCGAGCTGCTCCTCCAGGGCCTTTGTAGCGCAACACGTTCCGTATCGAGGTCCTGCGCCTGCTGCGAGCTGCTCCTCCAGGGCCTTCTTCAGCGCAACACGTTCCGTATCGAGGTCCTGCGCCTGCTGCGAGCTGCTCCTCCAGGGCCTTTTGTAGCGCAACACGTTCCGTATCGAGGTCCTGCGCCTGCTGCGCGAGCTGCTCCTCCAGGGCCTTTTGTAGCGCAACACGTTCCGTATCGAGGTCCTGCGCCTGCTGCGCGAGCTGCTCCTCCAGGGCCTTCTTCAGCGCAACACGTTCCGTATCGAGGTCCTGCGCCTGCTGCGAGCTGCTCCTCCAGGGCCTTTTGTAGCGCAACACGTTCCGTATCGAGGTCCTGCGCTGCTGCGCGAGCTGCTCCTCCAGGGCCTTTTCAGCGCAACACGTTCCGTATCGAGGTCCTGCGCCTGCTGCGCGAGCTGCTCCTCCAGGGCCTTTTCAGCGCAACACGTTCCGTATCGAGGTCCTGCGCCTGCTGCGCGAGCTGCTCCTCCAGGGCCTTCTTCAGCGCAACACGTTCCGTATCGAGGTCCTGCGCCTGCTGCGCGAGCTGCTCCTCCAGGGCCTTTTGTAGCGCAACACGTTCCGTATCGAGGTCCTGCGCCTGCTGCGAGCTGCTCCTCCAGGGCCTTTTGTAGCGCAACACGTTCCGTATCGAGGTCCTGCGCCTGCTGCGCGAGCTGCTCCTCCAGGGCCTTTTGTAGCGCAACACGTTCCGTATCGAGGTCCTGCGCCTGCTGCGAGCTGCTCCTCCAGGGCCTTTTGTAGCGCAACACGTTCCGTATCGAGGTCCTGCGCCTGCTGCGCGAGCTGCTCCTCCAGGGCCTTCTTCAGCGCAACACGTTCCGTATCGAGGTCCTGCGCCTGCTGCGCGAGCTGCTCCTCCAGGGCCTTTGTAGCGCAACACGTTCCGTATCGAGGTCCTGCGCCTGCTGCGAGCTGCTCCTCCAGGGCCTTTTGTAGCGCAACACGTTCCGTATCGAGGTCCTGCGCCTGCTGCGAGCTGCTCCTCCAGGGCCTTCTTCAGCGCAACACGTTCCGTATCGAGGTCCTGCGCCTGCTGCTGAGCTGCTCCTCCAGGGCCTTTTCAGCGCAACACGTTCCGTATCGAGGTCCTGCGCCTGCTGCGCGAGCTGCTCCTCCAGGGCCTTTTGTAGCGCAACACGTTCCGTATCGAGGTCCTGCGCCTGCTGCGCGAGCTGCTCCTCCAGGGCCTTTTGTAGCGCAACACGTTCCGTATCGAGGTCCTGCGCCTGCTGCGCGAGCTGCTCCTCCAGGGCCTTTTGTAGCGCAACACGTTCCGTATCGAGGTCCTGCGCCTGCTGCGCGAGCTGCTCCTCCAGGGCCTTCTTCAGCGCAACACGTTCCGTATCGAGGTCCTGCGCCTGCTGCGAGCTGCTCCTCCAGGGCCTTTTGTAGCGCAACACGTTCCGTATCGAGGTCCTGCGCCTGCTGCGAGCTGCTCCTCCAGGGCCTTTTGTAGCGCAACACGTTCCGTATCGAGGTCCTGCGCCTGCTGCGCGAGCTGCTCCTCCAGGGCCTTTGTAGCGCAACACGTTCCGTATCGAGGTCCTGCGCCTGCTGCGAGCTGCTCCTCCAGGGCCTTTGTAGCGCAACACGTTCCGTATCGAGGTCCTGCGCCTGCTGCGCGAGCTGCTCCTCCAGGGCCTTCTTCAGCGCAACACGTTCCGTATCGAGGTCCTGCGCCTGCTGCGCGAGCTGCTCCTCCAGGGCCTTTGTAGCGCAACACGTTCCGTATCGAGGTCCTGCGCCTGCTGCGAGCTGCTCCTCCAGGGCCTTTGTAGCGCAACACGTTCCGTATCGAGGTCCTGCGCCTGCTGCGAGCTGCTCCTCCAGGGCCTTTTCAGCGCAACACGTTCCGTATCGAGGTCCTGCGCCTGCTGCGCGAGCTGCTCCTCCAGGGCCTTTTGTAGCGCAACACGTTCCGTATCGAGGTCCTGCGCCTGCTGCGCGAGCTGCTCCTCCAGGGCCTTTTGTAGCGCAACACGTTCCGTATCGAGGTCCTGCGCCTGCTGCTGAGCTGCTCCTCCAGGGCCTTTGTAGCGCAACACGTTCCGTATCGAGGTCCTGCGCCTGCTGCGCGAGCTGCTCCTCCAGGGCCTTTTCAGCGCAACACGTTCCGTATCGAGGTCCTGCGCCTGCTGCGAGCTGCTCCTCCAGGGCCTTTTCAGCGCAACACGTTCCGTATCGAGGTCCTGCGCCTGCTGCGAGCTGCTCCTCCAGGGCCTTCTTCAGCGCAACACGTTCCGTATCGAGGTCCTGCGCCTGCTGCGAGCTGCTCCTCCAGGGCCTTTTGTAGCGCAACACGTTCCGTATCGAGGTCCTGCGCCTGCTGCTGAGCTGCTCCTCCAGGGCCTTTTCAGCGCAACACGTTCCGTATCGAGGTCCTGCGCCTGCTGCTGAGCTGCTCCTCCAGGGCCTTCTTCAGCGCAGCACGTTCCGTATCGAGGTCCTGCGCCTGCTGCGAGCTGCTCCTCCAGGGCCTTCTTCAGCGCACACGTTCCGTATCGAGGTCCTGCGCCTGCTGCGTGAGCTGCTCCTCCAGGGCCTTTGTAGCGCAACACGTTCCGTATCGAGGTCCTGCGCCTGCTGCGCGAGCTGCTCCTCCAGGGCCTTTGTAGCGCAACACGTTCCGTATCGAGGTCCTGCGCCTGCTGCGCGAGCTGCTCCTCCAGGGCCTTTTAGCGCAACACGTTCCGTATCGAGGTCCTGCGCCTGCTGCGCGAGCTGCTCCTCCAGGGCCTTTTCAGCGCAACACGTTCCGTATCGAGGTCCTGCGCCTGCTGCTGAGCTGCTCCTCCAGGGCCTTTTGTAGCGCAACACGTTCCGTATCGAGGTCCTGCGCCTGCTGCGAGCTGCTCCTCCAGGGCCTTTTCAGCGCAACACGTTCCGTATCGAGGTCCTGCGCCTGCTGCGAGCTGCTCCTCCAGGGCCTTTTCAGCGCAACACGTTCCGTATCGAGGTCCTGCGCCTGCTGCTGAGCTGCTCCTCCAGGGCCTTTTCAGCGCAACACGTTCCGTATCGAGGTCCTGCGCCTGCTGCTGCTGCTCCTCCAGGGCCTTCTTCAGCGCAACACGTTCCGTATCGAGGTCCTGCGCCTGCTGCGCGAGCTGCTCCTCCAGGGCCTTTTGTAGCGCAACACGTTCCGTATCGAGGTCCTGCGCCTGCTGCGCGAGCTGCTCCTCCAGGGCCTTTTTCAGCGCAACACGTTCCGTATCGAGGTCCTGCGCCTGCTGCGAGCTGCTCCTCCAGGGCCTTCTTCAGCGCAGCACGTTCCGTATCGAGGTCCTGCGCCTGCTGCTGAGCTGCTCCTCCAGGGCCTTCTTCAGCGCAACACGTTCCGTATCGAGGTCCTGCGCCTGCTGCGCGAGCTGCTCCTCCAGGGCCTTTTCAGCGCAACACGTTCCGTATCGAGGTCCTGCGCCTGCTGCGTGAGCTGCTCCTCCAGGGCCTTTTGTAGCGCAACACGTTCCGTATCGAGGTCCTGCGCCTGCTGCGCGAGCTGCTCCTCCAGGGCCTTTTGTAGCGCAACACGTTCCGTATCGAGGTCCTGCGCCTGCTGCGCGAGCTGCTCCTCCAGGGCCTTTTGTAGCGCAACACGTTCCGTATCGAGGTCCTGCGCCTGCTGCTGAGCTGCTCCTCCAGGGCCTTCTTCAGCGCAACACGTTCCGTATCGAGGTCCTGCGCCTGCTGCGCGAGCTGCTCCTCCAGGGCCTTTGTAGCGCAACACGTTCCGTATCGAGGTCCTGCGCCTGCTGCTGAGCTGCTCCTCCAGGGCCTTCTTCAGCGCAACACGTTCCGTATCGAGGTCCTGCGCCTGCTGCTGAGCTGCTCCTCCAGGGCCTTTTCAGCGCAACACGTTCCGTATCGAGGTCCTGCGCCTGCTGCGAGCTGCTCCTCCAGGGCCTTTTAGCGCAACACGTTCCGTATCGAGGTCCTGCGCCTGCTGAGCTGCTCCTCCAGGGCCTTCTTCAGCGCAACACGTTCCGTATCGAGGTCCTGCGCCTGCTGCTGAGCTGCTCCTCCAGGGCCTTTTGTAGCGCAACACGTTCCGTATCGAGGTCCTGCGCCTGCTGCGCGAGCTGCTCCTCCAGGGCCTTTTCAGCGCAACACGTTCCGTATCGAGGTCCTGCGCCTGCTGCTGAGCTGCTCCTCCAGGGCCTTTTGTAGCGCAACACGTTCCGTATCGAGGTCCTGCGCCTGCTGCGAGCTGCTCCTCCAGGGCCTTCTTCAGCGCAACACGTTCCGTATCGAGGTCCTGCGCCTGCTGCGCGAGCTGCTCCTCCAGGGCCTTTTTCAGCGCAACACGTTCCGTATCGAGGTCCTGCGCCTGCTGCTGAGCTGCTCCTCCAGGGCCTTTTCAGCGCAACACGTTCCGTATCGAGGTCCTGCGCCTGCTGCTGAGCTGCTCCTCCAGGGCCTTCTTCAGCGCAACACGTTCCGTATCGAGGTCCTGCGCCTGCTGCGAGCTGCTCCTCCAGGGCCTTTTCAGCGCAACACGTTCCGTATCGAGGTCCTGCGCCTGCTGCGCGAGCTGCTCCTCCAGGGCCTTCTTCAGCGCAACACGTTCCGTATCGAGGTCCTGCGCCTGCTGCGCGAGCTGCTCCTCCAGGGCCTTCTTCAGCGCAACACGTTCCGTATCGAGGTCCTGCGCCTGCTGCGCGAGCTGCTCCTCCAGGGCCTTCTTCAGCGCAGCACGTTCCGTATCGAGGTCCTGCGCCTGCTGCTGAGCTGCTCCTCCAGGGCCTTTTCAGCGCAACACGTTCCGTATCGAGGTCCTGCGCCTGCTGCGCGAGCTGCTCCTCCAGGGCCTTTTGTAGCGCAACACGTTCCGTATCGAGGTCCTGCGCCTGCTGCGAGCTGCTCCTCCAGGGCCTTTTGTAGCGCAACACGTTCCGTATCGAGGTCCTGCGCCTGCTGCTGAGCTGCTCCTCCAGGGCCTTCTTCAGCGCAACACGTTCCGTATCGAGGTCCTGCGCCTGCTGCGCGAGCTGCTCCTCCAGGGCCTTTGTAGCGCAACACGTTCCGTATCGAGGTCCTGCGCCTGCTGCTGAGCTGCTCCTCCAGGGCCTTTTGTAGCGCAACACGTTCCGTATCGAGGTCCTGCGCCTGCTGCGAGCTGCTCCTCCAGGGCCTTTTCAGCGCAACACGTTCCGTATCGAGGTCCTGCGCCTGCTGCTGAGCTGCTCCTCCAGGGCCTTTTCAGCGCAACACGTTCCGTATCGAGGTCCTGCGCCTGCTGCGAGCTGCTCCTCCAGGGCCTTCTTCAGCGCAGCACGTTCCGTATCGAGGTCCTGCGCCTGCTGCGAGCTGCTCCTCCAGGGCCTTTTCAGCGCAACACGTTCCGTATCGAGGTCCTGCGCCTGCTGCGAGCTGCTCCTCCAGGGCCTTCTTCAGCGCAACACGTTCCGTATCGAGGTCCTGCGCCTGCTGCGAGCTGCTCCTCCAGGGCCTTTTGTAGCGCAACACGTTCCGTATCGAGGTCCTGCGCCTGCTGCGCGAGCTGCTCCTCCAGGGCCTTCTTCAGCGCAACACGTTCCGTATCGAGGTCCTGCGCCTGCTGCGCGAGCTGCTCCTCCAGGGCCTTTTGTAGCGCAACACGTTCCGTATCGAGGTCCTGCGCCTGCTGCGCGAGCTGCTCCTCCAGGGCCTTCTTCAGCGCAGCACGTTCCGTATCGAGGTCCTGCGCCTGCTGCGCGAGCTGCTCCTCCAGGGCCTTCTTCAGCGCAACACGTTCCGTATCGAGGTCCTGCGCCTGCTGCGCGAGCTGCTCCTCCAGGGCCTTCTTCAGCGCAGCACGTTCCGTATCGAGGTCCTGCGCCTGCTGCGTGAGCTGCTCCTCCAGGGCCTTTTCAGCGCAACACGTTCCGTATCGAGGTCCTGCGCCTGCTGCGAGCTGCTCCTCCAGGGCCTTTTGTAGCGCAACACGTTCCGTATCGAGGTCCTGCGCCTGCTGCGCGAGCTGCTCCTCCAGGGCCTTCTTCAGCGCAACACGTTCCGTATCGAGGTCCTGCGCCTGCTGCGCGAGCTGCTCCTCCAGGGCCTTTTGTAGCGCAACACGTTCCGTATCGAGGTCCTGCGCCTGCTGCGAGCTGCTCCTCCAGGGCCTTTTCAGCGCAACACGTTCCGTATCGAGGTCCTGCGCCTGCTGCGAGCTGCTCCTCCAGGGCCTTTTGTAGCGCAACACGTTCCGTATCGAGGTCCTGCGCCTGCTGAGCTGCTCCTCCAGGGCCTTCTTCAGCGCAACACGTTCCGTATCGAGGTCCTGCGCCTGCTGCGCGAGCTGCTCCTCCAGGGCCTTTTGTAGCGCAACACGTTCCGTATCGAGGTCCTGCGCCTGCTGCTGAGCTGCTCCTCCAGGGCCTTCTTCAGCGCAACACGTTCCGTATCGAGGTCCTGCGCCTGCTGCGCGAGCTGCTCCTCCAGGGCCTTTGTAGCGCAACACGTTCCGTATCGAGGTCCTGCGCCTGCTGCTGAGCTGCTCCTCCAGGGCCTTTTGTAGCGCAACACGTTCCGTATCGAGGTCCTGCGCCTGCTGCGCGAGCTGCTCCTCCAGGGCCTTTTCAGCGCAACACGTTCCGTATCGAGGTCCTGCGCCTGCTGCGCGAGCTGCTCCTCCAGGGCCTTCTTCAGCGCAACACGTTCCGTATCGAGGTCCTGCGCCTGCTGCTGAGCTGCTCCTCCAGGGCCTTCTTCAGCGCAACACGTTCCGTATCGAGGTCCTGCGCCTGCTGCTGAGCAACACGTTCCGTATCGAGGTCCTGCGCCTGCTGCGAGCTGCTCCTCCAGGGCCTTTTCAGCGCAACACGTTCCGTATCGAGGTCCTGCGCCTGCTGCTGAGCTGCTCCTCCAGGGCCTTTTCAGCGCAACACGTTCCGTATCGAGGTCCTGCGCCTGCTGCGCGAGCTGCTCCTCCAGGGCCTTTTGTAGCGCAACACGTTCCGTATCGAGGTCCTGCGCCTGCTGCGCGAGCTGCTCCTCCAGGGCCTTCTTCAGCGCAACACGTTCCGTATCGAGGTCCTGCGCCTGCTGCGCGAGCTGCTCCTCCAGGGCCTTTTGTAGCGCAACACGTTCCGTATCGAGGTCCTGCGCCTGCTGCTGAGCTGCTCCTCCAGGGCCTTTTCAGCGCAACACGTTCCGTATCGAGGTCCTGCGCCTGCTGCGAGCTGCTCCTCCAGGGCCTTCTTCAGCGCAGCACGTTCCGTATCGAGGTCCTGCGCCTGCTGCGAGCTGCTCCTCCAGGGCCTTCTTCAGCGCAGCACGTTCCGTATCGAGGTCCTGCGCCTGCTGCGTGAGCTGCTCCTCCAGGGCCTTTTGTAGCGCAACACGTTCCGTATCGAGGTCCTGCGCCTGCTGCGAGCTGCTCCTCCAGGGCCTTTTAGCGCAACACGTTCCGTATCGAGGTCCTGCGCCTGCTGCGCGAGCTGCTCCTCCAGGGCCTTCTTCAGCGCAGCACGTTCCGTATCGAGGTCCTGCGCCTGCTGCGTGAGCTGCTCCTCCAGGGCCTTTTAGCGCAACACGTTCCGTATCGAGGTCCTGCGCCTGCTGAGCTGCTCCTCCAGGGCCTTTTGCACGTTCCGTATCGAGGTCCTGCGCCTGCTGCGAGCTGCTCCTCCAGGGCCTTTTGTAGCGCAACACGTTCCGTATCGAGGTCCTGCGCCTGCTGCTGAGCTGCTCCTCCAGGGCCTTCTTCAGCGCAACACGTTCCGTATCGAGGTCCTGCGCCTGCTGCGAGCTGCTCCTCCAGGGCCTTTTGTAGCGCAACACGTTCCGTATCGAGGTCCTGCGCCTGCTGCGCGCTGCTCCTCCAGGGCCTTCTTCAGCGCAACACGTTCCGTATCGAGGTCCTGCGCCTGCTGCGCGAGCTGCTCCTCCAGGGCCTTTTAGCGCAACACGTTCCGTATCGAGGTCCTGCGCCTGCTGCGAGCTGCTCCTCCAGGGCCTTTTGTAGCGCAACACGTTCCGTATCGAGGTCCTGCGCCTGCTGCGTGAGCTGCTCCTCCAGGGCCTTTTAGCGCAACACGTTCCGTATCGAGGTCCTGCGCCTGCTGCGCTAGCTGCTCCTCCAGGGCCTTCTTCAGCGCAACACGTTCCGTATCGAGGTCCTGCGCCTGCTGCTGAGCTGCTCCTCCAGGGCCTTCTTCAGCGCAGCACGTTCCGTATCGAGGTCCTGCGCCTGCTGCTGAGCTGCTCCTCCAGGGCCTTTTGTAGCGCAACACGTTCCGTATCGAGGTCCTGCGCCTGCTGCGAGCTGCTCCTCCAGGGCCTTTTGTAGCGCAACACGTTCCGTATCGAGGTCCTGCGCCTGCTGCGAGCTGCTCCTCCAGGGCCTTTTGTAGCGCAACACGTTCCGTATCGAGGTCCTGCGCCTGCTGCGTGAGCTGCTCCTCCAGGGCCTTTTGTAGCGCAACACGTTCCGTATCGAGGTCCTGCGCCTGCTGCTGAGCTGCTCCTCCAGGGCCTTCTTCAGCGCAACACGTTCCGTATCGAGGTCCTGCGCCTGCTGCTGAGCTGCTCCTCCAGGGCCTTTTGTAGCGCAACACGTTCCGTATCGAGGTCCTGCGCCTGCTGCGTGAGCTGCTCCTCCAGGGCCTTTTTAGCGCAACACGTTCCGTATCGAGGTCCTGCGCCTGCTGCGCGAGCTGCTCCTCCAGGGCCTTCTTCAGCAGCACGTTCCGTATCGAGGTCCTGCGCCTGCTGCTGAGCTGCTCCTCCAGGGCCTTTTGTAGCGCAACACGTTCCGTATCGAGGTCCTGCGCCTGCTGCGAGCTGCTCCTCCAGGGCCTTTTGTAGCGCAACACGTTCCGTATCGAGGTCCTGCGCCTGCTGCGCGAGCTGCTCCTCCAGGGCCTTTTGTAGCGCAACACGTTCCGTATCGAGGTCCTGCGCCTGCTGCGTGAGCTGCTCCTCCAGGGCCTTTTAGCGCAACACGTTCCGTATCGAGGTCCTGCTGCGCGAGCTGCTCCTCCAGGGCCTTCTTCAGCGCAGCACGTTCCGTATCGAGGTCCTGCGCCTGCTGCGAGCTGCTCCTCCAGGGCCTTTTGTAGCGCAACACGTTCCGTATCGAGGTCCTGCGCCTGCTGCTGAGCTGCTCCTCCAGGGCCTTTTAGCGCAACACGTTCCGTATCGAGGTCCTGCGCCTGCTGCTGAGCTGCTCCTCCAGGGCCTTCTTCAGCGCAACACGTTCCGTATCGAGGTCCTGCGCCTGCTGCGCGAGCTGCTCCTCCAGGGCCTTTTGTAGCGCAACACGTTCCGTATCGAGGTCCTGCGCTGCTGAGCTGCTCCTCCAGGGCCTTCTTCAGCGCAACACGTTCCGTATCGAGGTCCTGCGCCTGCTGCTGAGCTGCTCCTCCAGGGCCTTTTGTAGCGCAACACGTTCCGTATCGAGGTCCTGCGCCTGCTGCGCGAGCTGCTCCTCCAGGGCCTTCTTCAGCGCAACACGTTCCGTATCGAGGTCCTGCGCCTGCTGCTGAGCTGCTCCTCCAGGGCCTTTTAGCGCAACACGTTCCGTATCGAGGTCCTGCGCCTGCTGCGCGAGCTGCTCCTCCAGGGCCTTCTTCAGCGCAGCACGTTCCGTATCGAGGTCCTGCGCCTGCTGCGCGAGCTGCTCCTCCAGGGCCTTCTTCAGCGCAGCACGTTCCGTATCGAGGTCCTGCGCCTGCTGCGAGCTGCTCCTCCAGGGCCTTCTTCAGCGCAGCACGTTCCGTATCGAGGTCCTGCGCCTGCTGCGTGAGCTGCTCCTCCAGGGCCTTTTGTAGCGCAACACGTTCCGTATCGAGGTCCTGCGCCTGCTGCGCGAGCTGCTCCTCCAGGGCCTTTTAGCGCAACACGTTCCGTATCGAGGTCCTGCGCCTGCTGCGAGCTGCTCCTCCAGGGCCTTTTGTAGCGCAACACGTTCCGTATCGAGGTCCTGCGCCTGCTGCGAGCTGCTCCTCCAGGGCCTTTTGTAGCGCAACACGTTCCGTATCGAGGTCCTGCGCCTGCTGCGCGAGCTGCTCCTCCAGGGCCTTCTTCAGCGCAACACGTTCCGTATCGAGGTCCTGCGCCTGCTGCAGCTGCTCCTCCAGGGCCTTTTAGCGCAACACGTTCCGTATCGAGGTCCTGCGCCTGCTGCGAGCTGCTCCTCCAGGGCCTTCTTCAGCGCAACACGTTCCGTATCGAGGTCCTGCGCCTGCTGCGCGAGCTGCTCCTCCAGGGCCTTTTGTAGCGCAACACGTTCCGTATCGAGGTCCTGCGCCTGCTGCGAGCTGCTCCTCCAGGGCCTTCTTCAGCGCAACACGTTCCGTATCGAGGTCCTGCGCCTGCTGCGCGAGCTGCTCCTCCAGGGCCTTCTTCAGCGCAACACGTTCCGTATCGAGGTCCTGCGCCTGCTGCGAGCTGCTCCTCCAGGGCCTTCTTCAGCGCAGCACGTTCCGTATCGAGGTCCTGCGCCTGCTGCGTGAGCTGCTCCTCCAGGGCCTTTTGTAGCGCAACACGTTCCGTATCGAGGTCCTGCGCCTGCTGCGCGAGCTGCTCCTCCAGGGCCTTCTTCAGCGCAACACGTTCCGTATCGAGGTCCTGCGCCTGCTGCGCAGCTGCTCCTCCAGGGCCTTCTTCAGCGCAACACGTTCCGTATCGAGGTCCTGCGCCTGCTGCGCGAGCTGCTCCTCCAGGGCCTTCTTCAGCGCAGCACGTTCCGTATCGAGGTCCTGCGCCTGCTGCGTGAGCTGCTCCCCCAGGGCCTTTTGTAGCGCAACACGTTCCGTATCGAGGTCCTGCGCCTGCTGCGCGAGCTGCTCCTCCAGGGCCTTCTTCAGCGCAGCACGTTCCGTATCGAGGTCCTGCGCCTGCTGCGCGCTGCTCCTCCAGGGCCTTTTGTAGCGCAACACGTTCCGTATCGAGGTCCTGCGCCTGCTGCGCGAGCTGCTCCTCCAGGGCCTTCTTCAGCGCAACACGTTCCGTATCGAGGTCCTGCGCCTGCTGCGCGAGCTGCTCCTCCAGGGCCTTCTTCAGCGCAGCACGTTCCGTATCGAGGTCCTGCGCCTGCTGCGCGAGCTGCTCCTCCAGGGCCTTTTTCAGCGCAACACGTTCCGTATCGAGGTCCTGCGCCTGCTGCGCGAGCTGCTCCTCCAGGGCCTTTTTCAGCGCAACACGTTCCGTATCGAGGTCCTGCGCCTGCTGCGCGAGCTGCTCCGCCAGGGCCTTTTTCAGCGCCCTCCTCCCCACAGATTCGGATGTTGTCGATCCACACATCTACACGGAGGGAAGTTGGCACCTCGTGAATGGGTGCCACACGGGATCGCACGCCGGCCAGCGTGCCGAACAAAGGAGCTGCATAATCTCTGGACTTTGGCGATACCCCATGGGTAGCCGCAGTAGTTCATACACGGTGTCATCTTCTCCTATAAGACGGAAGGCAGAACGCCCTTCCTCGGGTAGAGCAACTTGGTAAAACGATGCTTTTAGGTCATACAGAGCAGCCCCAGGTAACAACACGGACTGCAGGTAAGTCGAAATATGCTGAAGCGGTACTTGAGGATCATACACCTCGGTTTCATTTTTCCGCTTAGGCCAAGCAATAAATCGTCGCCTCCATCCCGACGACTTGTATTCCACAACAGAGAAAGGGTTTACCCAAGCACGGGTGGGGCATCATCGGCCTTTCTAATAATCCCACAGTGCAGCAGATGTAAAGCATCCAAGTTACGTAGTTTTGTGTTAGGAGGTTTACAGATCTTATCGACACCTAAAGATATCATTTTCCAAATATCATCAAAACGTTCCCGGGTTGCATTCGTCATACGTTCTCGAAGAACATCAACTCTCAAAGGCAAGACGTCCAATTGCTGAAGGGGGTAAGCCAACTCTGCTTCCGTAAGTGCTACATGGTGGTTGGAATGCCGTCGAGTGAAGGTGTGCCCCGGAAGGGTTTTCGGCGAGCACAGTACCACGGTAGGTGTCGTCCTAAGGCTCCAGCATGTCCCCCAGCAGCGCCGTCAGGGTGTCCAACTGTGTCAGAAAGACGGAGTACTCCTGGAGATAGCGTATCGTTGTGTGAGAAAATGCAGCGCGTCGTGGTGCTTTCCGAGAAGAACAATCTTTCGGGCGTCGAACGGTATCTCTTTTCGAATTAAGGCGATGGCCTGCAATGCCCCTCGCTTGATGCTGTGCGCCGAGAAGAAACGTTGGGCCCCGAATCTGTCGTACTGAGGCCCTAAGCTGCGCATGAGTCGGCACAGGCGGGCCCAATTGAGAGATGTTAACGGCATTCCTGGACCCCGCTCGTGTATCAGCTTCCGCAGAGGAATCGCTTCCCGATTCATCAAGCGTAGATAACGAAACTCCTGAAAAGGATTGATCTTCGACGTTTTGGGCAGCGTGGACCAATCCAGAATCAAGGACCCGTCGGGACCCTCGATGAAGCAATCTGTCGTGAGAGCGCTTATCTCGGCCCATCGGCTGGCAGTCATCCAAGCTAGTCTCAGAACTATTCGATCTTCGTCCCGTGGGGCTATCTGAATCAGTCGTATCATGTTCGCCGGGGAGATGCCGAGCGCCTGGTGTAGGGGTTCTTTTGCACTGGTGCGTTGAAGACACTTGCGCACCGTCACGAAGAAGGGCTCCTCGCCCTGGAGGAGAGATATTAAGACCTTCAAGTACTGGAGGGCGGACCGGTCCGTCACCGTCGCAGTTTTTTGTATAACATACATCGAAGCCGTGTCGAGACTTATCGGAAGCAATTTGCTGCGGCAGTAATACAGATAACCCTTCAGGATGCTCTTTCGCTGGGCCCAAGTGTTCGGGGCATAGCGGCTCTCTACCAGCCGCATCATTCCTTCCGTAACTCGGCCTTATTCGAGGCGGAAGGATCGGTTGTCAACGTCTGGGACTGCTTATCCACCACCGTTGTAACGAGTGCCGTCAACGACTGAAGGCTAGACTGAAAAGACGACTGCATGGAGTCCACCGCTATTTCCAAACGAGTGAGACGAGTATCGTCCATAGGCGGCGGCACCACCTCTGTCACCTCATCCTCATCGGTATCTGTATCAGCAGCATCAATGAAAGCACCAATAGTATCTGTGCCAAGTGCTTCAAAACGCGCTGCAACGGCAGGATGAAGGTCGTCCTCCAACCGTGCTGAGGTGAAGCGAGAGGCGGAAATCTCTTGCCACAACTCCAAATCTGGCTCGAGTGTCATCAGGCTCCATTGGTGAACAGCTTGATCTTGAAGAGCTTGCGAACATCCCACAATAGACCAGAAGGGTGGACCACATTCGTCAGCAAAACGTGGACCAGGGCTTCACCCACGCAGCGGTCCTGATCCCGCTGGATTTTATTGGGTCGGAGGAACCTCCAACCGAGCGGGAGCACGCGAACGCTTACCACCAATTGCAGGCATCGGGTTAATAGCAAAATATACTAAAGGAAAAAACGTAAAGTACGAACGAACAATTTATAACAACTAGTCAAAATAAATTTCAAAAGCAAGCAA
>VFSE01000294.1:0-170000 GCA_010157825.1 Vickermania ingenoplastis | reverse complement strand
GGGATCCTTGCCACATTTCTGTTAAGCGGCGAGGGCAGCCCGCCGGGAGGCTCGGCTGCCTGCCAAAGGGCTTGGCGCAAATTCAGCCACAAGCCTCCACATCAGGAGGTGGCCTCATGGAACGCTGCGGAAGCTGAGGGCGATGCCGGTGGGGCCCATGGAACCCGGGAGGCCGCAATGGCGCAGGACAGCGCCGCCCTCCACCCGAGCCCAATTCATAGGCTCGAAGGCTCCGTCAACCAAGGAGTTGGGGATTAACGAAGTGTCGTTGTATGGAGATACAACGTATGCCGGGCGTCGTCAATCCCGTACCACCAGGCCCTATGAAAAAGTGGAGGCTTCATCTGAAGCACACCGCTCTCCTCGATATGAACGCCGTCCTTCAAATGGAAACTGCGCGTTCCGCCACAAAAGAATTTCCTGCTCGGAGTGCAGAAGTATTTCGATCCACAGACGTATGAGGGCTTTTGGACGTCTAAATCGATGGGGCCCGCGCAGCTCTCCAGAACCTGAACTTCTCCAGGTCCTGAGCCCGAGTGCGTTCCAGCTACTGCGTGCGTATCGCGGAGTATACAGAAAAGTAACTGAGGGCGCCGATTGGGACTCCGAGCTCCCGTACCTCGACGTCAGGGTGCGCGCCAAGATGGCAGCACTCGGGGAAGCGCTTTGCCAGAACGACTGGTGGCGCATCGCCTAAGAGAGAGGCACCCCACGTACGATGAGGCGTACTATGACGCCATCGTTTTTACGGATGCATCGTACGCGGGATGGGGTACTATCGCGCGAAACAGAGCAGAGGGAACCGTAACCACTTATCAGCAAAAGTGGGAACGTGGTTTTGTCAACCGGAACTCGCCTTACTCGGCGGGGCTGGTGAGAAACCGAGGGTTCTTTAACGCTCAGCATTCGGCTCACGCAGAGCCACGGGCTGCTCAGTTTGCCCTACGACAATTGGTGCGAGAGGGAATTCCAAATGGAGCCCGAGTCGCCCTTGTCACAGACCACGAAGCCATTGCTCACGCTCAGAGGAGGGCGAATGGTTTCGGCGGAATAGGAAGAGGCTGCTCGCCCAATAAGCTTTTCGAAGACGTCCACGACCTATGGTATCGCAACGGTATCGAGGTCACCTTCTTTCAGATCGGCGTTCCATCCAATCCGGCTGATACATTATCACGTGTCTTAGAGGGTGAATCGAAAGGGGGTCAAATTGTATGCAGGCCAGCAGCTACGACATGCCTTCCCTCTCTTCGTTACACTTCGTCCCCGGTATGTGAGGGCCTCCCTTTCAAGGCGAATAGACACCGCTGAGGCCTATGTTTTCTTTACTCCTTCCTTTTCCTTTTCCTTAGGGTGTGGGCATGTCTAGGAAAGGAGCTGCGTCCCAAATGGGATGCTTTGCACGCATAGAATAGCTGAGATGCGAACAAAGGGGGAAAGAAAAAGTACATACTAAGATCGCATTCGATTCTCAAACTTGTGTGCACCACGGCAGAAATAACAAAGAGTCACATTCGTCTTCTCCCTATCCTACTGCCTAGGCCCTCGAAACATTCATTTCTTGTGTTTACCGGCTGGTACAAACGGTGGTGTAAAAGTATGTCGGTGGTGGGGATCTGATATGCATCAGAAAGTGGGCAAGGCGAGGGGCGAGGATGAGGAGCAAAATAGGTGAAAGCGAGAGAGATGATAAAATAATAGCCACTGTGCGGTATTTTTTTTTTTTGATATAGATTGATCCATACGTGAAGGTTTAGTCATGCAGGTATTTCAAAAGTATCCTAGCGAAAAGATCCAAAAAAAATCGAATGCATTTTTTTTTGGCGATGGCCTTTGCCGATGGCCTTTGTTTCGATCGCCTTTATATCCTTATCTTATCGCTTTTCTTCTAAAAACGTAAACCTTAAACATATTTTGAAAATATGGTTGCTTGTCCCCTCCGTTTTTTTTTTTTTTTGTCTTCCAGGGTATAATGGCAGCTGAGCGGATCATCGCGCGCCCAACAGAAAGGAAAGCTTCGACCTTATCCAGTAGAGGGTGAATAGCATGCGCTCCTCTGGAAAATAACGTTGCTGAACCCACACCACCACGCGCGTAAACAGCGGAAGGGGGTCTGTGAGAGGATACGTGAAGAGAGCCGGGGGCTGATAAGGAGCCCAACCGCCTTCTTGCCTCGGTGCCTGGGTGGTGGTGGTCGATATGGGCAACACTTCTGGCCACGCACACACATATGCCGGCACCTCACTCTCAACGAAAAGACCGTCCAAGCGTATCTTACAGCTATCGTGTGACGGGGCCGCACTGTTGGCTTTATCCAGCGCAGTTGGCGCGGTGTAAACGTACCCCGTGTGTGCGTCCACGTGCGCCATTCGGTAATGCGCCCCGCCATGATACGTTAACATCTCAAGAGGAAAAGTGAGTCGACTCTTCAGCAGTACGTGAAGGGGGCTCTCACATGCAACGACAGAGGGGTGAGTGCCGGAACGGGGGGATGACTGCTGCTGTAGCTGGTGATGGTGGAGAGCAGAGGCATCCGTTAGGACGTCGTCATCTAGACCAAATACGGAGAGTGTCACATTGATCCAAGCGCTCACTTCCTGCTGCAGGCGGGACAGCAGAGAAGGGACACGGTGCGGCTCGGCTTGCTTCTGATGGCGGATCTCCTCCAGCAACGACGCCAACCTCTGCGAGGGCGGAGGGAGGAGGGAGTAGGAGGAGTAGGAGGAGGAGGGGTCACCGCTTATTGCCTTTGCCTGCCCTACAAAGGTCAACGCTGAGGTGCGTTTCACGTTGATCTCCAGTGAGACGGTGCCAAAGTTCTTTCCAACGTACAGGCCAACACGCCGTGGGGATGAGAAGAGGGTGGGGACAACCCATGACATCAGCCGCACAGCACCAATGAAGGGCAGCCGAATCGCACCCACAGTCGATTCCGCGCTGTGTGTAAGCCCCGAACTCGTGGCCTCTATCATCGGATACCCCAGGTACCGCTCCACGGCCTCTGGGGACCAGTCCCCACCAAGCTCCGCCATATGAATATCCCCCGTGAGAAACACAACACGCTGGACGTGGTACCGGCGCAGGAGGTGCAGCAGATAGTTCCGGGATCGAGGATAGCTGCCCCAGTGCTCGGTTATCTTCTCGTCTAACAGGAACTGGACGCCGCCGCCAATGAAGAGCGTGGCACACGAGGCCCTGGGGTCCACCTCGTTCGTGCCGTTTCCTCCGGTGGAGGGTGAAGATGGCGGGGGCGAGCCAAAATGTTGTTGGAGCACACTCTCCACCCAAGCCCACTGGGCCGCACCCAGCATATCACCACTTTGAGTAGCGTTGGCCGGATCGCGTGCGGAGCGAACATCCAGAAGGAGTACACAGTAAAGGTTTACGTATGCTGCGACAAGGGCCTCCCGAACGAGTTCTTCCAGTTCCGTTTCATCTTCATCTTCCGGGGCGGATTTCCCTCTCGTGTCAGAGGCCAACACCTCCTCAACAGGGATGGCATGAAACGTATATACACCGCCGCCCCCCTCGTCATCCGGTATGCGAGCGCGGTGCCGCCGATCATCCTCCGGGGGGAGCTCTAAGAAATCAAAGAGGAATTCCCTAGTCACGTTTTTGTACGGAAATTCCTTCCCCCCATCGTTCTGCCCGAGATCGTGATCGTCCCACACTCCCCACACCCGCGGCAACATCGTCTCACGGCTATGGGCGTGCGAGGACGCATAAGGAGCGCCATTGGAGAGGGAGAGGGGAGCCGCCGTCGCCCTCTTCATCTGTGGTAAGCACGTCTGGCGGAACATCTTGTACGGAGACGCATTGAATTGGGTTTGCCACATGGATTGGACGACAGCCAAGGGATATAAAGGAGCTGGGACCGTGTTGAAGAAGGAGGGATCGGCCATGGAACACGTAGCCCCATCGTGCCCCTCGGCCCCCCCTCCGCACGCTGGAGGACGAGGTGGAGGGGATGGTCCACCCCGAATCTTCTTGTCCGAGTATACTATATCCCCGAGCCACACGAAGGCGTCTAACGGGGGGCGTAGGGGCAGCAGCGCCCAACGCCCAGCCCGTACTCTCTCCCTCTCCGCTCCCTCGGTGGGTGGTGGTGATGGGGGTGCGCCTGCTGCGGTCTCCTCCCCGGCCATCGGTGGCTCCCACGCACACCCTTCTGCGCTGCCTAATCCTAGATCTAGATCCGAGGGGGTGTACCCGTAGCGCGTCATCATCGCCACCTCCGCCATCACATTCCAGTAATTTTGAGGAAATTCGTGCCGATTACAGCTCGCGAACTGAAACTGACCGAGGAGGCGGCGATCCTGAAAGCGAGCGCCGCGGAGGTCTCCCGACGGGGATGACTGGGGGGGAGCACTGGCACCACCACCATCCTGGAATGCTGCCACCGCCGACCACTGAAAGCGATACACCATGGCCCGCCGGTGTACCACCACCAGGGTATCACAGAGCGCTAGCACCACTAGAAAGGAGAGAACAACCAGTGTCAGCCACAGGCGGGAGGAAAAGGGCCCGCAGCAACATCGTCTAGGCGCCGCACGATGACTGCCACGCGGAGGGGCGGCCGAACCGGTTCGGCCGCGAACCCGAGAGATGCCTCGGCCTTCTCCCCCCCTCCTGTCATGCCGGCCGCTCCACCAACGCCTCCACTCGGATAACAGTAGGAGACGCCGGAGAACGTTGAACAAGGAGGGTCTGCCGCCCGCGCCATCCGTATCCTCCATCTCCTCCATCTCCGCGAACTCGATCACCGAATGGAGCGGAGATGGTGCATTTTTCTCGTCCCACGCTGGCGTGTGCGCTGCGTTTGACCAACTATTCTGCCCGGCGTGCGGCCGGCGCGGCGAGACCACCCTGGTCCTGCAGCTGGGAGTGCTGCGGCTCCTGCGGTGCGTCTGCCTTGGCTTGTTTTTAGCTGTGCTCCTGTTGAACTGGATTGGTGTGGAAGAGAGATGGGCCAGGGCTGGGAGCGGGCCCCCATCCCCCCCCTCCTCCCCTTGCTTCTCCTCCTCCTGGTTCTGCTCCCACCCCATCGGATTGTGGGGCTGCCGCGGCGGCGCCCCTCGCTGGCGCAGTACACGTGTTGGGAGAGGACTGAAGGAGGCAGACGCATCACTCTGCCTATCCTTCGCCGTGGGGGGAGGGGCGGCGCAGAGGGTCCTATCCCTCACCGGCCCTTGCATCCGTGCACCTTCTCTAGCTCCGGCCCTTTCCCGCTCGCTACGTACTTACTTAGCTTTAAAGGAAACTACCACAAGAAGCAAAACGCAAAATAAATAAATAAATAAATGAATAAAACCAAACCAAAACAAAAGAGACACGATAAAATGAAGGATAGTATAGGAGGTGTTGAAGGAATGCGATAGAAATAATATTCTGATTTTTTTTTTTGTTCTGTGCTGCTTCTCTCTCTGATAAGAGAAGAGAGGCGTACAAGCCGAGACACTACTGTGTGTGCCTGTTGAAGCTTATAGAATCAACACCAAACGACCAGACATTATACATCGGGACATAGGACATGGTGGGGGGGGGGGGCGGTGAAAGAAGAAGAAGGAAAAGAAATACAAGAAGATGATCAGAGAGTACCAGAAAGGAATGGCAGGCAGAAGAAGAACACATTTCACAAAGGACCACCGCCTTCAGAGACGAGATAAACGGAATAGAGAGAGAGAGGTACGTACCCCCCACTCCCACCCCCCCACTGTCTCCTACAGACGAGTACTACGACACAGTCCTAGAGAGTGATGACCGCATTGAAGGCCTTAGTTTTTTTTTTAAAATTTTAATTTTTAATTATAATGTATTTTTTAATGTTTGTTTCTGGGACATGAGCTGCTGTGTATGAATGCTGTTCATACCACTGCTTTTCTCTCTCTTTTTTTTCTTTGTCCATACTTGTTGATGTGGGCACAACGAGAGTTAAACTTTTTTTTCCTTTTTGTTTTTAAATTTCTTCCTTCTTAGCATGTCCCCCTTTGTAGGATATGGAGTGAGGGTTCTACCGGTGTCCAAGGAAGGGTGAGCTCTTTCTCCTAACCTCCTCCAAGTATATGAACGGTACGAAAAGAAAAAGAAAAAGAAGAAGAAAAAGTCAAAGAAAAACAAAAAAAAAATGTATCTGATGCTCTCCAATTCCAGTTTATGGTTGCTGCTTGTTTACTTATGAAGGAATGTATGTACGTGTGTGTGTTTGGAGAGAGAGAGAGTGGGTAGAGGGGTGCTTTCGACCCCTGGGGTTGTATAATACACGTGAACGTACCCCTCCATCAACACTTTCTTGTCTTCTGAGTTTCAACTAGAGTAGTCCCTCACCCCCCCCTCTCTCTCTCTCTCCTCATTTTTCCTTGTCTCTTCTGGTCCTCCTTTCTCTTCGCCCCACTCGGTTCGGATATTGTATGCGTTCTGCTTCATTGATGATCTTTACCACTACCAGGTAGTGATGGCGTGTGTGTGTGTGGTATGTGAGGGGTGGTGGTGGGTATACGGCACGCAATTATGGCCAATCGCTTGCATCGTGTGAGAGAGAGAGAGGCGGACGTAGAGAAAAACAGAAGCCCAGAAAAAAACAACAACAAACACAAATACAAATACATACACAAAAGAAAAATGAATGAACGAACAACAACTATAGAAGTTACAACAAGTGTGTCCTCCGCATCTGCATAGATATAGATATCCTTTTTTTCTCTTCTTTTCCTCCTGAAGAAAAAAAAATTTAAAATACGAATGACGACCTCTGCTGGTAATCGATGCTGATGCTTTCAAAAGAGAGGGAGAGGGAGAGAGACCTACGCCATACCTACTAGCGTGTGATCCGAATGTTTCTCCATCATACCTCCCTCAGGCGTAGGCGGTGCACAACACCAACAACCACTCTCGACAGCGACCCATGTGTGTGACGCCTCCCTCTCTCCCTCTTCTTCTTCTTCTTCTTTCTTTAATCAAATAGTGGTGGAGGAACCAAAAATCAAAAGAAAACAAACAAACAACAACAACAAAAAAAGAAAATCACAAGGAAAAAAAATATACCATTTGGGGGAGGCTCTTCTTCTATTTTATGCTTCTTCCCCGAATTCTTCCTCCTGGAGCCGTTTCTCCTCGCGGGCAGCGTTGCGTTCCCTAATGCGCTTCGCGGCGAGGACGCGGCGCTCCTGTCGCGAGATGGTCTCCAGGCCAGGCCAGAAGAGGTAGCACATCAAACCCGACATGAGAATGGCGACGATGGCCGCGGCGACCAAGATGCCGGTGATGCACCCCACGCTGCAGGTCTGCTTGAAGAGAGCGTTGTAGGTCTCCTTGGAAAGGTCGCTGATGGCGGGGAGCTCGCGAGGAATCGTTGAAGAGGACATTTTTTTTTTCTTTCTTGGTGGTGGTGGTGGCGAAATACGGGAAGCTAGAGAGAAAAAAAAAACCAACAAAAAAAATGAGGTTTGGTTAGCGGAAGAGAAGGAAGACTCAGCGTGAGGGTTCGAACGTTTGAAATATGGAGACAAACAGGAGAGAAACAGAATCAGAAAGCGTGCCGAGAGAGAGAAAGAAAAAATGAAGTCTTGCGTCTGTTCTTCGATTGAAGATGATCCAAAGAAACAACAACAACAACAAAACAGAAGCGATGTTTGCCTCTTTATGATTTTTTTTTTGTGTGCATTCTGCTTTTAAAATCTTGCTTGTTTGCGCGCCCATGCTGCAACCGATCCACGATCTCGTCGCCACACAGCGACAGCGACAAACATGGGCTGACCCAGAGCCCAGAGTAGTAGGGCGTAACCTAAGTAGGGTTCCGAGGGCTCCTCAGGACTGGTGGGCTCCCTCGATGTCCTCGACCTGCCTCTCCAGCAGGTACACCTCCTCCAGCAGCTCCGCCAGCTCCTCCTGCAGGGCCCGAATCTGCTGCTGCCGCGCCGCCTCCGCCGCTCGCCCTGCTTCCCGCCTTGCATAGGCTGCCCTAGAGAAGGTGAAGGCGCACTGGGAGAGCTGGAAGTCCATGAAGTCCGCCACCGTAAGGCGCGATACGACCGGGGAAGAAGAATCTGGTCGTCGGCACGGGGCCGCCGTGGTGCGCAGGCACGCACTGTGGCAGAGCCGTCCACGGCGCGTGCTGCTGGAGGCGATAGTGAAGCCCTGCTCGCCTGTAGGAGGAGGAGGAGGATGGATAGTAGTTGGGAGGGGGAAGAGGGCGGAGGGCTGAGATGCGAGGACTGCCTCCCGAGGTGGCGTGACCGCAGCGGTGCGGCTGCTGCTGCCCCCGTCTCCAGCGGCCTGGTCGTCGAAAGAAAGCCGATCGGCGGATGTGCGGGCGAGTAGTAGTTGTTGGGTGTGCGTCCCGAGCCCGAAGCGCTGTTCCATGAGGAATCGACGCTTGAGCCGCTCGACGGCCGCGGCGAGGGCTGGGGTCATCATCACGGGTGTGTGGGCCGCCACCGAGAGCGGCGGGGAGAGCCGCGCGACGACACCGAGTCGCGCCGCGGTCGTTCGCTCAGGGCCGCCGCCGCACCAACGGCACGCCGCCCGGCACACATAAACGACGGATGCGCTGCCGCTGCTGTGGGGCTCCTTTCCACCTCGAGGGGGTCGTCGTCCTCCTGCTGCTGCTGGTGCTGGTGCTGGTGCTGGTGGAGCCCAAAGCGAAGCAGAAAGCGGGTGGCGGATTCACCGTCGGAGTGCCGCACGTACCATTCCAATTGAACCCGAGTGAGCCCTTGGGCTTCCTCCTCCCTGCCAGCCCCACTATCACCAGTACGACTACGACGACTGGGTACATCGTTCGTTAGAGCAGGTTTCCGATACATACGGGCGAGGAGGTGCTGCAGGACGCGGCACTGGAACGCCGCGAGCCCCTCGACGCGCTCCCTCCACGGGGCGTAGAGGAGGTGATGCCACACCTTCCTCTCCAGCATGTCCAGCGGAGGAGCGAATGCCTCCAGCGCCTCCACACTCGGAAAGAAACGAAAGAAGGCGGCGGCGGCAGGGGCGGCGGTTTGGGGCAGCTTCAGCCGCTTGGAGGCGGAGTGCGGGACGGCGCAGGACGGCGAGCCGGTGAGCGTCAAACGATAGACCTCCTCGTCCACGTAGGCCGTCCGGGCGACTTGACGCAGGGTCTTGAAGAAGATATGGAGCGGCTTCGACTTGAGATGGTCCTCGGTGGCGCCGCCGTAGTACTGGTAGTACGGGCACGCCTGGAGGCGGACGAGCCACTGCGCCCGGTGGACCGCTGCCCAACCCGTTTCCTCTAGTAAACTGCTCACTCCCCCGCCGACGGTGCGGCGAGCGTGAAGCAGCAGCTGGGCCTCGGGGGAGGAGGCGAAGGGAGAGGAGGCGACCGGGGCCTTCTGAGCCTGCCGGCGGGTGGTGGGGCCCAATGCAGAACTCCACCATGGCCCGTCGTCGCCATCCTCGGCGTCGGACTCGCGAGGCGGAGGACCGCCGCCCCGCTGCTGCTGCTGCTGCTCGCGCTGCATGGCGGCGCGTGTGTGTGGGAGGAACGGAATGGATGCCGGGGGCACCTGCACCACCTCCGCCCACAGCCGCTCCACCTGCGGAAGAAGATAGAGCTCGAGGAATGCGGCAAGAGGTGGCGGGGGCTGGCAACCCTCACCCGTCGTCGTCCTTGTTGTCTCCGCCGGGGTGCCGAGGTGTTCTCTGGGTGAAACGACGTCGTCAGAGAGGGGGAGAGCGAGAGAAAGTGCGAGACCAGAAAGCTGCCCCAGCTCGCCCTCCCTCTCCTCGTTGCCGGTGGTCGCCTCCGCTGATTTTTCCGCCTCGTTCGCGGTGGTTATGGCTCGGCGTCGTACCTCCTCCTCCTCCTTCTTCTTATCCTCCTCCTCTGCCTCCCGACGTATCTTGTCAACGACCATACGCTCCAACATCTTTGCCAAGGCGCACTTTTTTTCATCCAGCTTGTGACACTCGGCCTGCCGTTCCGCCACCAGGTCCTCCAGCAGAGCGCACTGCACAAGCTTGTCGCGTCGGTGCTGCCGATCCTCGGCCTTCTTCTTCTGTGCACTCAGCTGCAGACGGAGGACTTGGGTCTCTCGCTCTGCCTCCCGACGCTTGAGGGCGTAGTACGACGCCTGCTCCCGCATGGGGCCAAAAAAATGCTTCTCCATGTACGACGGCGTGGCCGTGGAGCCCAGCGGTGCAGCAGCGGACTTGGATAAATATGTCGTGGTGAGGCTGCGCAGACGGTACGCCAACACTTCGGTGGATGGCCGTGGGAAGGACAGAAGAAGCCTCGCCAGGGCCCCATCATCGTCTCCATTCTCTCGCTCTTCTTCAAGGAGAGCATGCACCATGTCCTCCACCTCGTTGGTTTGCTCCAGCACGAGCTGCTTCCAGGCGTGAAAGTATTGCACTTGATGCGTTCGCCACAGCTGCCAGGGGCTCTTTCCTGCTTCCTGCTTCTCCTCCGGCTCCGGCTCCATGGCGGTAGATGTGCTCTCCTGCTTCGTGTTGGGGGAGGCGTGGGGCGGGGCATCACACGGGACACCGCGGCGGTGGGCGGCAGCAGGCGGTGATACGGCTGTATCACCTCGCAGCGGCGAGGTCGAGGGGACACCAGCAGCTCCACTACGCGTTCCACCACCTCCTGGGGCTGCTGTCGAAGAGGATACAGATGATGATGGTGCTTCTGCAGGGGGAGGCGGAACCTGGACGCGGAACGGGCCCTTGGGCAGAGGGATTGATGGAGGTGGGGGGAGGAGGACGGGAGCGGCGGGGGCCGCGAGGGAGGCCTCTCTGGACACCGGCTGGGTGGAAGAGGACCGGATGCTGCTGGCGTGCGGTGTGGCCTCCAGCCCATTCCCCCCAGGAACAGCCACACCAAGATCCTTGCGAGGCGCCTCCTTCCACCCCGTTCCATCGCCGCGTAGAGGGGTGCCGTCGCCGTCGCCGTCGCCGTCGTCCCCGCCACGTTTGACACCATGCTCTGTCTTGTGAGGGAAGGAGGGCGGGGATGACGATGACGGTGGTGGGGCGCTCACCCTGCCGTCTTCAATAATGCGGAGGAGGAGGTACTCGGTGCGGGCGGCTTCATCTTGGTGCCTTCGTTCTTCATCCACCACCTCCTCCATCCTGGGATTTGCTTCTTCGGGCTGCCACTGCGGCGTGGGGCGGAGCGGCCGCTTGTCGGGGCCTTTTCGCTGAACGGCAGCGATAGAACAGATCCTTCGGCTGCTGCTGGATGCGCCTGGAGCTATGGCAATACTGGTGGAGGAGGCGAACTGTACAGGTTGAAGCTTGTAAGGGGGGTAGGAATAATAAATCTTTAAAAATAAAATGAAATAAAATAAATAAATAAATGTATAGATAAATAATACTAGTAGTAATAAATAGTAACAACAGGTACAATCTCAACCGAAACAGAGCCGAGTGGAACGCGCTATAAAAAAGTAGTAATGGGAAAGCGTCTACAGGAGATAGATATAGATATATATATATATATATATATATATCTATATCATGAATGAATGAATGGATGGAGTAAAAGATAAATGCGTGTGTGTGTGTGTGTGCACAAGTACACTCCCGTATATATATATCTAGGCACCGGGGGAACCAGCAAGTTCTCTACTGTGCTTGTCTCAACTTTCTTTCTTTTATTTTTCCTTTTCTTTTTTTGTCGTCTGAGAGAAAGAAGGGAGAACACGGGTGCCTGTTGCACGCAGGACATTTCCAAAAAAGAAAAAAAAAAGTTGCACATGAACAAAGAGGAGTGGGAGAGATGTAGGTATAGGTGTGTGTGAGAACGTGTGTGTGTGTGTGTGCAATGATAATATCTTTTTTTTTAAAAAAATAAATAGATGCGACCTGCGATAAAAAATAATACATCGTGTCTTACCATCTTCCCTCTTTCTCCCTCTCTGTTTCCTTCGGATCATCTGCAGACAGGGAGAACGATGGAAGCGACTGCAGTAGTAGGCGCCGCCCACCCTCAGCATCTCCCCTGTTCACCTCATACCACCACTACCACCACCACCAACAGCAAAAAGCCAATCCACACCAGGAAGAAGAACCCATGATCATAATAATGGGGAGAAGGAAGCGATCAACGGCAACGAGAACGCGCGCGCGCGAGAGAGAGCAGAGCGGACTCACCCACCCACTCACTCTTCTTCTCTCTCTCTCTCTCTCTCTTTCTCTATGTTTGTATGGATACATATATATATATATATATATATGTGTGCTTCTGCAGAGGTTGCGTATCGGGATCTTTCATCCTCTATTGAGCCGTTTGTTTCTCCATCACCCCCACGTGATGTCCGTACACCTCCACCTTCCGTCCACCGGACCCTCTCCCTCTCCTACACCGCATTCTCCGCATTTTTTTTTACTAAAATAAAAATAAAAAAATATTATGTCTCGCTGTTGTACCCTTGGGGCTCCTGAATGACCACTAGGAGGTACTTGTTATCCGGTGCGACCACAATCTCGTGCTTCTTGCTTCGGAGTCGGATCACCTGCAACTCGTTGTTCACATCCATCTCTTGAATCATCTGCTTTGTCTTGACAGCGAGAGACTGGAGGAGCGCAGCATGCTGGACGGCAAGGCTACGGCTGGCCTCCGAGAAGGAATGCCGAATGGGAATACCCTCGCCGTTAATGATAAGGAATCCACGAACACCGTGGTGGCACGTGATGCGCTTCACTAGCTCTTCAATATCCGCGGCACCTCCAGCAGCGGCCATGATAATAAGGAGTGAGAGAGAGAGTGAGTTGAACTTTTTTTTTTTTTGGAAAGGAAGTCTTTGAGAGCGGGTTTGTGGTGTGTCTGCCTCAAAAAGAACAAAAACACAACGATAAGCTTCTTCAAATAAATAAATCGATACACAAATAATATCACACGAATGCATGTATGATGTATAGGAATAGACCGAAAAGAGGAGTATGGAGACAAAAGACCATAAGAGTAAGACAAATAACAATATATATATATATATATAGTTCAAACAGCATTACAGAAGCAAGAACTTTCACCAGGGCCACTGGGTTCCCCCTGCGGCAACAACGCTGGGGGCACCTGCATGCTCCGCTTCATCAGCGCGTCTTTCCGTACTCTTAACACTCTATTTACTTCCCTTCACTTCAATAATAATAATAATAATGAATCGGAATAAGACAAAAAGTACTTCGTTTACTCTTAAACAACAAAAATGTCGATATGGACATGAACATGTGAAAAGAAAGAAGAGGGTGGTCGTGGTGGGGCACAACAGAACCCCTCCTCTCTCGAAGTTCTCTGGTGACGTGTAAGGGAGCCCCCTGACCAGGGGAAGGGGAGAGAAGAATAGGCCATACTCGTATGCTTGTCCACCGAATTACCTCCCCGGTTTTCTCTCTGCATCATTCGTTGGCCCTGGGATGACGGTGACCAGCGACTACGCGGCTGCTTCTGCTGCTGCTGCCCGCTGGTGTTCCCGTTGTTGTTCTGCGCGCCGCTCGCGCCGCTCATGAAAGTCCTTCTTCACCTCCGACATGAACCCGAAATCGCTGCCGAGCTTCGTGATCTCAAACATAATCGCGAAGACAACGCCGTCCAGGATGGCAATCGACACATTCGTCGTCGTCCCCTTGAAGAAGCCTCGAACGCCCTCCTTGTGATATACATCCGCCGCCACCCCCATGAAACTGTTTCTCCGCGGGCGATAGAGCCGATGCAAGGGCCGCTTACCTGAGCCACTCCCCGGCGCAAAAGGGTTGGACTCCCCCGCCGTACCGCTCTTCAGCATGTGCTGGTGCTCCTTCTTCTGCATGTGTGCCTCGTGACTTGCCGCCACGACAGAGGCGGGGAGGGACTGCAGCCGGATCTGAATCACCGCCACGGGGTTGACCAGAATGGTGGTGATGGTGCTTGCAATGGCGGAGGCGAGAGCGTTGAGCAGAGGGTTATCTGTGGCGGAGAGGAGCCAGTTCTGCTTCCAGACGGCCTTGCGCTCCTCCTGGACGTCCTGCTGGCCCTGCTCGTGACACCGCATAGAATCCTCGTTCCAGCGGTCCAGCGTGGGAGCGCAGGCGGTGTACAGGCCCTCCTTCGAAGCAGTGTACGTCCCCCACCAAACCCCCGACGAGGGTACGCGAAGCATGGCGGCACTTGCCCCTTGGTACATGCCGCGAAGGCCGTAGACCGTCCACCAGAAACCGCGACGGACGGGGTGGACCGCCTGGCGGTAGGACGCGGCAGCGGCGGCGCTTACCGCCTCCTGCTCCCCCGCCTGAAGCGCCCCTTGCTTGATGGCGATGCGCCGGATCCTCTCCTCGGCCTTGGGCTGGTGCAGGCTCCAGAGCACCTTGACCGTCCCTGAAATGGAACGGTACGGATTCTTGGCCGCGAGACCAACCCCAGAGGTCATCTGGCGCCCCACCACAACGGCAATCGGGGTGACGAAGATAGTGGTCACGGCATCGGCAACCATCGCCCCGGCCGCAGAGGCCCAATGATGGCCGTAGTACTCCGAGTGCTTCTCGGTCTTGCCTTGACCGCGCTGCTCCTGTAAAGCCGTGGCGTACACATCGTTCCCTGTGAGGGAGGTGGAGAGGGCGGCGACAGCAGGCTGCTGAAGAAGGACCTGCTGGTCGGGCAGGTGCTGCTGAAGATGAAGGTAGTCCCGCAGCGCTGCCAGGCGCTGCCGCCGGCTCGCCCCGGCCTCCTTGTCTCCACCACTGCTGCCCGCCTCCGCCATGGCTGCCGCCGCCGCCGCCGCCGCTGCCGCTGCCTCCTGCTGCCGTAACAGCGCTCGATGGCGCTTTCGCTCTGCTCGTGCTTCGGACCGCTGGACCACCTTCTGCTTGATTTCTTCCAAGGCGAGGAGGTAGGTCGCCTCCCCCGCGAGGGACGCCAGGAAGGCAGCGCCGTACCCGCGATAGAGACCGCGGAGCCCACCGGGGCCAAAATCGATCAATGTCTTCCCGCCCGGTAGCGTCCGCTCCCCTCCCTTGGCCGCGGCCTTCATGAGCGAGCCGACGGAGGCCTTCTCGTCCTGCAGAATACGTTTTCGAGCGAGGGCGAGCTGCAGAGGGTGGAAGATGGTGGCCCGCACGGCGCTGTTGAGGGAGATGAGGCACACCCAGGTGGGTGTGTGGATATCCGAGAGGGAGCGGTTGACGGCGTTGGTGCGGCGCCGCTCCTCCTCCTCCTCGGCCGCCTCCTGGGCCTGCCGGAGCTGCTGCTGGGAGGTGGAAGGCGAAGAGGAAGACGCTGCGCTGCTGCGAGACCACCACCGCCAACGGTTATGACTGGTGCTGGTGCTGGTGCTGGTAGTTGTATTCGCGATGGAGACGATCGGGGCACGGGGCACCACGGTAGAGAGCGGGGGTGCAGAGAACACCGTTGTCGATGGGGTAGGGCTGGAGCCGCCGCTCGGACAGAGCTGGCTGAAGATACGGTCGAGATGCATGCTCATCGTACTGGGCCCGCCCGTGGGGGTGGTGGTGGTGGTGGTAGGCAGCGTTGCGATGCCCACCACCACATCCTCTTCCTCCCAGAAATCCTCGTCCTCCACGGGAGGGTCGTACACCGTGGTGGCGGAGGCGAAGGGGGGCGGATTGTGGGGACTGTTGCTCCCCTCACGAGGAGCAAAACGGAAAAAAGGCATGTCTTTCTTCGTCGAAGAGCCCCCCTGAAGCTCACTCTCACTCACACACACACACACACACAGAGAGAGAGAGCGTACGCGCTCTGCTGCAGATCGAGAGAGAAGAAAAGGTGCTCAGGAGTTGGCGTTACCTCAAAGAGAAGGGAGTGAGATGAGCTTGTACTTTTTATCTCGATAGAGATACTGCACAAGAGCAACACACACACACACACACACACAATGAATAATGGTAATACGTGAAAAGAACAACAAACTAACAACAATTTTCTGTATATCAGAACTCAAACACAGAAGCAAACAGGAGTGATCAATATTCCGTTTCTTTGGCCTTTCTATTCTTTTCTTTTTATTGCCAGTGCGTGACAGGAAAGGGAAGTGGAGCAACAATGAATAACAAAATATAAATAAATGAATATCCAATCAATACGTGCCAATTGATGATGTTTGCCACGCTGTCCCTCTCTCTCTTCTTCTTTTTTTTTTGTGTTCGAATGACCCCCTCTCCGCGGACCGGTGCTGCGCTGCCGCTGCAGAGTCCCACACTTACCTAGGGAAACCGCTACACTAATCGGCAAACAGCAGCGATATCCGGTGAGACAAACAAACAAAACAAGCGAGCACCTGGGATAGTAAAAGAAAATGTTCTATTCAGATGCCAATGGAAGAGATAGAGATAGAGATAGATAGATCTCAATTAGCTAATTAAGCAAATAATAATAATAATAATACAGGGGAACCAACGGTGAAGGGAATATGTACACTCGTGTGAAGGGGCCGCTAGTTCGAAGACGTCAGAGCTCTTGAAGGATGGATCTAAATCTACCCTAGATAGAACACCCTCTACCCTGGATAGGCCTCTAATATACTCTGTACTCAAATATAAATAAATAAATAAATAAATAAAAAAACGCGAACAAAACAATCAACCAAAAAATAGGTTCAACAACTACCGTCAAACTCTCTGCGAGCGCTTACTTCTATTTCCTACTAGCCCCCTCACAACTCCCTCTCTCTTCGTGGTGGCCGTTTGTGTGTACGTGGATGTATTCTTCGAGACCCCAACCCCCCAAAACAAACAAACAAACAGAAAAAAATAATCCATTAGCCATCATAAGATGAAGAAAGCGAAGAGAGAGAGAGAGAGAGAGAGAGAAAAAGAACGGGCATTCAGGATCCAGACACATTCATTCGTATTCACACACGAAGAAGAACAGAAAGAGGAGCACCAAGAAAGGAAGATGGCGCTCAAAGCGTTTCTCCGCCCTCGCGCGCTCTCTCTCTCTCTGGTGTTGAAGTTGCATTTATGTATTTTTTTTTTTTATTTTTAATTTGCTCTTAGTATTACTTCCAGAACAAGCGACGCGCTTTTACTTTCTTTGCTATAGATATATTTTTCATAGTTTTGTGCGCCACCTCTCTCCCTCAACGGCTGGGATGCGAACAAGATCCGCTGTGCGTGAGAGACAGAGAGACAGAGAGACAGAGACGTTCTCCGAATAACTAGGCAACTGGCTGGAGGACCCCTCATGGATCCACTTTTTTTTTTAAATAAAAAAAAATTCCTCTTTCTTTTCTTTTCTTTTCGTTTTTTTTCTTAGTTTTTTAATCTTTTGGTTAGATCGCTACAGAGCGACGACACCACCACACACACACACACACACACATACACTCGTAGGATCTAAGAAAAATAATAATAATAAAAATGAACCTTCTCCCCTATACGCTTACCGTGAACAAAACCTTTTCTGCCCGCATCTCATTCGTTCATCCGTCTCGCCAGGGGAGTGAGCAGACGAAGATATAATTCACACCCGTCTTAACGTCCGTCCACAACAGCGGAAAAAAACAATAACAATAACAACAACAACAGAAAAGAGCAAGATTCATTTTTTCTTCTTCCTCTTCTTTCTCTCTCACACACACACAGAGCCCCTCTATAATGATAGTAAATATTACGGATACATCTGCAAGATGCACAACAGAGAAACAGAACAACGTGTTGTGGCTGTAGATTGAAGTTTGTGGTTGTGGGTGGTGGCCAATCCCCTTGTCTGGCTTGATTTTTACCCCCGTGCGTCTTCGTGTTCTTCTCCTCCAACCCCATTCAATAAAAATATAAATGTATAAACCTAAAGCAGCTGAGAAGGAGAAGACAAACAACCAAACAAAAAATGATAGGCCATTTTTTTTTTCGTTTCTACTCTCTCTTCCTCCTTCAGCTGTTTTATTAGCATTTTTGTGTTGGTAACTACCTAGGAAGCCATTTTGTATCCCCGTTGCTTTCCTTTTCTTTTTGTCAAAACGAACACCGTGTGCACGTGGATTATCGGGGCACCGAAGAAAACCTTCGCGCTTCCGTTTCTTTTCTTTCTTTCTTTTTCCTTCTCTTCCTTCATTTTTTCTGGAGGAAGTAAAAAGGGGTAGTACTCTGTAAGGAAGGGAGAGAGTAGAAGAACACATAAAGCCAACACCAAATAATAATACATATGACGATGAGATCGATAAAAAACAAACAAAAACAAATCCCACCACAAATAGACTGAATCCACCCCAGCAACTGGAACAACACTTGTGGCTCCCCAGTCATACCAACCAAAACAACAACGAAACCTAAGAAAACAAACAAAAAATGAATCGCATACTGTACCAATATATAAATGGAGCGTAAAGGAGGGAGGAAAAGAACATAAATAAACAAACAAAAAATAGCACTAAAGAATATCAATCAAAAAGGTGACCAGAACAGACGACCTGCGCTAGTGAAGAACGCCCCCATAAAAAAAAAGAAAAAGAAAAGAAAAGGTTCTCTGGCGGGTAGTGCAACCAACAACAACCGTACTGGTATAGAAGCTTCTCGGCAGATTCTTCTTCTTTTTTTTTTTAATATATGTAAAATCGTGACCTCTTCTTCTTCTATCGCACCATCTTCGCTTCTTCTCCTCTGTGAAGCTCTTTTTCACCTTTTGTGGGTGAGAGAAAAAGGAGCCGACGGAGAAACAAACAAACGAACGAGCACGCATCTTACACAGAAGCACCCCCAAAGGAGAGTTGCACAGGTTAGAGGGACCGATAGACGGAGGTCGAAAGAGAGAGAGAGGGAGAGAGGGAGGCGTGAGTTGTTTCTTTCCTTTTCTTCTTACTCTTCTTCTCCATGTGTGTATTCATTGCGTGGGTCGCAGCAATCAAAGAAAATGAGGTGGGGGGGAGGGAGGGGAGGGGAACAAAAAAAGAAAAAAAAAAGGATGAGAGATAAAAAAAAAAAGAGCCGACGGAGAAACACGCGTATCCCAGGGAAGCACGAGGAGGTACGTGTTGGTCACAGATGATAATGGGAAACAAACAAACAAACAAACAAACAAAAAAAGAATATGCGTAGAAAAAAGAAAAGAAAAAAAAAAGAAGCCGAAGCCGAACTCTAAGGAAACCGTGTGTGTTGCGAAACAAAAATAACATCATAAAATAATAACATAAAAAGAAAAGAAAGAGGAAAAATAAAAGAAACAAACAAACAAACAATACATAAAGAGCGCCGAAATAAAAGAAAACAAAATAGAACAGAACTAATAATAATAATAATAATAATAATAATAATAATGAAATCCACAAAAAACCAATACAAATCTAAAAAAAAGATCATTCAGAGTGAAATGGAATATAACGCGTGTGTGTAACGCAATGGGTAGGGGGGGGCTCTGCTAGATATCCTTTTGTGCCATAGGAACTACATCAACACTATAGTGCTGGGATATAGTAAGTAGTGCCCTGGCATACTGATGAGCATGAACACACACACACACACACACACATCAGCAGCCGGTATGACCGAATACGGCATGAGCATCCCCATCCCATCCGCCCTCTTGTCTTTTTTCCTTTTCTTCTCCTCGTTCGTAAGAAAGCAAAACAGGGGGAAAGACGTAAAAAACAACAACAAACAAACAAACAAAAAAACAACAACAACAAGAGCAGGTATTTGTATTTCGTTATGTGTGTCCCTCTCTCATCTAGATGCATGTGAGAGAGAAGAAGGATAAAATAGAATAAATCCTTTCAAAGGGGAGGGAGGGAGGGAGGAATATCGATGGGGTCACGCAACTTCTGCTTCTTCTCCTGTTTGCTTGTGAATAGTGTGGAAGCTGCGCCATATCTATATATATATATATATATATATGACTATGCCCGTATGTAGAATGTCTGTGTGTGTATTAAGCCACATGGAGCCACGTGTTACATGGGGCAAGAGGCGTCTACTGGCTCACGCACTGAACCTCCTCCCCCCCCCCCCAACCACGAGAAAAAGAAAGGAAAGAACAAGACCTTCTTCCCGCCCTCAGGATACAACACGGTGCGTATCGGGTGGGTGTTCGTGATAAAACGTGTGTTTAGCGGAATATATGAAACGAAAAGGAAGCCTTATTAGCAGTAGGTATTGTGGCGGTATTTACCGATGTATAGGGGAATATGTGTGTATGTTTGAACATATAGGACTGCGAGACCTTCACTTATCATATATAGAGAGAGTAAGAGAAAGAGAGAGAGATCCGTTTTACTGACACTTCTTTTCTATTTCTTTCTCCCTTTTTCCTCTTCCTACTTCCCTTTTCTTTAACATTTTTACTTACTTTCCATCTCTATAAAATGTCTTTTTTTTTTCTTTTTTCTGATGTATGTATTTTTATGTGCGGGGCGGGGGCTTGGGATTGGCCTTCTTTTGCCGCCCACGCCTCTACATGGCTGTAGCGAGTACTTCCTGGTTGCCCTCCTGCTGCTGGACGAAGGCAAACGCGGGTGTCGTGGCCGCCTCCTCCATCTTCTCCTTCGCCACCTTCGACTGCTCCTCCTCCGCGACAGGGAGAAGGACGCCCCTCTCACTCACCATCTTCGTCACCTCAAACAGGAGCGAGAAGACGATGCCGTCCATAATTGCAATCCCGATGTTTGTGCTCGTTCCCTTAAAGAAGCCGCGGAAGCCCTCCTTCCGAATGATGGAGCTCGCTACACTAATCAAACCGCCGCGCTTTCGTGTCAGGCGGTGCATCGCGCTGTTCCCGCTGGCGGCTGCGGCCTTCTTCGCCGCCGCGGATCCCGCTCCCACCCCCGCCGAGGATGAAGCTGCGGCGGCAGATTTGGGGTCGTGGTGTGGCATGGCCTGGAGTCGGATTTGCATCACGCTCATAGGGTTCACCAGCATCGTTGTCATGCAGCTAGAGAAGGCGGAGGCGAGGGCGTTCAGAGCGATATTGTCTCGGGGGGAGAGAAGCCAGTTGCGTTGCCACATGGACTCTCCTTCTCCACTGCTACTGCTGCTGCTGACGCCATTCTTCTTCCTCTTGGCGGCGTTGCGCTCGTCTTCCCAACGCTCCAGCGTGGGGGCGCAGGTCGAGTAGAGCTTCTCCTTGGCCGTGGTGTACGTCCCCCACCACACCCCGGCAAAGGGAACACGAAGGAGGGCCACACTCATTCCTTGATACATGCCACGCAAACCGTAGACCGTGCGCCAGAAGCCTCGTCGCAGCGGGTGGACCTTGTAGATGTTGACCGAGCCACTTGCCCCAGAAGCAGCGCCACCAGCTGCCGTGCCCGCCTTGCCCACCGCTGGGGTGGTGCCAGAGAGCTTGGACCCGGCGATAGTGGCGTTGGCCGCCGCGACCCCGGCGCCACTCACCTTCTTCTTCAGCTTGACAGCGTCTGTGGCAGACATCACGCCGTGGCCGACAGCGCTGTTGCGCTGCTTGATGGCGATGCGCCGGATCCTCTCCTCGGCCTTGGGCTGGTGCAGGCTCCAGAGCACCTTGACCGTCCCTGAAATGGAACGGTACGGATTCTTGGCCGCGAGACCAACCCCAGAGGTCATCTGGCGCCCCACAATGACGGCAATCGGGGTGACGATGGAGATCGTGAGCGCATCCGCACACATAGCCCCGGCGGCACAGGCGAATCGATGCCCCTTGAAGGCCTCCTCGGCCTTCTCCTCCTCCGTCATCTCCTCGTTCCCGTTGCTGCCCTTCAAGGACTGGCTGCAGGCCAGCGCCGCCTCGGCCGCCTTCGTAAATTTCTCCTTCATCGTCTCCATAGTGAAGAGGTACACGGAACTGCCAACCAGGCCCGAGAGCGCCGCCGCACCGTAACCACGGTAGAGGCTGCGAATGCCCCCGGGGCCGAAGTCAATCGGGGTCTTCCCACCCGGCAGCTTTCGCACACCGCCCTTGATGGCCGCCCGCATCAGTGCAAAGGAGGACGGGGGCTTCTCCTGCATTACCCGCTTCCGCGCGAGGGCGAGCTGCAAGGGGTGGAAGATGGTCACGCGGATTGTTTGGTTCATCATGATCAGCGCCAGCCAGGTTGGCTTATGAAGGTCAGAGATGGATCGGTTAACGGCGTTGGTGGTCTTCGTCTTGCCGGTCGCGGTGGCCTCCGCAGCGGGCGTGCCATCGGTGGTCGTGACGACCTCTGCCACGCCGGCTGCCGCCTCCATGGCTTCCAGCGATTGCTGTACAGCGACGGCGGGGGCGGTACACACTGGGGAAGACGCCGCGACGGGGGTTCCGAGGGTGGCACTGCCGGCGGAGGTGTGAGACGCTGCCGCCGCATCCGCGTCGAGGGCGGCGGCAACAGGGGATCCCGTGCCAGCAGAGAGGAGCTGGTCCAGCGACCAGTTGCTGGTGCTGTTGTGCTGCTGCACGGCGCTGCTGCTGGCGCTGGCGAGGACGTGGTTGGAGATATGGAGCGAGAGATCGTCCTCGCGGGTGCGCCGGGTGGGAGAGAACAGCCCGGCGGCCTCCATGAAGAGGGGAAAGAGGGGACTGGAAGGCCCTGCAGCGGCAGACTCTGCGACTGGTGCCGCCGCCGCCACCACCGCATCGTTCTTCTTAAGGAGTGCTGGAAACAAGGGCTCCGCCTGCTGTTGCTGTTGCTTGCAGGCGATGGTTGGACCGGCCTCTGGATCAATCGGCATTGGGACGGCTGCATCCATGGTGGGCGGGTTGGCGGCCCAGAGGGCTTCGGGGTCTGGGTACCGTTTGTAGAAGGCCTCGCGCTGAGGGAAGCACGCGGGCACATCAATGACAGGGGAGGCGACTGGGGATTCGGCTGGACTGGCGGATCCCTCGCGTACCGCTGTGGGGGACGCCACGACAGGGCTCGAAAATTTGTGGCGGAGCATGGGGCTGTTGGGCTCTCCTTGAATTGCTTGCTTATTCTTCTCTTGTATTTGCTTGCCTTTGAAATAATTTTCTCAGAGATTCACCTTTTTTTTTCTTTTCCTTTTAGAAAAAAAAATTTGTCTCTCTTCTTCTCTACTGTGATTTAGCTTTGAGGGAAGGGAAAAAAAAAATAATAATATATGAATCAGACAACAAGAAACAACAATAGACAATATAAATGAATAACTAGTGCACAACAGTAGACGGGCTAAAAGAGGAAGAGGAGAGTGCTCTCAGAGGGAATAATAATAATAATAATAATAATAATAAAAAAAGAGAGAAGGTATAATAGTGGATGTATGCGTGTACCTTACTAAAAGCTGTCTTTTTTCGTTCTTCTACTTCTTTTAGGGGGGAAAACAACAATAACAACAATAACAAAAAAAAGAGAGAGAGTATATAACCAAAGAAAAGAAAAAAAAAGAAAAAATTGCTAATAAACACAGATACAATAATACCACAGGAGTGGAGTGGCTCAAAGAAGTGATACTTACAAAAAGGTATTTGATGTTTATCTTTTCTTAAAGAGGGGGAAAAGGAAAGGAATGAAAAAGAAGCTATCTGTGGGAGAGGGGCATCATTCATGTGGTGTTGTAATATCGAGGGTCATACAGCAGAAATATGAGAGAGAGAGAGAGAGAGAGAGGAACGAAGAAGGAATAGAGGAACCACCATCGTTAGACAGAGGGAGGAAAGGAAAGGAAAACAAACAAACAAACTATCCCCGCAGCGCATCTGTTAGGGATCTAATCTCGTTATTATTATTATTATTATTATTATTTTTTTTTTTTCTGTGCTGTTGTGTGTGATTTGTTGGATGGTGGTACCACTGTCACTGTCTCTGCGAAGAAGTACCTCATTTCTCTCCATCCATCTTCTGTTTCTTTCTTTACCCCAGCCGAGTGCTGAAAAAGAAAAGAAGATATGTGAATATGTGAGTGTGTGTGTGTGGAGGGCTGATGAATATCCCCCCCTAACAGGGACGGGATCTCTCCACGGACGGGAGCAGCCCAAGAACCTTCTGGTAGACGGAAGGGGGGACAGAAGGGCTGGAGGAGCCCACCGCCTCGGATCCCTGTCGCCCTTGCTGCACGCAGGCCTCCGTCAACCACGAGATGAGGAGACGATTGAACAGACCCATCGCCGTTCCCTCCGCCGACCCAGAGCTGGAGGCGGAAGAGCACGAAGACGTAGAAGGAGAGAGCTCCAGGGACTCTAAACAGTTCTCTTTTGGCGTGAAGAAGTGTGTGTGCACGGAACAGAGGGGCGCCCCCATATACTGCAGCGTTGCCGTACCGAGTGGCGGCGTGTGTGGTGGACTGCCGTCGGCCTGCGTCGCTGACAACGAAGGAGATGAAGGAGGAGGAGGCGGAGGCGCAGGAAACCGAATACTAAACTTCTTGGCCTCATCCCGGATCATCTTCTCGTGGGTCTGCATCAGCCGCCAGTACCCGTAGTTGTGCTGTAGCGGGACACGCACAGCGGTGGCGCTGCCATGGGCTGCTTGTGCGGTGGCCCATGCCCACACGGCCTCCAGAGAGGACTGATCGAAAAAACGATTCCCCGGGTCCTGCGTTGCCCGGCGCCATTTGTGTAGCGGCGCCGGGTGGGAGACCGCCACGTAGCCTCCGTTGAAGGCGCCAAACAGTGCCTCGTCGGGCGCTGCGATGGCGTGGGGCGAGAGAGCGACGAGCGGGGCTGCGGAGGCGGATGTGGGGGTGTGGAACTCTGGAAGAGGCCCGAGAAAACAAATATCTGCGTCCATGAAAGCAACCAGCGGGTAGGAGGGCTCCAGCTCACCCCCTCCTCGTTCCTCTTCCTTCTTGCATCCGATGGCGGTGGAAGAATGGTAGTAGTGGTTCAGCGCCCATTCGAGCAGATTAGCCTTTTCCATCATCCAATCGGTGTGTTGCGTGTCGTACCACACTCCGCGTTGGCGCTCCATCGCCTGCCGCGAGAGCCGCCGCACCGTACTAGCCTCCCCCGTGCTCCTGCTGCTGCTGCTGGTTGGAGTAGCATACGGGGGGTAGCGATAGCGGTCCAAGCAGGGAACCCATAGAAGATGTGGATCATCCGCGATGCGGTACGTCCAACCCGCCCTGGGTGGAGCAAGCGCTGCTAAGAGTTTGTCTTCCCATGATACATCGGGTGGTGAAGCCGAAGAGAAAGCGGGGGCCGCATGAGAAAAAGTAACGGGCTGTGTGACAGGCCGCAGGACCACCGGAGAGGAACAGCCAATCACGACAGGGATCGTGGGGTGATGATGGCGAAGGGTCGTCAGAAAAAAGATGGAGCTCGCGGCGGCACTCCTCCGTGGCCATGGTGCAAATAACATCGATGGGCCGCCGCCGTCCAGGCGAGGCCGAGGAGGAGGAGGCTCTCACAGGAACAGCAGAGGACCCCCTCCTGCACGGCAAGGAGAGGGAAATAGAAGTCCTCATCCACTTCTTTTCGTTTGTGTACGTCGGCTGCTCTCCTGTTTTTTTTCCTTTTTTAGATACCCTTTCGTATCAGATCTAATACAAGAGATAGTCCTTTTTTTTTCTTGTTTTCGATGTAGATTACAAAAAAAAAAAAAAAGCGGGAGGGAGAAGAAGAGAAAGAATGAAGCGACGCGGTTGGTTTACGTACCTTCCAGATACTGACACACATGACAGGACAGAGATGCACTATAGCGAATCGCGTGGTAGAGAGAATTTTCAGTAGAACGCCAGGTCTCCAACGGCGCATACGGCGCCATAAACGCATACACACAGAGAGAGAAACAAAACCAACAACAGAAGAAGAAAGGAGGGGAGGGGGAACAAAACAAAACAAAAAACTTTCCAACAGAATGGGAAGCAAATCTTCTTGGGCGGCTCTTTCACAATACGTCGTTTCTGTGAGAGAGAAAGAAAACGAACAAAAAAAACAAACAAAAAAACAAACTTAGCGATGCCACAACGCACACATCAGAACTCCACACTGCTTTCTGAACCAATCCCCCCACAACAAGCCAGACAGTGGCTCCGCTGCGCATAGGGGAAATATATACACAGACAACAACAAACACAACACACACACATATAGACACGTAGACATACACACACAACAACGCGCAATTGGGACAATTGTAGCGTGTAGCGAACCTCGAGCAAAGTGAGGGGTATAAATCGTATGCTATCGGGAGTACTAACATTCACTTCCAACTACTGACTCACATGCATCGCACCGACTGGCTCCTCTCCTACCTATGCTTTGCCCTCTCACCTCTTCGGGTATACTCTCTCTCTTACTGTAGTGGAAAGCTTTATTATTAAGTTTTACTCCCCCCCTCCGACAAGGAGAAATTTACGTATATTCATAATGACCACCGTTCCAGACGTAGTTCAGGACAGCATTCCCGCCCGAGCGGATTACATGGCCGACATGAGGGCTAGTCTCATGAACTCCATGGATGCAGGGCTTCGGACAAGGGAAGCCGCTGCGGAGATCTTGGCCAAGGCCTACACGGCCCACCTCCAGGTCGGCCTCACGTCCTACAACGAGGAGGGTGCTTCTGCGCACCTAGCTGAGCAGACTGAGCTTAAGATGTACCCTTTCAAGGTACCTCAGAAGCAGGCCAGGAAATTCCGGGAGACGTGCCCGGAGAACCTCAACACTTTCAAGCACAGGTTCGACATGCTGTGCAAGGAGGGTGATATCACACCTTTGACCTCCTTAATTTGTTATTATTTATTATACTCGGCTAGCGCCGAGGTGGGCATGAGACACCTCCTCCACATTCTCCTCTACGCTGACGAGGGTCGACGGACGTCGCTGTTCAACTGGGAAGTGATCGAGGGTCTTGACGAGGCAACCCAAAACCTTTATGGCCCGTACATTGAGAAGCTCCCGGTGCCCCTCATCCCAGGTGAGGCCGGCGCGGTTAAGAACGGAATCATCATCCGTCGGTTCCGCGAAGCTGAGTCGGCGCTGCTTCAGGGTGGATCCGCTGACGAGGACATTACGAATGGCATGTACCGTCGCCCCCCTGTGAAAAGATCGAAGGAGGTGGTTACCTGGAGCCTGTCATGAACCCCCCCCAGGGCGAACAGGTCTTGTCTATCAACATGGAAGGCACAGAAGGCCGTCTCACCACCCTCTACCACGGACTGCAGAACATCTTTGAGGGACAGGCCCGAATGCAGCAGCAGCTGAATGCCCTTTTCCGTGGAGGTCGAGGCGGAGGAGGCGCAGACAGCGGCAGCGGCCGTGGCACTGGCTCAACGAGAGGTCGAGGACGCGGAGGCTATGGGGGTAGGGGCGGCACCGGTGCAGGCTGGACCCGCTACGGTGGTGAGACGGAGGAGGGCGTTCCCCCCTCACACGAGTGACCCTCCAAAAAACTGAGGACGCCTGCTTCATTCCTTGTACACCCGCCATTTCATCCGCTCTCCAGCTGCCCCCAGGAGAGAAACGGACTTGTACTTAGTGGCGGTAGTTTTGCGGCAGGCACAGCCACAAGCCTTGAGGAGCTGGACAAGATTTTCCAGAACTATCTCCCCAAGGGGACCGTACTTTCGTGCGACACACTCCCCACATTTACTGAAAATACGTTGGCGAAGGTGACAGACCTTGTGCGTACACATCGGCATGTGTTTTTCCCTCTTTTCGTTCGGCATCATTGGATAGCCGGGATCTTGACGTGGGATCCAGAGCAGCAAATGATGCACCTTACCATTTTCGATTCGGCACCGTCAGAACCAGTACAGCGCGACTTGCGCAGGATTCTTGCGAAAGCAATGCCGAACACGTACCTTGAGACCGGCTGGTGCCCTCGACAAGAGCGGGGAAGCGATGACTGTGGGTTATACATGGCTGCAACCTTTTTCTCTACGCACCTAGGGGTCAACATACGGGACCAATCATCAGTGGCCAGGAGACTCCGTCCTATATTGTCTCGCGTCGTCTCTGCTCCAATTCCCAAAAAACAATTTTGGGGGCAGATCCGCCATACTTTGGAGGCTGCGCCGCGACTTGAAGTACCTCCTGAACCGACCATGGTAGGGGGTAGTGCCGACATCCCCGCTCTAGAGGCAGTATTCCGTAAGGTGGAATCACAGGACGCAGCATGCGGCAACCGTGGGTTAAGAGGGTTCCTCACTGGATATGCCCTCGCAAACATAGCGGACGATAGAGATCGCTCCCTCACGGTCGGGGCACTTGCGAATCGGCGAACACGCGGGGGGTGGATTAGCGGTGAGGACGTGCCTGTGGTGGAGGTACTACGGAGTCTGTCTTACAACGTTATGAACCCTGACCAGCTGCAGCCAGAGCACAATGCTCCGTTTGCCTTTCTTGCTAGGGAGACGGAGGACGAACCCCTTCCTGCGCAACAACTTGATTTTTCCTTCCTAGTGGGAGCAGGGAGGAGAGGAACTGCCCCAGGACCTAACGGAAGACAATGGGCAAGATTTTACCTTACTCGGAATGCGGCCGAGGCAGAAGTCGGTCTTTATTTTCGGAATCAACAACGGAACGGGGAAGGGGCCAGCAACATGTTGACCCCCAGCGTTTTTCCCGCTAGCTTCCGACGTCGAGCAGAGTCGACAGATGCCCCAAGCAAACCAACAACAGCACGCACCAGACACAGGTGTCGTTGCCCCAGAAGAAGTCGAAGCGGTTCGCCCGTATTTAAACGGGAGGGCTCATCACCCGGAGGCGGTGGTGTGCCCACGATTTTGGTTCATTCACACGAACAGGCCTCCCCACGTCCCACAAGAGGCGTGGAATTCAGTGGACGAGCAGGTCCGTCGACAGCGCATCCGGTGGCTGCAGGAACTCAAGGCAATGCCGCACCACCTCCTGAGGATGAATATCGCGACGGCCGCGATCGAGCTGCTCAAGAGCATTCAACGAACACGCCACTGGAAGTGGTCCACACGAACGTCGGCCATGTCCAACCTGAAGGCAGCACTTCTCAATTTGCCGCTGTATACGGACCAAACGGAGCCGATCGACCTGGATCAGTACCCGGAGTGGAAAGCAGCGATGCGCACGGTGACGCAACTGCACAACGAAGAGATTCCCGAACCGCCCCCGCCCATTACACGAGCGGAGTTCGAGAACACCCGTCGGGAGCTGAGAGGCCACCCGCAAGCACGGTTGTACCTTACGATGATGTGGGTTTTCGCGGCCAGGTCATGCGACATTGGACAACTCCGCCCTTCGGACGTAGTGTTCAACGACGAGGCGCCGAATCCGGCCACACCGACGGTACGGGTTTCGTTATCCCTGCGCCGTGGCAAGGCGGCCCGCCTACGGGGCCCGTACCCACTGGCATCCCACCTTCCCCGAGAGGAGGCGTCGGTCCTGCAACAGATCTTGGGCCGGAGAGGCCCCAACCAGCTGCTGTTTTCGCCTTTGACGGAAACCAAGGACCAGGTTCGCACGGCTCTCCGCCGCGTCAACCAACGCCTCCAACTCCCGTCCGTCAGGAAGGGCGCAACACAGCTGCTCGCAGAGAACGCCAGGACGGACCAGGAGGTGATGCGCCTCACAGGGCACACACGGGTGGCCACCCTGCAACGGTACACGCAATATGGCCGCCATCCTACCGGGGAGGCCGTGACAGCGCAGGACGCCGCGGGCCTGATCCTCCTCGGCCCGAGCAATGCGGCCACGAGGCCCCAAGGGCCGAGGACCTAGGCGTCGCATTGGCAGAGCTGTATGCAGAAATTCGACGTCGAAAGGGGGAGCCGCCCTTGGAACTTCCCCCACCAAACCAATGGCCTTTGCACCTCAAACCCACGACTTTAGCCGATTACGAGGCAATCAAGAGGCTTCCGGTTGTTAATACGGAGCACCTGCTCACATTGCAGAATGCGCTCCGCTACTTGAATCCGGGTACCTTTGAACTTCTCAGTACCTCTCGCACTATTCAGGCAACGAAGATATCGGCTGCCGACTTGGCAGCTACGTTGCAGAGAGGCAAATTTGAGCCGTGCCCGCAGCAGTTTGGCAGACATCTGCCGTCACACGCCCACGGCGTCAACGTATTTTTCGTGGAGGAGATGAAGGGTCGCAGACGGGTTATTACCGAACCGCATTTGAATGGGCCCATTGTGCGAGAAGAGCTCCCGAAGATGCGTTATCCGACGAGACTGCAACGCCGACAGAGTCTCCGGCAGGCCAAGTACATGCTCCAAGTTGATTTCGAAGCTTATTATGATGCCCTCCCGATTCCTGAAAATGTGAGAGATTGTTTTGTGTTCCGGACCGCCACACAGGGCTATTTTCGGTTAACAACTTTACCTACTGGAGCCAGATGGAGCGTGGCACTAGGCCAGGCGATTACCAATGTGATAGTGGACATCCCGACGTGCGTCATCATTCACACCTATATCGACAACATTTTGGTGGCAGCACAGGAAGGACAGGAGGAGGAGTTCGTTCAGGGGATTCGGACGATTCTAACCAGAATTAGAGAAGCAAACCTCCTCACAAGCCCGGACAGGGAGAGTCTACTAGCCACAAGCCCACAAGACCTACTACAAATGGCTATGGAACCCCAGACTTTCATTGGGGAGGAATACGTATGGACAGGGACCCAGAGACTCGTCAGGAACTCGGTGAAGACGGTCGCGAAGTTGCATCTAGCCCTACGGACTCAACGCTTCACAGCTGCCAGAGTTTCGTCTCGCTTTCATCACTCGAGATGTATGCACTCCACACCACACGGATGAACCCGGCGAGCTTTTTTCACCTGCTCCGCGCCTACAGGGGCGTTTATAGACGAATGGATAGGGGACTGAATTGGGATTCCGAACTACGGTACATTGACGGCAGGGTGCGTAGCATGATGCACGACCTTGGAGAGAGATTGGTGCAGAACCCTTGGTGGGAGATCGCACCGACGATGGAGGCCACGTACCAAGACGAGGCGTATGACGCGATTTGTTTCACGGACGCTTCCGCGCAGGGCTGGGGAGCGCTGGTAAGGTGGCAGGACGGCTACACGGCGGCTTTTCAACAACGATGGGTGCACAACCTTCCGCCTACCGCAGACATCCCGGAGGAGAATGGTGCCGCTGACACCGTACACTTCACGGCGAAGCACTCGGCTCACGCCGAACCGCAGGCCATCACGCAACTGTTGAAGATCCTTCGGCAACGGAGCCCTCGGCCAGGACAGCGCTGGGCGGTGGTGACAGACCACCTCGCCATTGTTAGAGCACAGCGCAAGCAGAACGGCTATGGAGGGATTGGGCGTGGGTACGCTTTGAATAAGCTCTTTGAATTAACAAATGCCCTATTCCACGAACTGAACATCCTGGTGGTCTTCTTTTATCTGGCCGGTGAGATGAATCCGGCCGACTCGCTGTCGCGCCACTTTGGGGAGGACACTTCTTCTCAGATCATTGAGCAGGAGTTGACCAATGTGGGTCTCCCACTCTTGAGCAATGCCTACTCGCCGCTCTGTGAATGAAGAACTTGCTGGTGGGTTGGGTAAACGCTAAAGCTAGCTATGGGGGGCTCGGTGAGTTCTCACCCACAAAAACAGTAAAAGAGACGCGAAGCAGGCGATTGAAGCCATGATGTATGAGGTAGAGACAGAGCCATGCGAAGCATTGCGGTCTCGTTAGCATGTACGTCCTTACTTCTCCTTCTCTCTTTTCATCAAGGATAGCTACAACAACAACAACAACAACAACAACAAATTAACAAATCACCCCCAATGCGTAACATATTGTCGTTGTACAGCGACTGAGAGAGCGAAAGAAAGAGAAAGAGAAAAAGAAAGAGAGGAAGGGGGGGAAGGGGAAGGGGGGGGGGAAGGGTACAGAAAGAATCGTGCAGCGCTCTTATCTAAGTCTCTCTCTATAGGTGTGTATGTGGATGTGGATGATCGATATAGAAAATGGCAAGCGCCGGTTAGGGATTGACATTGTGCAATATATATAATAACATATAGTATTGTATAGAAGCACCCAGATCATTCACACCCCAACCAAACCATCCATCAACCAGCAGCAAGAGGAACATCAGCCGCCGCCGCCTACTCTCGTTATAAGGGCGGTCCACCGGTGAGCCAACGAGATATTGATTCATCCCAGTGTAGGTGGTGTTCTCCAGTACCGTCCCTGCAGGGATTTCAAGTACGGTGTCCTTGTCGTTGTTCTCGATGCAGACCTCCCCCTTGAGAATGATATCCGACCCGCCGAACACCACCGGCCCCTCGCCCTTCACGGTGAGCCGGGTACAGTGAAGCATGCTCGGCACCCCTTTCGCGACCAAGCTCTCGAAGCCCCGCAGGAGCTTGTATCGGTCGCTCAGAGAAACCACCGGGGGCTTTCCGTGGCAGTCTGGGTGAAGGATGAGGCGGTGGTCTGGGGTCGTGCAGTAGGCATCCGAGCGAAGGGCGAGGAGATCACCGCAGACCTTCACCGGTGTGAAGCGATCCCGCGGGACCACCAGAGCCGTGGCACCGTGGAACTGGGCGATGGCGGCGCCCATGGCGGTCTCCAGCTGATACACCTCTGGCGACTTGGGGTTGGTCGGGTCCACCGTCTTCGCGTTACGAATGACGGGGAGTGGCAGCACCCCCTGGTGACGATCCATGAGCGCCTTGAGGGCCGGGAGGTGGATCCAGAGGTTGTTGGTATTGAAGAAGGAGTGCTTTTCAATATCCTGGAAGGAGGCCGTCTCTTCTGGGGGGCACTGCGCGGATTCACGAAGGAGTAGACAGCCGGCTTCCACCTTGAGCGCCGGGTTAGTCTCCTTGGCCATCCGCCCGGTCGCTCGGTTCGCGGGCCGGCGGAGGGGGAAGGCCGAGGGCCTCGCGCTGCTGTGGGCGCAGAGAGCTGCGACCACCGCGGGAGTTAATGAAGAAGTATCCACCACGGGGACCCTGAAGGACCTCACACTTGGCGTCGCCGATCTCCAGGGTCTTGCCGGTGGAGGTGCCAGTAGGAGGCTTGCGCTCGCGACCAGGGTTCTGGGGAAGCTCAAGGGATTCGCGCTGCTGTGGGCGAAGAGCCGTGCGGTTACCCTCAGCGGTGAGATAGAAATAGCCACCACGGGGACCACGGAACACGGGACGCTTGCTGTCCTTGATCTCGATATATTTATCAATGAAGGTGCCGTTGGGGTGCGTAGGGTTGCCGTCCTTGTCCACCTGGTCTGGGGTGGCACCGTTGGGGTCGGGGTTGTGTGGGGGCGGAGGGGGAAGACCGAGGGCCTCGCGCTGCAGTGGGCGCAGAGAGCTGCGACGACCGCGGGAGTTAATGAAGAAGTATCCACCACGGGGACCCTGAAGGACCTCAAACTTGGCGTCGCCGATCTCCAGGGTCTTGCCGGTGGAGGTGCCAGTAGGAGGCTTGCGCTCGCGACCAGGGTTCTGGGGAAGACCGAGGGCCTCGCGCTGCTGTGGGCGCAGAGAGCTGCGACCACCGCGGGAGTTAATGAAGAAGTATCCACCACGGGGACCCTGAAGGACCTCAAACTTGGCGTCGCCGATCTCCAGGGTCTTGCCGGTGGAGGTGCCAGTAGGAGGCTTGCGCTCGCGACCAGGGTTCTGGGGAAGACCGAGGGCCTCGCGCTGCTGTGGGCGCAGAGAGCTGCGACCACCGCGGGAGTTAATGAAGAAGTATCCACCACGGGGACCCTGAAGGACCTCAAACTTGGCGTCGCCGATCTCCAGGGTCTTGCCGGTGGAGGTGCCAGTAGGAGGCTTGCGCTCGCGACCAGGGTTCTGGGGAAGACCGAGGGCCTCGCGCTGCTGTGGGCGAAGAGCCGTGCGGTTACCCTCAGCGGTGAGATAGAAATAGCCACCACGGGGACCACGGAACACGGGACGCTTGCTGTCCTTGATCTCGATATATTTATCAATGAAGGTGCCGTTGGGGTGCGTAGGGTTGCCGTCCTTGTCCACCTGGTCTGGGGTGGCACCGTTGGGGTCGGGGTTGTGTGGGGGCGGAGGGGGAAGACCGAGGGCCTCGCGCTGCTGTGGGCGCAGAGAGCTGCGACCACCGCGGGAGTTAATGAAGAAGTATCCACCACGGGGACCCTGAAGGACCTCACACTTGGCGTCGCCGATCTCCAGGGTCTTGCCGGTGGAGGTGCCAGTAGGAGGCTTGCGCTCGCGACCAGGGTTCTGGGGAAGACCGAGGGCCTCGCGCTGCTGTGGGCGAAGAGCCGTGCGGTTACCCTCAGCGGTGAGATAGAAATAGCCACCACGGGGACCACGGAACACGGGACGCTTGCTGTCCTTGATCTCGATATATTTATCAATGAAGGTGCCGTTGGGGTGCGTAGGGTTGCCGTCCTTGTCCACCTGGTCTGGGGTGGCACCGTTGGGGTCGGGGTTGTGTGGGGGCGGAGGGGGAAGACCGAGGGCCTCGCGCTGCAGTGGGCGCAGAGAGCTGCGACGACCGCGGGAGTTAATGAAGAAGTATCCACCACGGGGACCCTGAAGGACCTCAAACTTGGCGTCGCCGATCTCCAGGGTCTTGCCGGTGGAGGTGCCAGTAGGAGGCTTGCGCTCGCGACCAGGGTTCTGGGGAAGACCGAGGGCCTCGCGCTGCTGTGGGCGAAGAGCCGTGCGGTTACCCTCAGCGGTGAGATAGAAATAGCCACCACGGGGACCACGGAACACGGGACGCTTGCTGTCCTTGATCTCGATATATTTATCAATGAAGGTGCCGTTGGGGTGCGTAGGGTTGCCGTCCTTGTCCACCTGGTCTGGGGTGGCACCGTTGGGGTCGGGGTTGTGTGGGGGCGGAGGGGGAAGACCGAGGGCCTCGCGCTGCTGTGGGCGCAGAGAGCTGCGACCACCGCGGGAGTTAATGAAGAAGTATCCACCACGGGGACCCTGAAGGACCTCACACTTGGCGTCGCCGATCTCCAGGGTCTTGCCGGTGGAGGTGCCAGTAGGAGGCTTGCGCTCGCGACCAGGGTTCTGGGGAAGACCGAGGGCCTCGCGCTGCTGTGGGCGCAGAGAGCTGCGACCACCGCGGGAGTTAATGAAGAAGTATCCACCACGGGGACCCTGAAGGACCTCACACTTGGCGTCGCCGATCTCCAGGGTCTTGCCGGTGGAGGTGCCAGTAGGAGGCTTGCGCTCGCGACCAGGGTTCTGGGGAAGACCGAGGGCCTCGCGCTGCTGTGGGCGAAGAGCCGTGCGGTTACCCTCAGCGGTGAGATAGAAATAGCCACCACGGGGACCACGGAACACGGGACGCTTGCTGTCCTTGATCTCGATATATTTATCAATGAAGGTGCCGTTGGGGTGCGTAGGGTTGCCGTCCTTGTCCACCTGGTCTGGGGTGGCACCGTTGGGGTCGGGGTTGTGTGGGGGCGGAGGGGGAAGACCGAGGGCCTCGCGCTGCAGTGGGCGCAGAGAGCTGCGACGACCGCGGGAGTTAATGAAGAAGTATCCACCACGGGGACCCTGAAGGACCTCAAACTTGGCGTCGCCGATCTCCAGGGTCTTGCCGGTGGAGGTGCCAGTAGGAGGCTTGCGCTCGCGACCAGGGTTCTGGGGAAGACCGAGGGCCTCGCGCTGCTGTGGGCGAAGAGCCGTGCGGTTACCCTCAGCGGTGAGATAGAAATAGCCACCACGGGGACCACGGAACACGGGACGCTTGCTGTCCTTGATCTCGATATATTTATCAATGAAGGTGCCGTTGGGGTGCGTAGGGTTGCCGTCCTTGTCCACCTGGTCTGGGGTGGCACCGTTGGGGTCGGGGTTGTGTGGGGGCGGAGGGGGAAGACCGAGGGCCTCGCGCTGCTGTGGGCGCAGAGAGCTGCGACCACCGCGGGAGTTAATGAAGAAGTATCCACCACGGGGACCCTGAAGGACCTCACACTTGGCGTCGCCGATCTCCAGGGTCTTGCCGGTGGAGGTGCCAGTAGGAGGCTTGCGCTCGCGACCAGGGTTCTGGGGAAGACCGAGGGCCTCGCGCTGCTGTGGGCGAAGAGCCGTGCGGTTACCCTCAGCGGTGAGATAGAAATAGCCACCACGGGGACCACGGAACACGGGACGCTTGCTGTCCTTGATCTCGATATATTTATCAATGAAGGTGCCGTTGGGGTGCGTAGGGTTGCCGTCCTTGTCCACCTGGTCTGGGGTGGCACCGTTGGGGTCGGGGTTGTGTGGGGCGGAGGGGAAGACCGAGGGCCTCGCGCTGCTGTGGGCGCACAGAGCTGCGACCACCGCGGGAGTTAATGAAGAAGTATCCACCACGGGGACCCTGAAGGACCTCACACTTGGCGTCGCCGATCTCCAGGGTCTTGCCGGTGGAGGTGCCAGTAGGAGGCTTGCGCTCGCGACCAGGGTTCTGGGGAAGACCGAGGGCCTCGCGCTGCTGTGGGCGCAGAGAGCTGCGACCACCGCGGGAGTTAATGAAGAAGTATCCACCACGGGGACCCTGAAGGACCTCAAACTTGGCGTCGCCGATCTCCAGGGTCTTGCCGGTGGAGGTGCCAGTAGGAGGCTTGCGCTCGCGACCAGGGTTCTGGGGAAGACCGAGGGCCTCGCGCTGCTGTGGGCGAAGAGCCGTGCGGTTACCCTCAGCGGTGAGATAGAAATAGCCACCACGGGGACCACGGAACACGGGACGCTTGCTGTCCTTGATCTCGATATATTTATCAATGAAGGTGCCGTTGGGGTGCGTAGGGTTGCCGTCCTTGTCCACCTGGTCTGGGGTGGCACCGTTGGGGTCGGGGTTGTGTGGGGGCGGAGGGGGAAGACCGAGGGCCTCGCGCTGCTGTGGGCGCAGAGAGCTGCGACCACCGCGGGAGTTAATGAAGAAGTATCCACCACGGGGACCCTGAAGGACCTCACACTTGGCGTCGCCGATCTCCAGGGTCTTGCCGGTGGAGGTGCCAGTAGGAGGCTTGCGCTCGCGACCAGGGTTCTGGGGAAGACCGAGGGCCTCGCGCTGCTGTGGGCGAAGAGCCGTGCGGTTACCCTCAGCGGTGAGATAGAAATAGCCACCACGGGGACCACGGAACACGGGACGCTTGCTGTCCTTGATCTCGATATATTTATCAATGAAGGTGCCGTTGGGGTGCGTAGGGTTGCCGTCCTTGTCCACCTGGTCTGGGGTGGCACCGTTGGGGTCGGGGTTGTGTGGGGGCGGAGGGGGAAGACCGAGGGCCTCGCGCTGCAGTGGGCGCAGAGAGCTGCGACGACCGCGGGAGTTAATGAAGAAGTATCCACCACGGGGACCCTGAAGGACCTCAAACTTGGCGTCGCCGATCTCCAGGGTCTTGCCGGTGGAGGTGCCAGTAGGAGGCTTGCGCTCGCGACCAGGGTTCTGGGGAAGACCGAGGGCCTCGCGCTGCTGTGGGCGAAGAGCCGTGCGGTTACCCTCAGCGGTGAGATAGAAATAGCCACCACGGGGACCACGGAACACGGGACGCTTGCTGTCCTTGATCTCGATATATTTATCAATGAAGGTGCCGTTGGGGTGCGTAGGGTTGCCGTCCTTGTCCACCTGGTCTGGGGTGGCACCGTTGGGGTCGGGGTTGTGTGGGGGCGGAGGGGGAAGACCGAGGGCCTCGCGCTGCTGTGGGCGCAGAGAGCTGCGACCACCGCGGGAGTTAATGAAGAAGTATCCACCACGGGGACCCTGAAGGACCTCACACTTGGCGTCGCCGATCTCCAGGGTCTTGCCGGTGGAGGTGCCAGTAGGAGGCTTGCGCTCGCGACCAGGGTTCTGGGGAAGACCGAGGGCCTCGCGCTGCTGTGGGCGCAGAGAGCTGCGACCACCGCGGGAGTTAATGAAGAAGTATCCACCACGGGGACCCTGAAGGACCTCACACTTGGCGTCGCCGATCTCCAGGGTCTTGCCGGTGGAGGTGCCAGTAGGAGGCTTGCGCTCGCGACCAGGGTTCTGGGGAAGACCGAGGGCCTCGCGCTGCTGTGGGCGAAGAGCCGTGCGGTTACCCTCAGCGGTGAGATAGAAATAGCCACCACGGGGACCACGGAACACGGGACGCTTGCTGTCCTTGATCTCGATATATTTATCAATGAAGGTGCCGTTGGGGTGCGTAGGGTTGCCGTCCTTGTCCACCTGGTCTGGGGTGGCACCGTTGGGGTCGGGGTTGTGTGGGGCGGAGGGGAAGACCGAGGGCCTCGCGCTGCAGTGGGCGCAGAGAGCTGCGACGACCGCGGGAGTTAATGAAGAAGTATCCACCACGGGGACCCTGAAGGACCTCAAACTTGGCGTCGCCGATCTCCAGGGTCTTGCCGGTGGAGGTGCCAGTAGGAGGCTTGCGCTCGCGACCAGGGTTCTGGGGAAGACCGAGGGCCTCGCGCTGCTGTGGGCGAAGAGCCGTGCGGTTACCCTCAGCGGTGAGATAGAAATAGCCACCACGGGGACCACGGAACACGGGACGCTTGCTGTCCTTGATCTCGATATATTTATCAATGAAGGTGCCGTTGGGGTGCGTAGGGTTGCCGTCCTTGTCCACCTGGTCTGGGGTGGCACCGTTGGGGTCGGGGTTGTGTGGGGGCGGAGGGGGAAGACCGAGGGCCTCGCGCTGCTGTGGGCGCACAGAGCTGCGACCACCGCGGGAGTTAATGAAGAAGTATCCACCACGGGGACCCTGAAGGACCTCACACTTGGCGTCGCCGATCTCCAGGGTCTTGCCGGTGGAGGTGCCAGTAGGAGGCTTGCGCTCGCGACCAGGGTTCTGGGGAAGACCGAGGGCCTCGCGCTGCTGTGGGCGAAGAGCCGTGCGGTTACCCTCAGCGGTGAGATAGAAATAGCCACCACGGGGACCACGGAACACGGGACGCTTGCTGTCCTTGATCTCGATATATTTATCAATGAAGGTGCCGTTGGGGTGCGTAGGGTTGCCGTCCTTGTCCACCTGGTCTGGGGTGGCACCGTTGGGGTCGGGGTTGTGTGGGGGCGGAGGGGGAAGACCGAGGGCCTCGCGCTGCTGTGGGCGCAGATAGCTGCGACCACCGCGGGAGTTAATGAAGAAGTATCCACCACGGGGACCCTGAAGGACCTCACACTTGGCGTCGCCGATCTCCAGGGTCTTGCCGGTGGAGGTGCCAGTAGGAGGCTTGCGCTCGCGACCAGGGTTCTGGGGAAGCTCAAGGGATTCGCGCTGCTGTGGGCGAAGAGCCGTGCGGTTACCCTCAGCGGTGAGATAGAAATAGCCACCACGGGGACCACGGAACACGGGACGCTTGCTGTCCTTGATCTCGATATATTTATCAATGAAGGTGCCGTTGGGGTGCGTAGGGTTGCCGTCCTTGTCCACCTGGTCTGGGGTGGCACCGTTGGGGTCGGGGTTGTGGGGGCGGAGGGGAAGACCGAGGGCCTCGCGCTGCTGTGGGCGCAGATAGCTGCGACCACCGCGGGAGTTAATGAAGAAGTATCCACCACGGGGACCCTGAAGGACCTCACACTTGGCGTCGCCGATCTCCAGGGTCTTGCCGGTGGAGGTGCCAGTAGGAGGCTTGCGCTCGTGACCAGGGTTCTCGGGAAGACCGAGGGCCTCGCGCTGCTGTGGGCGAAGAGCCGTGCGGTTACCCTCAGCGGTGAGATAGAAATAGCCACCACGGGGACCACGGAACACGGGACGCTTGCTGTCCTTGATCTCGATATATTTATCAATGAAGGTGCCGTTGGGGTGCGTAGGGTTGCCGTCCTTGTCCACCTGGTCTGGGGTGGCACCGTTGGGGTCGGGGTTGTGTGGGGGCGGAGGGGGAAGACCGAGGGCCTCGCGCTGCTGTGGGCGCAGAGAGCTGCGACCACCTGGTGCCGCCGCCGCCACCACCGCATCGTTCTTCTTAAGGAGTGCTGGAAACAAGGGCTCCGCCTGCTGTTGCTGTTGCTTGCAGGCGATGGTTGGACCGGCCTCTGGATCAATCGGCATTGGGACGGCTGCATCCATGGTGGGCGGGTTGGCGGCCCAGAGGGCTTCGGGGTCTGGGTACCGTTTGTAGAAGGCCTCGCGCTGAGGGAAGCACGCGGGCACATCAATGACAGGGGAGGCGACTGGGGATTCGGCTGGACTGGCGGATCCCTCGCGTACCGCTGTGGGGGACGCCACGACAGGGCTCGAAAATTTGTGGCGGAGCATGGGGCTGTTGGGCTCTCCTTGAATTGCTTGCTTATTCTTCTCTTGTATTTGCTTGCCTTTGAAATAATTTTCTCAGAGATTCACCTTTTTTTCTTTTCCTTTTAGAAAAAAAATTTGTCTCTCTTCTTCTCTACTGTTATTTAGCTTTAATAAATGAATAATAATAATAATAATAAAAAAAGAGAGAGAAGGTATAATAGTGGATGTATGCGTGTACCTTACTAAAAGCTGTCTTTTTTCGTTCTTCTACTTCTTTTAGGGGGGAAAACAACAATAACAACAATAACAAAAAAAAAAGAGAGAGTATATAACCAAAGAAAAAGAAAAAAAGGAAAAAATTGCTAATAAACACAGATACAATAATACCACAGGAGTGGAGTGGCTCAAAGAAGTGATACTTACAAAAAGGTATTTGATGTTTATCTTTTCTTAAAGAGGGGGAAAAGGAAAGGAATGAAAAAGAAGCTATCTGTGGGAGAGGGGCATCATTCATGTGGTGTTGTAATATCGAGGGTCATACAGCAGAAATATGAGAGAGAGAGAGAGAGAGAGAGGAACGAAGAAGGAATAGAGGAACCACCATCGTTAGACAGGGGGAGGAAAGGAAAGGAAAACAAACAAACAAACTATCCCCGCAGCGCATCTGTTAGGGATCTAATCTCGTTATTATTATTATTATTTTTTTTTTTCTGTGCTGTTGTGTGTGATTTGTTGGATGGTGGTACCACTGTCACTGTCTCTGCGAAGAAGTACCTCATTTCTCTCCATCCATCTTCTGTTTCTTTCTTTACCCCAGCTGAGTGCTGAAAAAGAAAAGAAGATATGTGAATATGTGAGTGTGTGTGTGTGGAGGGCTGATGAATATCCCCCCCTAACAGGGACGGGATCTCTCCACGGACGGGAGCAGCCCAAGAACCTTCTGGTAGACGGAAGGGGGGACAGAAGGGCTGGAGGAGCCCACCGCCTCGGATCCCTGTCGCCCTTGCTGCACGCAGGCCTCCGTCAACCACGAGATGAGGAGACGATTGAACAGACCCATCGACGTTCCCTCCGCCGACCCAGAGCTGGAGGCGGAAGAGCACGAAGACGTAGAAGGAGAGAGCTCCAGGGACTCTAAACAGTTCTCTTTTGGCGTGAAGAAGTGTGTGTGCACGGAACAGAGGGGCGCCCCCATATACTGCAGCGTTGCCGTACCGAGTGGCGGCGTGTGTGGTGGACTGCCGTCGGCCTGCGTCGCTGACAACGAAGGAGATGAAGGAGGAGGAGGCGGAGGCGCAGGAAACCGAATACTAAACTTCTTGGCCTCGTCCCGGATCATCTTCTCGTGGGTCTGCATCAGCCGCCAGTACCCGTAGTTGTGCTGTAGCGGGACACGCACAGCGGTGGCGCTGCCATGGGCTGCTTGTGCGGTGGCCCATGCCCACACGGCCTCCAGAGAGGACTGATCGAAAAAACGATTCCCCGGGTCCTGCGTTGCCCGGCGCCATTTGTGTAGCGGCGCCGGGTGGGAGACCGCCACGTAGCCTCCGTTGAAGGCGCCAAACAGTGCCTCGTCGGGCGCTGCGATGGCGTGGGGCGAGAGAGCGACGAGCGGGGCTGCGGAGGCGGATGTGGGGGTGTGGAACTCTGGAAGAGGCCCGAGAAAACAAATATCTGCGTCCATGAAAGCAACCAGCGGGTAGGAGGGCTCCAGCTCACCCCCTCCTCGTTCCTCTTCCTTCTTGCATCCGATGGCGGCGGAAGAATGGTAGTAGTGGTTCAGCGCCCATTCGAGCAGATTAGCCTTTTCCATCATCCAATCGGTGTGCTGCGTGTCGTACCACACTCCGCGTTGGCGCTCCATCGCCTGCCGCGAGAGCCGCCGTACCGTACTAGCCTCCCCCGTGCTCCTGCTGCTGCTGCTGGTTGGAGTAGCATACGGGGGGTAGCGATAGCGGTCCAAGAAGGGGAACCCATAGAAGATGTGGATCATCCGCGATGCGGTACGTCCAACCCGCCCTGGGTGGAGCAAGCGCTGCTAAGAGTTTGTCTTCCCATGATACATCGGGTGGTGGAGCCGAAGAGAAAGCGGGGGGCCGCATGAGAAAAAGTAACGGGCTGTGTGACAGGCCGCAGGACCACCGGAGAGGAACAGCCAATCACGACAGGGATCGTGGGGTGATGATGGCGAAGGGTCGTCAGAAAAAGATGGAGCTCGCGGCGGCACTCCTCCGTGGCCATGGTGCAAATAACATCGATGGGCCGCCGCCGTCCAGGCGAGGCCGAAAAGGAGGAGGCTCTCACAGGAACAGCAGAGGACCCCCTCCTGCACGGCAAGGAGAGGGAAATAGAAGTCCTCATCCACTTCTTTTCGTTTGTGTACGTCGGCTGCTCTCCTGTTTTTTTTTTTCCTTTTTTAGATACCCTTTCGTATCAGATCTAATACAAGAGATAGTCCTTTTTTTTTTTCTTGTTTTCGATGTAGATTACAAAAAAAAAGCGGGAGGGAGAAGAAGAGAAAGAATGAAGCGACGCGGTTGGTTTACGTACCTTCCAGATACTGACACACATGACAGGACAGAGATGCACTATAGCGAATCGCGTGGTAGAGAGAATTTTCAGTAGAACGCCAGGTCTCCAACGGCGCATACGGCGCCATAAACGCATACACACAGAGAGAGAAACAAAACCAACAACAGAAGAAGAAAGGAGGGGAGGGGGAACAAAACAAAACAAAAAACTTTCCAACAGAATGGGAAGCAAATCTTCTTGGGCGGCTCTTTCACAATACGTCGTTTCTGTGAGAGAGAAAGAAAACGAACAAAAAAAACAAACAAAAAAACAAACTTAGCGATGCCACAACGCACACATCAGAACTCCACACTGCTTTCTGAACCAATCCCCCACAACAAGCCAGACAGTGGCTCCGCTGCGCATAGGGGAAATATATACACAGACAACAACAAACACAACACACACACATATAGACACGTAGACACACACACACAACAACAACAACAACAACAACAACAACAAATTAACAAATCACCCCCAATGCGTAACATATTGTCGTTGTACAGCGACTGAGAGAGCGAAAGAAAGAGAAAGAGAAAAAGAAAGAGAGGAAGGGGGGGAACCCTTTGTTCTTGTATTCTCTTTTCTTCTCCTTACGGTTTGTTTTCTTTCTTCATCCCAGTGTAGGTGGTGTTCTCCAGTACCGTCCCTGCAGGGATTTCAAGTACGGTGTCCTTGTCGTTGTTCTCGATGCAGACCTCCCCCTTGAGAATGATATCCGACCCGCCGAACACCACCGGCCCCTCGCCCTTCACGGTGAGCCGGGTACAGTGAAGCATGCTCGGCACCCCTTTCGCGACCAAGCTCTCGAAGCCCCGCAGGAGCTTGTATCGGTCGCTCAGAGAAACCACCGGGGGCTTTCCGTGGCAGTCTGGGTGAAGGATGAGGCGGTGGTCTGGGGTCGTGCAGTAGGCATCCGAGCGAAGGGCGAGGAGATCACCGCAGACCTTCACCGGTGTGAAGCGATCCCGCGGGACCACCAGAGCCGTGGCACCGTGGAACTGGGCGATGGCGGCGCCCATGGCGGTCTCCAGCTGATACACCTCTGGCGACTTGGGGTTGGTCGGGTCCACCGTCTTCGCGTTACGAATGACGGGGAGTGGCAGCACCCCCTGGTGACGATCCATGAGCGCCTTGAGGGCCGGGAGGTGGATCCAGAGGTTGTTGGTATTGAAGAAGGAGTGCTTTTCAATATCCTGGAAGGAGGCCGTCTCTTCTGGGGGGCACTGCGCGGATTCACGAAGGAGTAGACAGCCGGCTTCCACCTTGAGCGCCGGGTTAGTCTCCTTGGCGATCGCCAGGTGCCCGCCCTTCTTGTCCCCCTCCGTGCGGCGACAGACTTCCATCAAAAATGGTACCTGCTTCTCCGCCATGAGCTTTAGAATTCGAGTGTCTAAAGTTGCCCCCAGGTTATCGCTGTTGCTCACGAACATGTACTCCAGGCCTTCCTTGAGCAGAGCATCGAGCTTACCGCTGCCGTACAGGGCGGCATAGAGATCGCCGTGACCGGGTGGGACCCACTCGCAGGTCGGATCGGCGGGCCACTCGGCGGGCAGGAGGTTGGCACGCAGGATTTTCGGCACCTGGTTCTGCATCAGCTCCACCTCCGTTGCCATCTTGGCCGCCACATCCTTGTACCGCTCCTGCAGGAACGCCGTCGTCCCCTTGGTGGTGCTGAAACTGTTCATCAGCATGAAACGGAGCGGCTCCTGCTGTTGGTGCGCCTGGCTTGCCTGCTGCCGAATGCGCTGCTTGACCGCCTCCACGTGCTGCAGAATAAAATCCAGGAACGTCTGCCCATTCTTGACCACCAGAAGAGACTTGGCGTTGTCGAGGCCCATGCCTGTGCCGAGACCCCCATTGAGCTTGAGGACCACAGTCTTACCGAGGAGCTGGCCCTCTTCGGATGAACCAGGGGCGACGGAAGGAAGTTGATCCAGTTCGGCGAGGCCGGAGGCGGGCACGATAGCAGCCTCAGGGATACAACCAGTGGAGCCGTCCTCGACCATCTTGTGGCTCGCCAGAAAGGCAGCCTGACACGCTTGGCTTACGCCACTCGCCTGCATCTTCTTCTGGCACGCGCGTGCCGCCGGAGACAGAGCCGTTGCTGCTGACATCCCTACTAACTTCGAACCCACTATGCCTTCTTCCGTCCAGCTACCAGCTAAGGAAGAGCGTGTTGGTAAGAGAGGGGTGGGACGAGGAGAAATACGAATAAAGACTATGGCCAAATAACTTAAAAAAAAACATAAATAATGATGAGAACAATAGAGTAGTAGGGGATAAAAAAAAAAATACCGAGGAAATTCGAATAGACGTTCGAAGCGCCAAGCAAGCAAAAAAGGAAATGATGAGCAACAGAGAGTTTTGATTGGTTCAGCAACACAGTGCCAGTTGCTTGCTGAAACACAAACAAATAAATAAATGAGTATGTTTTTTTTTTTTATCATAGGTATCCCTATGCTTTTAATCGCGATTCTTTTCTTTCCATACCGTTGCTCTCCTATGGTGCCCTCTTACCCTTATCAACACACACCGCACACCGTTGTTCCGTCCCTCAAAAAAAAAAAAAAGAAAAAAAAAAAAAGAGGTCTACGCAACGCTGGTGGGAGGTGCGTCTTGTCGCAAACACAACAGCCATACACAGCTATATATATATATATAGGCAGAGCGTGATATCGCCACAGAGGTAGCATCTCTCCTCCTCAAATTCTTTGTTAGGGCGTGAGATGTTAAATAGTCGTTTACGCCGTGAGATGAGCAAACATGCGGATTACCTCTTCCGTGTCCTCCTGCTGACCCTCACCCTCTCCATCGCTATCCTCGTCCTCCCACTCCCCTTCATCCTCCTCGGGCTGCGCCGAATGCCGGTACAAGGTCGCTGGGATTCCCGACGGCAGCCACACCCGACCCCTGCGTCGACCTTCATCTCCTCTGCCGTGACGGGCCGCCTCACGGCGAGCATCGACCATCTGCTGCTCCACAGACTGCAGGTCTGAGGTGTGGCGCTGTTGGAGCTGCTCCTGCAGCTGGCGAATGTACCGGCTCAGCTCGCGGCGCTCCGCCTTCACGTTTTCCCCTTTGCGTAGACGATTCTTCTTGTCGTTCAGCTCTCGCAAGCGTTCCTTGAGGACCATCCGCTCCACCGCTTGCCGCTTAAGGAGATCGCTCTTTCGCTTTTTTAGGGTTCGCAGCACCGTCTGAGTCGAGTTCGCGGGAGACAGTACGGCGGTACTGCTCCCACTGGCGGCCTTTTTTACTCGAATCGACGCGCTCGTTGTTTTTATTCGGCGCGCCGGCGCGGCCAATTGCTCATTTTCCTCGGAAGGACGGGATTGCTTCTTGGAGAGAGTGATCTTACGCTTCTTGTGCTTGAGGCGGGCACTGCGAGCCAGACGCCTATTCACCATTTTCTTCTTCTTTACCTTCTCCACACTCCTCCAAAAAGGTATCTAGTACTCCTCCTCTTGTACACCTTCTCGTTCTCTGTTAGAGGATGTGTATGTGTATGTGTGTGAGTGAGATGGAGCGGAGCCTATAATTCACAAAGGCGGGGGTATCCTCTCAGAAAAAAAAGCAAAAAAAAATAAATCAACCCACCACCAATAACCCACCAGACAAAAAACAACGAGGAGCGCAAAAAAAAGAAAGAAATAACTCCAGAAACTGTTCAAACGACTCTCGGGAGGTACAGCTCTCTACTCACTCTCGAGTCTCATCCAAGACCTCCACCGTCTCCAACGATCTTACACCCTTCTTATTCTTTTTCCCTTTTCAACTTTATTGGATGCACTGTCGACCAACACCACTGGACCAGATACTGGACCAAAAACAAAACCGTTAACCCCCAAACCGATCGTTCCTACCACTGCTTCGCACTCCTCTACCCACCCTCTAAAGGGACCAAAGACCTCTGAAGGGACCAAAGACCTCTAAAGGGACAAAGACCTCTAAAGGGACCAAAGACCTCTAAGGGGACAAAGACCTCTAAAGGGACAAAGACCTCTATAAAGGGACCAAAGACCTCTAAAGGGACAAAGACCTCTAAAGGGACCAAAGACCTCTAAAGGGACTAAGACCTCTAAAGGGCTGCACCCCAACCTCCTTACTTACGTCTTTCAGTCGCTTGTGTTGATGTGGAGCAGCCCACCCTGGCTGCCCTGCCAACACCGGCTTCGCCTCACCACTCACGGTGACGTAGCCGCCAGTGGGTGCTGCGTTGTCGGGTCACGACGTGTCCTTCGGGGCAGCCGGAGAGAAGCAGAAACCGGTAGAAGCAGCCGTGCCAAGGAAGGGCTGTGCCTCCGTCGTTCACAGTGGTGGCGGAGTGCATTGCGGCCTTCTGCGCCTCGCTGAGGTAGCTCTTGTTGCCTTTTGCGTTGATGTAGAAGGGCTGGCCACGATCGGTGCGGAAGATTTTTTTTTTCCCCCCTTTTTGCCCTATAAAGGTGATATAGTGTTGAGTGCGCGTGGCGTGGCGCGGTGCTGGAGTGGATATGCAATCGGGTGCCGAGTCATCGTTTTGCTCCTGTGTTTGTGGTGGTGGGGAGGAAGAAGGTCGGTCGGGTGTGTGTGGGTGCGGGAGAGTCGGGGTGTTAAGTTGTTGTGGCGACTTGTGGGCTTGACGGAGGGCCCTTGAAGCGGCTGGGTTGCCCCGGTGTGGAGGTAGAGGAGCCGAAGATGATGGTGCTGCTGCTCGTGCGTCGGTGGATGTGGAGCCGCGGGGTCGGCCATACAAGTTGTCGGCCCCAAACCCGCCGGAGTAGGCCCTATTGTTGGGTTTGGCGTGGCATAGAACATCATGATTTAAGAAGGAGTGACAGGCGGGCCGGTTGAAACATAAACATAAAGAAAGATAGAACCAACCAATCAAAAATAAAATAAAATAAAATAAATAAATAAAAAAATGAGGTAGTGAGGAGAAAGGAAGAACCAACACACACACACACACACACACAAGTGGGTGGGTGAGTGGAGGAGAGACAGGGAAGTTGAAGAGAAGGCAAATAAATCATCGCGGAGGACTACAGACACATACTGTTGCCCTGTCTTCACCTTAGGTGGTGTGGGCATGATTCATCTATGCATTGAAATGATATATATATATATATATATATATTGGTTTATTATTATTATTTCTTAATTGAATGCAGTGAATCGTCATAATAAGTGATGGCGGTGTGTGTGTGAGGAACCTGAAGAACGGATCCGTTCTTCAACTTCCTTCCCCCCTTTCTGGTGTTAAAATTAGCCTTACAGGATTTTTTTTTTTTAAAAAATTATAAATAGTTTATTTATCTTAAATCCCTCTCTTTCTTTCGTCTTTTTTTTTTGTACTTTTCTTTTTCTTTTCTTTGAGGCGCGTAAATGAATAATTGAAACAGTAATGAATAGTGTAATTGAACAATGATTCAAAAAGAAAGAAAGAAACCAAACCAAAAACAATTCAATCAGAATTAAAATTTAATAAATAAAATTTTAATAGAAACACTGTTGGCTCTTCTCTTCTTTTCTTCTTCAAATAATAATAATAATCATCATCATAATAAAGAACGTAAAAACTGTCCGGGGCTATCTCTGGAGAGAAAACAAAAGGGAAATGAGCAAAAAGGAAAATATATATATATATATTGTAAAATAGAGGAAAGACACCGCACCATAAAAGGAGAGAGAGAGAGAGAGGGCGAGAGACGGATTGAACCGCTATATTTTAATTGTCTCTTTAAAGTAGTTGGCTGAAGTAACACGCCACCTATGGGCCCCGCAGTTCTTTTCCGAAAGAAAAAGGGGGGAAGGAGGGAGGATAAAACAACAACAAAAAAGAAAGAAACATGAAAACAACACCCATAAATCAAAATAATGAACCGAAAGAAGGTTTTTAAACCTGCTCTTTTTTTTTTTTGGCTTTTTGTGACGTCATATAGGGGAGGCATTCAGAAAGAAAAGCTGCCGTGACCTGGACGCCGCTCTCTCTTCTTTTGAAAACGGCGAAGTTTCGCTATTACCAGTGTTTTTTCCTTCTGTTCGATTCCTCTCCTCTTCCCCTTATCCCTTTTTTTTTAAAATAATAATAATAATAGTAATAATACTAACAGTAATAATAATAATTAAAAAAAAATCAAACGAGAATAACAAACAGGAATCACCACCACCACCAACAAAAACATGTTCGCCAGATATTCCGTGCTCTCTTTCTCTCTCTACTGCTTCACCTTGGACTGCGGGCTATCCTTTTTTTTCTTTCGTTCCCTTTTTTTGTTTCGTTGCGTTTCTCTCACTCTTAGGCGATTTTTTCTTCTGATTGTTCTTACTGTTTCCATTATTATTATTATTATCATCATCATTCATTATTATTATTTTTTCTTCTTTCACTTTTCTCCCCAACCCCTATCTTTTTCCTTTTCTCTTGTGTTTCTTTTGTTGTATAGTACCGAATGGGGAAGGGGCTGTTCGTTGAATATTTAGAGGGCTTAGAGGTTAGGGGGTAGAGGAGATTGGCTGAAGAGTACAAAGAAGGGAAGTAAAGGGCGTGGGTAGCTGGGGTCGGGGGCTTGGGTCCTACACAAGAACAAGGTGCACACCTCGCCTAGAACTGAATGAATCCGTTGTTTCCATCCACACCCTCTCTCTCTCTCTCTCTTCACACACAGTCGTACAAGCTTCTTATTTCTGTTACTCTTTCCAGTTTTCTTCGATGTTTGGAGATGGTTTGTTTTTCTCATTCCTTCATCTCCTTCGTGTCCTTGTTGGTCAGACCCAGCTTCTCGCGGTGCTGCGGGCGAAGGGAGCTACGCTTGCCGTTGAGGTTGATGAAGAAGTACCCGCCGCGGGGGCCCTTGAAGACCTCCTTCTTCTCTTCACCGAACTCGAGGAAGAGGCCGGTAGGCTCCCCGGTGGGGGGCTTGGCAGCGCCATCCGCCCGGTCGCTCGGTTCGCGGGCCGGCGGAGGGGGAAGGCCGAGGGCCTCGCGCTGCTGTGGGCGCAGAGAGCTGCGACCACCGCGGGAGTTAATGAAGAAGTATCCACCACGGGGACCCTGAAGGACCTCACACTTGGCGTCGCCGATCTCCAGGGTCTTGCCGGTGGAGGTGCCAGTAGGAGGCTTGCGCTCGTGACCAGGGTTCTCGGGAAGACCGAGGGCCTCGCGCTGCTGTGGGCGAAGAGCCGTGCGGTTACCCTCAGCGGTGAGATAGAAATAGCCACCACGGGGACCACGGAACACGGGACGCTTGCTGTCCTTGATCTCGATATATTTATCAATGAAGGTGCCGTTGGGGTGCGTAGGGTTGCCGTCCTTGTCCACCTGGTCTGGGGTGGCACCGTTGGGGTCGGGGTTGTGTGGGGGCGGAGGGGGAAGACCGAGGGCCTCGCGCTGCTGTGGGCGCAGAGAGCTGCGACCACCGCGGGAGTTAATGAAGAAGTATCCACCACGGGGACCCTGAAGGACCTCAAACTTGGCGTCGCCGATCTCCAGGGTCTTGCCGGTGGAGGTGCCAGTAGGAGGCTTGCGCTCGCGACCAGGGTTCTGGGGAAGCTCAAGGGATTCGCGCTGCTGTGGGCGAAGAGCCGTGCGGTTACCCTCAGCGGTGAGATAGAAATAGCCACCACGGGGACCACGGAACACGGGACGGTTGCCATCCTTGGTCTCGATATATTTATCAATGAAGGTGCCGTTGGGGTGCGTAGGGTTGCCGTCCTTGTCCACCTGGTCTGGGGTGGCACCGTTGGGGTCGGGGTTGTGTGGGGGCGGAGGGGGAAGACCGAGGGCCTCGCGCTGCTGTGGGCGCAGAGAGCTGCGACCACCGCGGGAGTTAATGAAGAAGTATCCACCACGGGGACCCTGAAGGACCTCAAACTTGGCGTCGCCGATCTCCAGGGTCTTGCCGGTGGAGGTACCGTTGTGATCCGACATGTTGTTCTTTTTGTTCCTTACAAAGAAAAAAGAATATGAGATCTGCTAGTGAGATAGAAGGAGAGAAGGGGAAAAGATCCGAATTTGGTATTCCTTTTGATTCCGAGAACGAAACAACGAAAAAGAGAATCCGTAAATAAATAAGGCGAGTAGGCAGAAGCTTACTTAGACGAGCGCATACGATAGAGATGTGATAGAGATATGATAGAGATATGATAGAGATATGATAGAGATATGATTTTTATATACAATTCGGGGAATGAAAAGCAGAAGAAAAGGGTAGAGGGGGGTGAGATGGGTAATAGGGGAACACAGGGGTCACACCACCACCCACACATTCCGGGATGAGATAGAGAGAGAGGAGGAAACAAGTGGCGGACATAGCCCTGGAGCCAGGGCGGTTGAGCTCGCCACCCTAATACGCTTTACGTCTCTTGAGAGCTGTTTGTTTGTTTGTTTCTTTCTTTCTTTCTTGTTGTGACGTGTGGAGAGATAACGAGAGCACATAATAATAATAATAATATTTACGAGACGAGTGATACATACTCGTTCCTTCTTCTTTTCGCCTTGTAGTAGACATGTAGATCTCAAACATAATAATAATAATAATAATAATACTAAATAAAACACAAACAATGCTACAATCTTTTTCTATTTCTGTTCATTATATATCGCTGGCGTACATTATCTTCGTTTCGATATCTTATTTTGGGTTTAGAGGCCTTAGGGGGGGACACCTCCCCACCCATAAGGCCTCGCTCTTCGCCTTGTATGTGGAGCTCCACTCTCTTCTGCTGCAGTCCCTGCATATCTTTCGAAGAAAACAACATCGCTAACCAACAACGACACGTGTTCTATCCATCTTGGTAAGCGGTACGGAGGCGTTGCGCTACACTTCAGAGCCCTCCCTTTGCAGGGTTTCTCTCACTCTCTCTCTCTCTTTTTTTTTTTTGTTCGATCTTGCGGGTGTGTGAATTACGGCAAGATGGAGGCGCCGTCGTCGTGGACGGTGTCGTCATCGTCGGCGACCAATCGTTCGACTGCCCCTGATACAAAAGGTACTGGACCGAGTGCATCCTCCTCTCCTTCCGCCGCCTGCTCCTGCTGTGGAGGGGGAACGGCCGGGGGGGCCTTCCGATGCTCTTCTGGGTCGTCCTCCGTAGGACCCTCCCCGTCTTCCCGCGCCACCACCACCACCCTTTCTGCCTTGTCTTCTTCTTCTTCTTCTTCTTCTTCTCTGTCTTCCTCCTCCGCGTCGGCGTCGGCGTCGGCGGCATCCATTTCTGCAGCTGCTGTGTCGCAGCCGGGGATACTGCCGAGTGTGGGGGGTGCTGGAGCAGGGACAGTCAGTGCCGAGGAGGACCCGCGGCCCTCGAAGGCCTCCCGGAAGACGGGGGCGCGAGGAATGGCCAAGAACGCGTCGGCTCCTTCCTCCTGCTCCTCCTCCTCCCCATTCGATGCCGGCCCGCCGGCCCCCGCGCTGTTGCTGGAGGTCGCGCTGCTGCTGCTCGTGGTGGTGAACGTGCCGTAGTCTTCCTCATAGGCCTCGTCGTCGTAGGTGGCGCTGCTCTCTGCAGACGTCGAATTTTCCCACGGTGCGGAAACGGGCTTGTGCTGGTTGGCGTCTCGGCGGTACGGAAGGCTGTCACTCGTGGTGCTGCTGGCGGTGCTCGTCGGGGTGGATTCGAAGCTGTCATCCGCAGGGAACACGAGCTGATCGACCCCACGCGTTAGCTCATCCTCGTCCTCCTCCCGGCCCGCACCGGTGTGCTCGCTCCCGAGGTGGCCCTCCAGGACATCGCGCAGCTCGCTGATTTCATGATCACCGCCGCCACCACCACCACCGCCGAGGTTTGCCACCGCCATGTGGTGGTAGCTGCTGCGCTTGCCCGCCCCATAGTCCGCATCGCTTGGGTTCTTTGAGAACTCGGTGGCGTCGCGTGGGGTGATACCTTCTGCTGCCCCGCCGGAGGAGGTGGCGCTGGACGCGGGACTGCTGCTGCTGTCCTCGGTCGAGCCGAGCAACGCCATGGGTATGGGGCGGCGCCGGCGGCACAGCGGGGCTCGGAGCTGGGCCCCTGTGTAGCTCCCATTCGTCGAGGAGTCGTCGTCCTCGTCCTCAACCACGACGGAGACGAGGCGGTGGTGCCCCATCGGCCCGCCTTCGTCCTGAGACAGAATAGAAATGACGCTGGCGCGCTGCTGGGGCCCCGTGGGGGGGCGGTTGGTGCTGCTGCCCCCAAATGGCAGGTGGCCGAACCCCCCCCCGTCCTCCTCCTCCCCACTCTGGTGCCGCTGGCGGTCGTCACAACTGCTCCGTCGGCCCGAGCTGCTGATGGTGAAGGGCAGGCTGCGCCGCCGTCCGCCAAGGGACAGCGAGAGGGAGGAGAGCTGCTGGGGTGTCTCGGGCTGCGGTGTGGAGCGAATGTGCGGCGACATGGCAGACGGACTCAAATCTGGCGCACCGCGGGCCGTCGTCACAGGCCGCGGGTGAGGGGAGTGCGTGCTGTGCTCATAATCGCTCACCCCGCCGCCGTAGGAGCCTCGGGACGACGTCTTTTTCTGCTGGTAGGCGGTCTCGTCCATGGAGCTGCCCACCCCCCCCGATCCGAGACTATTCCGATCGTTCTGGGGATTGCGCAGCGGTGTCTGCACACGCCGCTCCTTGCTGCGCAGCTTACTGGCGGCGGCGGTGATAGGCGGCATTATCTTCGGGGACGGGGCGGAGGCCGAGGAGGAAACAGAAATGATAGACGATCCTGCCTCGGAGGGGACCATGTTGACCGCATTGCTGCTGTTATTGCCGTGACGGCGGCGGCTGGCATCATAGTTGGGGGAGAGAGGGGGGGAGGTAGTGGGGTGGTTGCCTGGCGCCATGAGATCTTCCACCTCGGCGTTGGCCATCGCCCGCTCCACATCACCACTCTTTTTGCCCCTCCTCCTCCTCCTCCTCCTCCTCCGCTGCGGTTCCTCCGCCTTGCGGCTCGGGCGGGGCGGGGACGAGGGCCGGATCGACCGACGGGACCTCGATAGCCCTTTCCTTTGCCTGCACCTCCGGCTGCCGCCTCTTCTCTTGCCCCGCGCTGACGATTTGGTCTACGGCGCGTCGGACCGCCGCCGCCGCCGCTGCAGGAGACATCTTGCCTGGGGGCGGCGGCCGAGACGGCGGCCGTGCGGGAACGGGTGGTATGGCAGCGGAGATGGCCTCGGGTGGGAGGCAGGGGGTGGGGAGCAGGGGCGGGGAGGGGGTCTCCTGCCCTGTGATGCTGAACCGTGGTGGTGTGGCCGCGCCTGGAACGGTGGCGGACAAGAGAGAAGCGGAGCGCCGCTGCGGCGGATGGCTGCCGCTGCTTTCTGCTGTGAGGACGCCCAAAGGACTTGGGACTCGCCCAGCGCGATTTGCCATTTCAGGGACGGAGGAGCTCAAGTTGAGGTGCTTAGGCGTCGTGCTGAAGCTCGTGTTGTTGATCCAGGAGTGGCGGTTTGTGCCGAGCCGATCCTCTGACGAGAGGGGGAAGTGGCATAGAGTCCACTTCCCTTTCCCGGGCGAGAGGCGATTCGAACGGGTCGTGGCTCGCCGCAGCAAAGGACGGGCGGAGTGTGTGGCAATGCACCGGACCAGATGGGGCCGCACCAGCAGAAACAGAGCCGTGAGAGGGGTGGCCGCTGGACCGCCGGCGACGGCTGCTGCGGCTGCTGCTGGTCTGCTGCGCCTCTCCTGCGTTGTGCCCGTCTTCGGAGTCGGACCGAGAGCGGAGTGGACTGGGCTGCTGCGGCTGCTGTGGGCGGCGGGATTGGAGGCTCGGAAGACAAACCTTCTCGCCGTGTGCCGCTGCCGCCGCGAACTCCTCCACCTCCGCCTCGAGAAGGTCGTACACGGGCCGATGAGGAGGAGTGGGCGGCTGCGGACTCCCTCCGCCGGCGCCGTTCTTCATGTGGTGATGATGGTGATGATGATGATGATGCTTGAGCGGCTCCTTCGGCTGCGGGGGCGGAGTCACACGCTGGGCGGCAGAGGTGTCCGCATGACAGGGGTCCGCCCCAGCCGCCGTAGATCGCTGCTGCAGCTTGCTGCCCTTGCCGTTGTTGGCCTTCTTGTGGACGTGCACGTTGTTGTGATCGTCGCCGGAGGTGGGGGCCATGAGACGCTCGGCGGTGGAGACTCGTACCGCACCGCAGATATACAAGGAGGAGGCCGAGGAGAGGGGCGTCGAGCCGGTGCAGGAGGACGTCGAAGACGATGTCGTGGTACCAAAAGAAGACAGGGTGGGACACGGGCTGCAGCGCTGTGCCGAGGAGGATATCCGCTGCTGCTGCTGCCCCTCCGGCCCGGCGTGATGCCGTGGGGAGGCGGTACCGCCTCGAGCGCTGGGAACGCGTGGGGGCCTCCCGCCGCCGAGGCCGGAGGCGGGGCTAGGGGCCGAGCTGGGCGATCCACCGCCTGAAGCAGCGATGAGGCCTGCCATCGGCTCCGCTGCCGCTGAGCTCATCGTGGTCATGTCCTCCTCGGTGGTGCCTCGACCCAGTCGTGTGGAGGTGGAAGCGACGGTACTCGGCTGGAAGTAGGTCACACTTACATGTTGCCGCGGGGACCCCGTCTCGGATCCTGGTGTGCTGAGCAGGGATCGCTTCCCAATGGGCATGGGGGATGCGGCTGCTGCGGCGGAGGATGTGCTGCTGGTGTCCATCAGCGCACTGTGGCCCACGGTGGAGAGGAGCGGCTCCACCACCTCCTCCCACCCGTCCTCCTTGGAGAAAGAGAACTGCACGACGATTCCGGCCCCGGCGGTCCCCCGGTCGGGCCGTGCGGTGGGGGTGCTGCGTGCCCCTGTGATGGGCGACGTCTCGTCCTCGCTCCCCACTCGCTGGGGTTGGAGCGGAACAGCCGTCTGTGGCCCGCGAAGACGGCGGGGCGGAGGGGCGGGCGGGGAGGAGCTCCCCCCTCCGCCTGCGGCGTCTTGCTGGAGCTCCAGCGAGGGTGGCGTGGGGGAGCTGGGGAGGAGGGAGGTGTCCTCTCGAAGGAGACCCCGGCTGCCCCGGCTGCCCCGGCTGCCGGTGCTGCCCCGGCTGCTGCCCCGGCTCTGTGGGAGGAGGACGCCCCAGCGGGAGGGCGTGGCGCCAGGGCTGCTCGTGGTAGTGGCGCCCCCGCGGTTCTTCTGCCCCCCGCTGGTGGGTGGGGTGGCGGTCTGCCGGCCGCTGGTCCCGACCGCACAGGCGGTGGCGGCGGCGACGGTGGTGGAGGACTCGCTGAGAACAGCCGAGCGCAGGACGCCGGTGCCAGAGGGTGTGCTCGCGGCGGGTGCGGGGTGCGGCGCGGAGTTGGGCGCCGTGTCGGTGAGCGGCCGGTACGAGGAGGAGATCAAACTCAGCCGGCGTGGGGGCGGGGGCGGGGTGAGCGCGGAGCCCCCTGCCATGCTGCTACGGCTCCCCGCCCCGCCTTCGGACATCTGCAGCTGAATCTTGGCGTGGACCTGGCTGGTGCGTAGGGCGCGGTGCTGCTGCTGCACCACCTTGCGGCTGGGGCGGCGACGGGGCCCGTTCTTGCCCGGGGTGACTACTTCGGCATCTTCCAGGTCCTCGTCATCGGAGAGGATGGCCGCTGCGGGGTCGGCGGGGGTGAAGGGGAAGGAGCCGCGCGAGGCGTTCGAGAGTATACCGCTGCGTGAGGGGCGGCGGTGCGGCACCCCGGACCCTGCGCCAAGCGGATGCATCACTGTGGCGGACGTACCGGCACTGCCGCAGCGCGGCGCTGCGGTGGGGGAGGACGAAGTAGAAGGGGCAGGGTCCGGCTTATGAACCACCACGACGGGCTGTTCGGCCATCTCCGCCACGTCGTCTCCCCAGAGATCGTCGTTCTCCTGTGCTTCCAGGACCAGCCGGCCGAGCATCTGACGGCTGCCGCTGTTCTTCGTTTGGAGCACCGCCATCACCGCCCCACCCGCCCCGCTGCGGCGCACGTTGCAGGACGAGCTTTCGTCTTCTTGGTCCTCAGCGCTCGCCGTCGCCAGCAGGGCACCGATGGGGTTGGCGAGCGCCGCAGATCCCGCGCCGAGCAGCGACGGTGGCGGCTGCGGCAAGGGCGGATAAATACTAGCCGTCTGTCGCCACCGCTGCGACGCCACGTTAACACTTCCGGCGCTGGCGCTGCCGACCGCATTGCTGTTGCTAGAGCTCCCGTCTTGATTCCCACTTCTACCAACAGCCCCGGTGGCGGTGGTGGCCCCCCCGTCGCGTGCGGCGTGGTGGCTGAACACCCCACTGGTGCTCTGCGAGGGGGAGAAGGCCCCGCTGATGCTGTCAACACTCGTCCCGCCCGTGGTGGCTCCGGCCGCACCACCGCTGTGGTGCATCGTTGGTGGGCTGGAGAGGGAGTTGGCAAGGGAGGAGTGGCTGGCACCGGGCCCGGGCCCGCCGCTGCCTTGGAGCGTCTGCTGGCGGGTGAGGAGCATCGGCAGCGGTGGTCCTTTGGAGTGTAAGGAGGAGGTGAGCTGCTGGATGCTGCTCTCTGCTAGGGAGGAGACGACGTAGGCTGGGCCTTCCGCGGACCAGTTTGACTCTGGTATCGAGTTGGAGGGGACGAATTGGTTATCCATGTCGAAGACGGAGGTGGGCGGGGCGAGGAGGAGACCGTAGCCAAGCATTTCAGTGGAGGACTGGCTCGGTGGCTTCTCCCCCAGCAGAGGCGGGGGCAGCATGCGCTTTGGCGAGACCACCTTCCCACCACCGCCGAACTTTGGGGAGACACCAGAGCAGGAGCCCGGGATCCCGGCGGGCGAGGGGCTGTGCCGCACTGGGGTCATCACCACCTTGAGGCGCTTCCCGCCCCTGTCCTTCGTGCCGGCGGTCGTGCTGCCGAGCGGCGTCAGCGTCTTTGGGGTCGGGGCCTTCCCGGCGAGACCCCCCGCGGCGGCATGGCTCGGCGAGAGCAACGTGTTTCCGCTGGTAGCGAGGATAAGGCTGGTGCTGCCGTAAGCGCCGGTGCCGCTCCCCGGCCCCGTCCCAGTGCACAGGCCGCTGGTGTCGGACATACTTGTCTTGACAATGAGGGAGGAGGTGGGGCTCACCTCGGAAAGGCAATGGAGGTGGCGGGGCTTCTGCTTCCCGTGATAAGGGGTGGTGCCCTGCGCTTGTGCCTGGCCCTGCTGCTGGCTGGAGCTGCGGAGGAGGGGGGCGTAGTAGAGAGCTTGTGCCTCCTCCGCCTCGCGCCGCTTCGCCAGCACGATGGGGTCCTCGGAGTCCATGGCGAGCAGCTCCATCCTCCGAGTGCGGATCTCCGCCGCGGGGTCAAGGATGGGGCGATGAAGGTGTAACAGGGGCACATTACTGTACTCTCTGACGATGCCGAGGCGGCACTTCTGCTCCTCATTGAAGAGACGGGCAGCCTGGCGCATGAACTCCTTGTCGTGCATATCGAGCAGGAGCGCGGCGAAGATGGGCGGGACGGTGAGACTCAGCCGCATTGTGTCGTTCACCAGCTCCAGCGGGGTGGCGAGGGAGCGCAGGGCAGTGAGAAGCTCCTGCTGCAGCAGCTTTCGCTCCAAGGACTCGGTGCGCTCCAGTAGATCAATAAAGGCGTTGAGCACCCTGCGATCTTCCTGCGGCGAGGAGAAGGAGGTCTGCGGATGGCCCTCCTCCCCGACGAGACCGAGGTCGTCACCACGGCCGCTGCGGTGCCGAGAGGAGGCGGAGTACACTCGTGCGGCCACGACCATGGACTGGCCCGGGGTGATGACCAGCACACCGCTGTTCCCGGCTTCCATCATTCCCCCTGGAGTGCCAGACCCGTTGTTGGGGGTGCTGGGAAACTCGCCACTGAGCTGCTGCTGCTGCTGGTGGTCAGCCTGCCGTGTGGTGGCGGTGGCTGGACACTGCGTGTGGCGCTGCTGCCGGTGGGGGGGCGAGGCGTTGTAGGCGGTAGTGAGAGCTGCTCCAGGCGGGGTGTCTGCCGTGCTACTGCTGCGGTGCTGGTGATGAACCACCTCTTCTCGGGCAAAGGAGAAGGCGTTCGACCATCCCCCCCCAGCACCGCTGCCATTAGGGTGGTCTGTGGGCACAGCAACACCAGTCGGCTTCCCGGACGTGTCGCTTGGACTCGCGCCATCGAGATGCAGATCGACAGCGGATGAACGGCCCGTGGTCTCCGGTGCCTTCTTTTCTCCCTCCCCATGCGGCTCCTCTTGCGGCGGGGGATCGACCTCGACCAGCTGCCTCTCCTTTGCCTTTGCCTCCTCCTCCGCTGCAGGTTCTGCGTCGCCCTCTGGCTGTGTGGTGGCGGTGGGCTCGTTCGGGGAGCCGATATGCCCCTCCGCCACATCTTCTTCTTCTTCCACCGCCGAGGCTTCTAGCTGCGGGGACGTGACGGCTGTGGCGGGCGACGGTTGTGGGGCGGTCTCCTCCTTGCCCCCCTCCTCCTCGGCCGACGGCGCGCCCATGGCCTTTCCGGCTGGGGTGTGTTGCAGCGCACCGCCCGTCTCTACTGGTGGCGCCTCGACGGCCGTGAGGGGCGTTCCTGTGGCGGCGTCCTCCTTGCGGACTTCTTTTTCCTCTTGTTCTTGTTTTGGTTCCTCTTGCGGTGGCTCCTCCTCGTCGCTCTCGCGGCGGACCTTTAGGGGCGGACTGGGGTCCTGCAAAGTACTAATGGCGCTGGTGGCACAGCTCAACGGCGGGTACTTGATCAGCACCATAGCGGCGGAGTGCGGTGGACGCGGGGCGGCGGTGACAACCATCAAGGGGTTGCTCGGCCCCGCGCTTGGTTTCCCACTAATGGGGGAGGGCATGGTGCCGGACATACTGCTGATAGCGCTGCCCAACAGCGCAGTGTTCAAGCGACCAGCACTGGGGTCGATATGGTCCGTAAAGCTTCCGTTCACGGACCCCGAGACGGGGCCGGCGGCGTACGTGGACGACGTTGCCGCGCCGCCGATCATCTCGTGGCTCCCGCCTGCGCTCCACGGCCCCGCGTTAGGGCTGCCACAATTCGATCCCGATCCGATTCCGTAGACTGAAATCTGATTGGACTGATACGTGATGCCGGCCTCTCCCTCTGCCGCGGTATGCGGCACCGCGTAGATGGTCTTGAGGTACTCCGGGGTTTCCACCCCAAACAGCTCCTCGGCGAAGGCGTTTGGGTCCTCTGCGATGCGGGAGAGGTTGCGCAGGATGGGGATGGCTTTGGACAGGCCCTTGCGCTTCTTGCAGCTCTTTTGAAAGAGATTTTGGAAGCTCGTTTCGGCCTGCACGGCCGTCGTGTAGGAGGTGACGCTGGCAAGATAGACACTCTCCGCCGCCGCGCCGCGCTCCGGCGGGGCGGCCGGAGGAACGAGGCTCATGAACATGTCCGGGCAACCGGGGAAGTTCACCGGGGAGCTGATGTATGTGTATAAATCCCTTGACCCGGCTCGCAGCGATACACTGGTCTGGCTGCCCTGCGCCATCGCGGGGATTGCCAGCGGTGGGGCGGCGGGTGGCGGGAGGGCCAAGGCCACGATGCTCCCTCCCGCCGCGGGGTAGGGCTGCGACGTGCTGAGAAGTCCGGAGGGGCCGGGGGGGGGGAGAAGAGGGCTGGCGTGTGGCGGGCTGGCGATGGAGGTGTGCTGCGAGGGGTGCAGTCGAGCCAGGCGCACCTCGCCTGTCATGGGGACTCGCTCGGACGCAATGACGGCGGTAGTGGAGGCGCAGTCCGACATGGACACGCTCTCCATCGTCTGCAGGTACAGCACTGGCATAGGGGATAGGGTGGACTGCAGGAGCGGGTTGTAGCCTGAATGCTGCGCCACCTCCTCCGCCCAGTCGCTTGTGGTGAGGAGAGGAAATATGTGTAAGGCAGCGCGGGCGTCCTTCGCGATACGCATCCATTCCCGCCGTTCCTCCCGCATGATTTGCAGCGCACCCTGCTTGCTGCTCTGAATGAGGTAGTTGCGCTCGTCTCTGGCGTCGCGGAGGCTATAGAGCAGGTTCTGCGCCTCCCAGCGCTGCACGTAGCTTCGAAGGACGGCGAGAGCGCGGATCTTTTGCATTTGATGATGCATGAACCGCACGAAGCTCCGATCCCGCTCGCCGCGGAAGTAGCGCTGCAGCAGCCGGGCGCTGAGGGCTTTGTCGCGCTGGAGTTGAATGTACCGAAAGCTGAGCCACGAGGCGAGAAAGAGCCCCGCGTGGTGCTCCCGCAGCCGCTGCCGCTGGCGATAGCGCCGCCAGCAGCACTGAATCACATAGGTGGCTGTGGGAATGTTTGCGACACGCTCCACTTCTTTCCGAACGCGGGCCACCACCTTGAGCATCTTTTGAGCAAAGCAGAGCGCGAAGCCGGAGGCAAGAAAGGAAAGGTGCTCTTGCGCCTTGGCGTTCTTCTGCTTGGGCACATTACGGCGCCGACTGCCGCGCCGCCTGCCGCCCTCCCCGCCGAGGAGCTTCCGCCGCGGCAACTTGTTCTTCCGCTTCCCCTGCGGCCGGGCGGCGCTGATTCGATCGCGAAACGATAACTTCCGCTCCACCCCGTCGCCGGCGGCACTGCCGGCGCTGCCGGTGGTGGTGCTGGCGCCCATGACGGCGTCGGCCCCGCTCCCCTCGCCCTTTTTCCAGTACTGAAAGGAGGATGGAATGAGAATACTCGACAGCGGTGTCGACGGCGGTGCGGCGGGACTGCTGCCGCTGCCGCTGTTGTTGTTGTGGTGGTTGGTCCCATCCACGGAGAGACTGAGGCGGCCGCTGGTGCGAAGCACCTCGGTGAAGCCGCCGAGGCCCTCCACCATGGGATCGACCGCCTGCGGGTGCGCCGCGGCGTTGGACGAGGAGCGCAGCATTGCCATCATCTCCACGGCCTGCGCGGTTGAGCCGTGGTGCCCCTGCCCCTGCGGGGGGGACACCACGGGCGTTGGCGAGGGAGAGTCGGCAAAGAGGGCCCCGCGGCTGGCGGGGTTGTTGTTGGTGGGCTCGATGAACGGGATATCGTCCTCTGAGAGCGAGGTGGGGGACCCGATGAAGGTCACGGCGCCGCGGGGCAGGTGCATCCGGGTCGGGGGGGCGCTCTCCTGCGGCGGCTGCCCGGGCGCTGGCGGCTCGGGGGGCGGCGGGGGTGGGAAGAAGCCGGAGAAGGGGCAGCTGCTGCCGCTGCTGCTTGGCATGCTGCCAGAGGAGGTGGCGCCAGGCCCTGTGGAGGGGGTCAGGCCCCCCGCCGCCCCAGCCTTGGCGCTGTCTGTGGCGCCAGGACCACCGCTGATGGTGCTGCTGCTGCTGCCGCTGGTGCTCGCCTCCCCTCCATGAGGCGGCTTCGGTACCTTCTCCTTGTTGAAGCCGATACTGCTGCGCGGCTGGCCGGCGTTGGCGTTCCTCTGCGCGGCGTTGGGGTGGAGCGCTTTCTGCAGCGCGAACCGCGCCTGCGAGGGCTGTGCCGAGGAGAAGGAGGAGGAGGAGGAGGACCCGCTACCGCTGCTGCCGAGCCGAGTGAGGGAGAGCGGCGAGACTAAAGGCGTGACGGCGGCGCCTTTGCCGGTGAGGGCGGGCGAGGGAGCGGGCGGGGTGGGGAGCTTGCGACCACCGGATCCGAGGCCGCCCATTGATGGCGGGTGCTGCCCCATCATTCGCCCGAGACTGTTCTCCACCATGGTTAGATCCTCTGCACCGCCGTAGCTCCCAGTCGATGGCAGAGGGAGCGGGGGCACGGGCGGCGGCGGCGGTGGCGGCGGCGGCGCCGGCAGGCCTCTACTGCTGCTGCTAGTGGTGTTGGCGAACAGGGAGGGTGGCGGGGCGAGCCGGTGCCGCGCGCCTTGAGCGACGGGTGGCGCTGGTGATGATGGTGGCGGTGGGGGTGGTGGTGGCGGCGGGAGCCCCATCGGTGAGAGGTTTCCACCTCCACCTCCGCCGCCGCTGCCGTGGGCGTGTGTGTCAGAGGCGGCGAAACTGGCGCTGTCGAGGAGACGAGCGCACTCCGCCCCGCCTGGTGGCGCTGGCGGGCGGACGGGCGGCGTACTCGGGAGCCCCGCGCCGAGGTTTGGCAGCGTGGGGGCGTCGTCGACCACCGCGACGGAGGCCTCCACGACAGCACGGGTGGTGGTCGAGGCGTACGGCAGCTGCTGGGAGCGCTGCGGCGAAGCGCTGCCGGAGGTGGAAGGCGGGCCGGCACTGGCGGAGAGCGGCGGGGGCGGTGGTGTGGGAACGGTGGCGAAGGCGTCCAGCCCGGCACGCGGTGGCGGCGGGGGTGGAACGCGTGCGAGCAGCGCCGGCTGTGGCGGCGCGGCACCTGTCTGACTCAGGCTGGCGCTGCGCAGCTCTGCACCACTCCCACCACTACTGTTGTTGTTAGTATTCTTTGGCTCTAACGGGATGTCCACGCCTCGTGGGGGCGGCGGCGGAGGGGGAGGCGGAGGAGTGGGTGGTGGGTCTGCGTCTGGCGGGGCCTCAGGAGCGGCGGTGCTGTCGCCAGCGGATCCACGCCCTTTTGTTGGACTCGTTCGGGGCGGGATGCTGTCGATACTCCGTCGACGTGATTCCCCGCCACCACTTCCACCGTGAAGCGGGGAATTGAAAGACGACCGCCTTCCCGCACCACCACCACTGGCGATGCGGAGGTGGGGGGAGCGCGACTCGCCCACACTGGAGAGGGAGCGCCGCCGGCCGGTGGTGGTGGTGGAGTTCCCTGTGCTGATGTTGCTAGTGCGCCGCGTCGCCGTGTTGGGCGGCGCGCCGGGGAAAACGCTGGCAGTCGAGGCGCTACCGCGGCGAGAGAGGCTCTGCCGCCGCGGTGCTGCTGCTGGAGGGTGCATCTAAGCAGCACACAGGATAGCTTGGAAGATGCGTAAAAAAAAATAATAATAAATAAATAAAGAATATATATATATATATATATATATATATATATATATATATATATATCAATATCAATGTGTATGACGGTATGCAGATCCTTTTTTTTTTTTAAAGTGTTTTTCTGCTAGTCTATTTTTTTATTATTATCTCTCTCTCCTCTTGTGTGCGTGCGTGTGCCCCTTGTCTGTCGATTCGATGTACGCACACACAAAAAGACAAATATAGCCCACCCCCAAAAAACACAAAATGCACACAATAGTGTTCCGTACTACAATGGTGGTGCTTCGTCTCTTGGTGGGGGGCTGGACTTCCTTTTTTGTTTTGTTTTATCAGTAGTGCTGTGGCTTTTGTTTTTTCAAACTCTTTTTTAAATTATACATACACACGCACACTGACCCACTCAGTAGTAGGTATCTATCTATCTCTCCTTCTGTACGAATAGAGAGTCCCTTCCCATGAATGAAGAGAGAACCAACAAGAACAAGAACAAGAACAAGAACAACAACAACAACAACGATGGAGAAGGAAAAGAGAAAGGAAAAGAGAAAGAGAAAGAGAAGATGGCATTTCGATTCAGCAGCATCCAGAAGAGGAACAAAGGAGAGCATTACGTACACCAGCAGTGGAACACCTAGCTCCCTAGTGCTACACCGTACATCTAGGCAGGTGCCGTCCCGCACTAACTACATATATATATATATATATATATATATAAGTCGTGTATGCCTTCCTCTTCCCCTCGACTACAAACGCTATTCTGATGCTTCTTCGTATCCTTTTTATTTGCAGTGTGTGCGGTGGTGGATGTACTCCAGCACCCACTGCACCCTTGTACTGCCGCAGTGGGGGCAGCACTCGGGCTCCTCCTGTGCCGCCTTCTCTCGCCGACGTCGCTCGGCCTGCCGGTGTGCCCCGCTGCGGTAGGCGGGCAGCGGTACCCACTCCGTGTCCACGACAGAGGAAGATGTGGTTAGGGCTCGACCCGGCTGACGTTGGAACCGCCGCCGCCGCCGTTCCACTTCCTTCTCTCTCTCGATGGAACTGAGGTGAACGACAGGCTCTCCCGTGCCAGCAGAGGACGAGGTCAGGAGTTTCTTCGGCTTACCGTAGAACACGTGGAAGCACCGAAGACAACGGATCCAGATGGGCTGATTCGCTTGCACGAGTTGATACTGGCTGGCGTGCTGTTGAAGAAGGAGCGCCTCCTGCACCATGTGCAGAGACGGCACCGTAGCAGACAGCGGATGCGGTGGTGACGTTGCTGCGGCTCTCGAAAGAGATGGCGTATGCCTCTCCGCGTGTTGTCGCTGCTCCCGATGGGTGAGGAGCCGGCCGTAGGTCTGCAGTGCCACCACCGGGGCGAGCTGCACGTCCACGGTGCGAGAGATGCCCTCACGGCGCTGCTGCCCTCCTTGTTGCTCCTGCCGTCGCCGTGCCATGGCCCGCTCCGCCTTGTAGAGCTGCTTGTCCTTCCGCAGGCGCACTCGGGTCGGGGCGCGGGGGGCATCCGCATCGTCAAACCATTGCCGTAGCGTTTGCTGCTGCTGCTGGACCGCGGCAGACGCGGAGGATGGCAGGACCCCAGTGAGGACATGTGGCGACGGAGCGTTATCAGAACGACCTCCCCCATCCGTCAAGGCAGTGGCTGCTGCACAAGTTGGTGTGCAGGCGACGACAGCAGCAGCAGGGGCCGTACAGGCGGAGGTCTCACGCTCCAGCAGTTCCACCAAAGAGGAGCGCCCAAACCGAACAGACGCCGCCGAGGCTGCTGCACGTGGTGCGGGCCGCTGCCGAGCCAAGAACGGTGCTGCTTGCCCCGCGTGATGCTGGCGGACGTACTTGGGGGTAACCAAGTACGCCGCCGGCGCCTCAGCCGATGCAGTGGCGGTTAGGCAAGAAGAAGAAGAAGCGGAAGCGGCGGAAGTTGGAGGACACGCCGCGGTGTTGCTGGACTGGATGCTATGGCGCGAAGAGCAGGCCCGAGACTGGAGGATGGCGCCGGGAGGAGTCCATCGGCCTCTGCAGGGGGACGCACATATCAGAGAGGCGAATGAGAAGATGCGGCGCATGGCTCTAGTACACACCAGCGGGATGTCGTACTCTACACGTGTATATGTATGTATGTACGTGTGGTGTGAGCCCTTCCTACTACACACCAAGGTGCTCTTCTTCGTCTTCGTCTTCTTCTTTTCCTTTTTTTTCTTTTCTTCTTTTACTATGCCGCTTGTCGTACATTTATATCACATGACAAGAAAAAGAACAGGAGAGAATAAAGAGACGAGAAGGCATAAAGAGCCGCCGTAGCAGGAAGGCATACCCCCCTGTAATGCATATCGAGCCATACCACCTCACCCTTCAGCTGTCTACCCCATAGGGATGATGATGGTGGTGGACCTGTGTCTTTTTCTTTTTTAATTTTAATCCATAAAACTGGTGGACTGTACCTGATTCTCTATCCCTCCATTGTCTGCTGCTTCTCTATCTTTTTTTTTTTTATATATAAACAACGGTATTTTATTTAAAATGCAACGAGAACCTTTTTTATTATCTTCATTCTCCTGTTCATCGTTTTTTCCCTTTCTTTCCTTTCTATTACGCGTGTTAACAACAAGATTAAGATTAATATATTTAGTCGGCTGGTGATGTGCGTGTGTGTGCGTGTATATGTATGTGCGTGCGGCACGATCAGATGGACCTATTGGAGGATTGACCTGCCGTATGCCTCTTCTTCTCTTCTCTTCTGTGCGTCGTCTGCTGGACATCCACCACAGGTGTACAGGCGATCCAAAGGAAGGGCAGACCCCCCCCCCCCCTTTCCGCCACGGTATTTGATGCGATTCATTACCTCTCCCCGCAAAGAAATGAAAACAATAACAACAACCAGATGAACATCTAGAGCTTATCATTCACCTTCGCTCACTCCTCTTGTGGCGGACTTCTTCTTCTTCTTGGAAGCCCTCTGCTTCGCTGGGGGGAGCAGCGGCGGTGTCGGCCTCATCGTCCTCCTCCATCTCAGCGCGCGATCGCTTCACCCCGTTCTTGTTGGGGACAGACTTGCTGCTACTGCTGCTACGGTGGACGGGCGGTACCTGGGACGCGACTTCCTCTTCCTCCTTCTTCTTCTTCTTCTTGTTATTGTTGTTGTTGTTCCCTCCCTGCTGCGGAGGGTGGCGCCCACCAAACTTTGCTCGGGATGGACCACCGGGCCGTTGCGATCCGGCCGCCGGACGTCCACCCGCAGCGCCAGCTGTCGGCCCGGCACTGCTCTCACTGCTCTCGCTAGTGGCGAGCAGAACGGGGTGAGGAAGCACCGCGCCCTTGCCGGCCTCGCACACCTGCTTCGCTAGCTGCCAGGCCGCACGCGCCGTGGGTGGCGTAGCGGTGAGCGCCACCACATACAGCATAGAGGGGGCCAGAGCATCATAAAAGACCATGGCCTTATCCCGCAGTGCAGTGCGGACGGCACGGACGGCGTCGCCAGCGGGGTCGCGCTCGATGCGCTGCGTGAGGTACCTTGCCCGCAGCTCCGGCTCGAGCTCATCCAACTGCCACACCCGCTCTACCCCCGCCGGCCTTGCTATGGCATCCGCGGCAGCGGCCGCCAGACCGCTGCTGCCATGGAGGTCCGTGCGCCAGACTGGGTGGGACCCACAAACCTCCTCGGTTTCCTCCTCCACGCCGGGTGCTGGGGAGGCGGCGGGGACGTTGCTCGCCAGGGCCACTTGCACGGCTCGATCTGGGTGCAGCACCGCCGTGGGATGCAGCGGCAGGGCAAGATCAAACACTCTGGGGTCCATCTGGAAGAGCTGCCGCTCCGTCGCCACCTCCTCCACCTCCTCGGCACGTTGTTGTTGCGTATGCCGCAGGTGGCGCAGGAGGAGGGAGTGGGCGCCCTTGGCGAGTGCCACGAGGCGGTGCAGGACCATCTGCCGCGGCGTTGCCGTTGTGAAGGGCGACGCCGTGGGGGCGTACGGGGACGCAATGAACATGGCCTGCTGCGGATTCTTCTGCTGCTGCTGCGTTCGGAGCAGCGCGGCGGCCTTGGACTGGGCGGGGAGGCCCCCAGAGGGCGAGGACGCCGCCTCTGACTCCAGTACCGAGTCATCCGTTGTTGGGAGGATGAGCGGCGTGGACCAATCGTGGGTGGCCAAGAGCTCGATGAAGCGAAGGAATCCACTCGCAGCCGTCTTTGGGGGTGCAATGCCGGCTGCCGCCGCCCCTTGCCCTGATGGCAGGTGAATATTTGTGAGTGTTGTGTGGGAGGCGGCGTGGGACCGCAGGTAGGCGTGGGCCACCAGGAGCTCCACGGCTTCTGGCATGACAAACTCGTACATGCACATGGCGCTCACCCACCGCTTCGCCAGTCGCACGGCCATGGGGTACGTATGGTGGCCAAAGGCAATGCTGCGGAGCAGCTTTGCGTGCTGCACCGTCCAAAAGAGCTTCATTTCCAGCATATCGGCCCGCGGGATCCTCTGCAGGGCGCGCAGGAGGGACACCTCGCGGTAGTGCGCCACGTAGATGCGAAAGAGATACCCTTGATACGCCACGTCGACACCGTGCGGATGGCAGCTCGCGTGGAGCACAGGAGTCGAAGTGGTGGTGGCGCTGCCGGGCTGCGCCGCTGCGGTGGACAACTGCTGCTGCTGCTGCTGCTTTGACTTGGACGTTGCTTTCTTCTTGTTGTTCATACCGCCCTCCTCCTTCGCCTCAGCGTCTGCTGCTGCTGCCGCCGTGCTGCTGGGTGACTGGAGCCCGTAGGTGGCCTGCAGCACCTTGGAGATTTGGGCTCCAATCGCAGCCTTCATCAGCTGAATGGCCTCCAAATCGTCTGGGATGCGGCGACGATCATCAATGGTCAGCACGCAGTGAATGGGTTCAAGCGTTGGCTTCGTACTGAGACCGAGGAACCGCTCATCCTCCACCGCGGGCGACGTCTCGCTGCCTTCGTGCAACGGGGCGTCGCGCTTGAGCTCTGTGGAAACTGTGAGGGCCAAGTGCGGCCGAACAGGAAAAACATCCGTATGCCGCTCCGACGGCGCAATGATATCAAAACTGGTGATCTTGCACGGCACAGCGTTCTGCGGAAGGGCGGCCATAAAGCCCTGTATCGCCTTGCAGGCGTTCCACAGGGAGACCTTCACAAGGAGCTGGGCGTCGCGCCACTCCGCACCGACACGCTCCTTCAGAAACCCTTCTAGACCTCCAAGAAAGGCGGATACCGTAATCTCACGCTGGTCCCGGACGGACGGCTGGCCGAGGTGCCGGCGCAGGGCGTACTGAAGGACGTGCTGGGTGGTCTCGGTGGTGGAGAGCCCCTCTGGCAGGTCCCACAGCACACAGCGGTAGATGGCGCCGTCGGAGAATTGCCGCGTAGACGTTATGTCAGATCCCCAGAAGGCGTTGAAGCGCTCCACCGCCGCCGTGTCCTCCATCGGCGGCCCCCGGGTCAGGCGCCGCCGCCCGTCCGCCTCGCTGCTCAGACAGACCGTCACCTGCAGTGTGCCTGGCCCGGTCGCCCACACGGCCGCCTCCGTCGCTCGGGACTGCAGCGCGGTGAGGAGAATACTGCGTATCTTGTGCGCCAACTGCACCGCCGGGGGGAAGTAGAGGGTGGAAGGCGAGGTGGTGCTGATGCGCCGCCCATCGCCCTCCGCCTCTGCGGGGCTGCAGTGGCGGATCGTCAGCGCCACATCGTGTCGCAGCGCCAAGGGCTCAAAAGGCATTTGACCAAACAGCTCAGAGAGCTTGGGGTACTGCAGCGCCTGCTGCGCCGCCTTCTCCACCACCAGCTTAAAAAAGTGGCTCGAGGAGCGGAACAGCAGATTCATTGCGTCCCCTTGAAGGCGAAGGATGGGCACCTCCCCCGCCTCCTCCGCCAGCGGTAGCCCACTGCTGACCCCAGCAGCCGACGACGGGGAGGTTGCGGTAAACCCACCGTTGCTCACATACACCAAGACGGCGCGAGCGGCGTTCTCCTCTGTCATGCCCGCACTCACCACGCCCTCCTCCAGCAAGAACAAGACCATGGCGGAGATCAAGAAACCGTTGAGGCCCTCCGCGTGACCCGAGGCCCCGGCGCAGAGGCCCATGTGAAGGGCCCAGCACTTGAGGAGAACAATGGCGCGGCGCAGACCAGGGCTCTCCACACAGAGCTGATGAAGGCGCTGCAGGTGGGACGGCATCAAGTAATCCTCAAGGATCAGGTAGCTATAGAGCGGGTGCTTGCGGACGGCCTTGGCGCCAGACGCACGGGCGGAGTGCATTGCTGGGCGGACGTGGACATCCACATAGGGAGTCTCGTAATCGGTCGGGGCATCGGCCTGAGCCGCTCCTCCTTCCTTTTCCTCTCCCGCCGTCATACCGTCGTGCGCGGGGGGATGAGCGTTGTGGTGCTGCCGCCGCCGAAACCGCAGGCGGAGAATGGTCTTCTCCCGGCATCCATAGCAATTGTGAATGGGAAGCAGCTGCACGTCCATGCGCTGCAGTCGCTCGGCCGTCTTGCGGGCGGCGGCCGCCCCCGAGGCAGCTTTACCATGGCGCTGCTGTTGCTCCTCCTCCTCCTCCTCTTCCTCATTGGACTCGCCGTGCTGCTGTTTGGATTCCGCTTGGACCTTGCGGGCGGCGACGCGCTGCATGTGCCGCAGGTGTGCGGCGAGCTGCTGCACAAAGGCCTCACGCCTCTCGAGGTAGCGGCCTTCTCGCAGGTCCTCCTCGCTGCAAAGTGCACTGGGCATCGTCACCGCGATGTCCGCCCCGAGCCCGGTGTGGACGTGATCCTCGGCGAACGGGGTCTTGTGCACCATCGTGCGTAACATGAAGCTCCCCGCAGGGGAGATGACGTCGATCGTATGCGCCGCCTCGGCCGCCGGGCCGCCGGCTGGGGTGGTGGTAGCCTGCTCGCCTGCGGCGCGGAGGGCCTTGAGCGGGACCTGGCGGGGGTAATCGTTGGTGTCGTAGAACTCCCCAATAGCGAAGTGCACATCGCGGAGGAGCTGCTCCACGCGGTGGATCAAGCGATCCGACCACGCCACGCTGTAGCTGTGAATGCTGGTGGTCGACATACGGGGAGCAGCTGTGCCTACGTAAGAAGAAAAAATAAATAATAATAATAATAATAGAAAATCAAATAAAAATTTAAATAACGCACAACAACTACGTTCTTTTTTTTTTTGTGTGTGGCGATTAGACAATCGAGTTGATCCTTTGTCGTCCGCTTCACAATGCACTCGTTCTAGTTGTTTTCTACTCCCTCTTGAAGAACAAACATACAAAAAATAAATAAATGAATGAATGAAACCATTGGAGGCAAAGGAGGCACCATATAGTGAAGGAGCTTTAGAGGCTACCTTGTATTCCACACAAGAAAGAGGTAGAACACAACGCAACGGATGAGTCCAGGAGCCGAACACAGCAGCAGAAAACAACTCTTTGATATCTATATATTTTTCTTTCTTTCGTTCCTGTGTGTGTGTGTGTGTGTTCACAGCGTGGGTAAACGAAACCCCACACTGTTTCATTCGCTGTAGGGGTGGGCTTGGACGGGGCCGGCGTGCCCCAGCGTGCAGATGTGCGCCCACCGCAATTCCTCGCTGGTAGGGATGGCCTGCGAGTGCACCGCTGGTGCGAGAGCAGCGGAGGCGTCGTGGCGGTGCTCCGATGGCTGCGGCTGTAGCGGAGAAGGAGGAGAAGGGATATTGCTACTGGCACAGGGGAGGGTAGACGAGGACTGAAGCAGGCCGGGAAGGAGCGATGATGGCGTTGTACTTCTTATTGTGGGCGCATTCGACTCGTGGCGTGTCGTGCACGCCGCCGCCGTGCTCCTCCCCCCTGTTATCTTTCTCTTCTGCTCCATGTCTGTACACACGTCTTGTTCGCTTACTCCTCCTCCTTCTCGTACGGACGCCCGTTGGCCCCCGCCATCATCGCCCGACTTGTTTTCTTCTTGTAGGGTGATGCCGAGGGCTCCGCGAAGGGCGGCAATGCGGGCACACTGCTGCTGCACGGCACAGTACAGCTGCACACGCTCTGCCGCCCACGCCGATATCGGGTCAGCGGCAGACGTTAGTTTCGTATGGTGGTGATCGTCTTCTTCTGCGCGCCGGACTAGCGGATGGTGCCGCGGCTGCTGCCGCACTCCTCCTCTGTACTGCTTCTTCGCTGTTGTGTTAAGGCTCTCTTGTTTGCCTTGATCTTGACCTCGCCGATGCGGGGCGGGGCTCGAAGCAGCTCTGTTGCACCGCCGCCATGCCGCGATCGCTTCCATCACGCCAGGAGAAGAAGAAGAAGCCATGGATGTCTCCATCGCCAAAGGAAATGACGACGACGACGAGGACGAGGAGGCGGACCGCCGGCTGGAGGGCGGCCTCATAATGGTCGAAGAGCAGGGCGGAGAAGACAGGGACGATGAGGGCCCAGTGGCAACGGGGGAGCTCCAGCCTGCCCCAGCTCCTTCCCCTGCTTCCTCCACCACCTCGTGCTGCTGCTGGTGTTCTTCTTCTTCTTCTTCTTTGTGGTCCTTTTGTTCGAGGTCAAGTAAGACGCGTTCCAATCGAGACAAGCTGCGGCGGCTCTGCTTCGCCTGCGCCGTTGCCTTCTTCTGCTTCTCTGTTCTCTTGCGTGGGGCTCGGCGCCTGCCAGCCGACGATGGTGTCAATGAGTTGCTTGAGGAGGTGGCGGCGATGGAGTGGCGCTGCGGTGCTGGCATCATTGTTTGCTGCTTCGCCTTCTCCACCGCTGCCGCTGGTCCCTTGGTGGAGACAACACGGCACACAGGATCCACAGCTGTAGTACCATGCTCCTCCTTCCCCTTCCTTTCTTGCGGTTCCCCCTTCGGTGGGCTCCGCACTTGCGTCGCCAGGTCGCCCTTACACGTCCTCCCTTTGCGGTTGTCTGCAGGGGGAGAAGAAGAAGCGGAGGGACCTCGTGATGGACAGAGTGAGGAGAGCCTGCTGCCGCTAGTTGATCTCGCTGCAGATTCGTCGTGAGATCCCTCGCAGTGATCCCTCTCGGGCGAGGCGATGCAGTAGTCGCCGTGGAAGGAGGTGGACTGCCGCAGTGCGTGGAGTACACACAGCGCCTGGCTTTCCTTTGCGAAGGCCGCGAGGCGAAGAACAACGCCGGTGGAGGGGGAGAACCGCCGGCTGCGTGTCCTGCTCATGCGAAACTCAAGAAAAGTTGTGCGGGACGTCTGGGGCTGCGCAGGGAGCGGGAGAGTGTGTGTGTACAGCGCGACGCGCAGCACTGCAGTGAGCGGAAAGGCTTCGACCATCTCCACCGACACTAACTGCTGCTGCTGCTGCTGCTGGGGTGTTTGTCGCATGGATGATGATGCTAAAACGGGAGCGGGGGTGGAGGTGGAGGGGCGGCTGACGGTGTGGGTGACGTACCAATGAGTGTCCGTCACGTGAATGAACTGCTGCTGCTGCTGCTGCGATAGAGAAGAACTTGCTCCCCTTCCCCCTACACCTGCATTCCGCCGGAGCTGGTCCACTACCACCTCTGGTGCTCCATTGGCTGTCAGAGACACGCCAGCTCCCAGAAAGTGATGAAGCGGTACGGTGCACACGGCGGGCAGTGGTGGGCCCAGCGCCAGAGAGGGGCATTTGGTCGTTGGCACACGCCGCGGCGGCTCCCCGTGCTCGTGCTGGTGCGGAGCGCTGGGTGGAGAGGTTGGGGCCAGGAGGGCGGAGCGAACCCGCCGATGGGCGGCGCGGCTCGCTCGAGTGGAGAAGCGTCTCGACGAGGTCGCACGCCTCGGAGAAGGAGTGAGACGGAACGAGGGAGCAGCCGCAGCAGCATCATCATCGTCAAGGGCAGCACGGTGAGAAAGTGGTGGATCCGCCACCGTACCTTGACTAGGGAACAGCCCGCTTCGTTCCTCTTCTAACTTCTTGTAAAAGTTAAAAAGCGGAACAACGATTGATGGACCAGCAGCCGCCGAGGACGGCGGTGTGAGAGAGGAGGATGCGTTCCCTGCGCTGTAGAAGGCGTTCACAGGGATAGACAGGAGCACTGGGGGGGCACCACCCCCAGTGGTCGAAGTCGAAGCAGCTGCGGTGGTGGCCCATGGAGCCGCACGTAATGTGGTGGTGGAAGAGCCCTTCCTACAGAGCCTACAGGAATGAGACCGATTTTGATGCTGCTTTGGGGGCTGAGTCCTATTGGTATCGGTATGGGGGGTGAAGGCCGTGATATTTACCATAGGAAACGAGAAACCAGTAGGAACAACAACAAACAAACAAACAAACAAACAAAAAAATAATTTAAATTGAAAAGATGGATCTAAAAGTAATCTAGAGGAGTAAATCTATAATCTCTCTCTCCTTCCCTCTCTCTCTCTCTAGAAGTGGAGGATGTAGTTCGTCGGGCGGCGAGGCACTCGTTGATCAGCCCTCCACGCACATGCGGGGGAGATGGCGACTGTACACCGCTGTTCCTAAAAAAAAAAAAAAAATCACCATAGAAAAAAGTTGCCGATTGAATTTTCAAAGGAAGATAATGCAAAGAGAGGTAGAGATTGAGAGTGGCAGAGAATGCGGGAAGGAAGGTGAACACGCAAGAGGGCATAACACTGCACCTATTCCACCTCACTCTTACTAATTTTAGAGTAGAAAAGGGGTAAACCAAAACACTCTTGGATGGACTTGCCGGCTTGTGTGGGAGGATGAACGGCAGTGGAGGGAAGCAGAACAAGTAGCAAACTGCCCACCACCTCCGCCTCATTGCCTGCTTTAAAATAAAATAGTTGTACGACTCTGAGGGCGGATCATAAATATTTGTCTTGTTTGGAAGAAAGGCGCCTACCTACGACGTGTTCTTCTTCCTGTCGCTGCTCCCACTCTTCTCCACAAGCTCCTCCGATTCCATGGCGGCGGCGCAGAGTAAATCCTCGAGCAGGGCAGCCGACAGCGCGGCGTCGTCATCCCCCCGCTCCTCCGTCACCGTTCCCACTGGTGAGCCTGGAGAAGAGGAAGATAAGGAAGACGAAGACGAAGAAGACCTCTGGTAGAGCAAAGGCGGCCGGAGTGCAGCGAACGCCGAGAATCCGGGACCAGGCAAAGGCGAAGGCACCGCTGTTGCTGGTGTTTGTGTTAACCGTGTTGTCTGCGGCGCTGGCGCAGCCGTAGCCGCCCTCGCTGAAGGGGAGGACGATTCCTTCTCACGAGACGTGTGTGCTGCGCTCCTCTGCTTCTTGAGATTCGGTGTCGAATCCGAGTCGTGCGAGTGCTGCTGCAATAAGAGGCGGTAGAGGACTGGATCATCCCTCCCTTCACCTCCATGGAGGGCAGAGGGTGTGGGCCAACGCCTGGCGATACGCCGCCGCCACATCTCCTCTTCTTCCTCCCGGCGGGGCGGCACGGGGATAGACGTTTGTTCTTCTTCCACGGCGTCCATCATTGCCGCCGCCATCATCTCCTCCTCGTCCTCCTCCACCGCATCTTCCTTTCCCTTCTCTGTCTTGTTTGCCTGCTGCGCAGCAGACATTCGTGGCGGGGCCCAGTGAGGCGTCGTCGCCGGGTTGTGATACACCACCCGCCGCATCGCCGCCACCAAGGGTTGCGATGGGCGTGCGGACGCCGGCCCACACGGGGGCGGACCGCACGGGTTCGCCTCATACGCCGCCCACCGCTGGTTCTCCTGAAGGACCTGCCGCTTGAAGTTCACCAGGTACCGCCCACAGCGAGAAAAGGAGGTCGAGACCAGCACCAACAGGACCGGTGCCGCGTCTGGTCTAGGCCCGGCAGACGCCGTAGGACTGGAAGAGGACCCCACCGGGGCGGCGTACAGCTTTGTATTCCCTGGGATATCCTGCCGCGCCAAGTTCATGGTGATGGCGGCGGCACAGCCGAGCTGGTCACGCCGTGGAATGCCGTACCGGGAGACATCGCGGCTCCACCTCACCTCCTCCTCCGCTGACATGATATGAATGGAGGAGCCGTAGGCGCGAATGAAGCGCTGCAGGCGTCGCCAGCGGCGCTCTTGCGAGGTCCGAGGCGATGCGGAAGCGGAAGATAGTGCAACCGATGTGTCGGTGGAGGTGGTGGTTTGTCCTTCTCCTTCCTCTTCTTGGCCGGGCTGGTCCTGCTGGCTGGCCTTGCGGTGCTTCTCATGCACTGCGGTGGCGGTTCGGAGCAGCTCCTCGTGCGGCTGGTCGGCCCCCCTACCCATCTCCCCCACTGCGCCATGCGCTTGAAGGGCAACCAACGCACTAAACGGGATCACAAGGAGCGAGTAGTGAGACAAAAAGGGAAGAACGAACTCATCGATATTTGCCAACACGTCCGCAGCGAGGACCGCTACACAGAGGGAAGGGGAAGGACGAGAGTGGAGCGAGGAGGAGGAGGAGGAGGAGGCGTGCCCAGGCCCAGATGAGGTGGCACTAGGCGGCTGGGGAATGAAGGTAGGACACTGTGGGGCATAACCCAGCTTTGCGTTCATACTCAGCTGCACGAGCCGCAGCAGTGGCGCGAGGTACTGCTGGAGCCGCGGGTCCATCTTTGTGTCCAGGCGCAGCTGCAAGAGGGCGTGTGTCAAGCTCGAGACGTACGGGGGGTAGCGCTGAGCGAGAATGCGCTCCAGATCCTGCCGCCCCGTCGCCCCCCGTCCGCCGTCTTCTTGTGCGGCATCGGTTTCCGTTCCAACGATATCCAGCAAACTCTGCATCGCCAGCTCGTGCAGATCATACAAGTGCAGCAAGGCGTCGACGCCACCAAAGGTCTGCGTGCGAGCAGCGGTAGTGTAGCGGCGAGTTTGTTTCTTCTTGTTGTTCCTCCTGACGCCATCTCCTCCAGACGATGATGGCGGCCGCCTGACAACGGCCTGCAGAAGAAAGGCGTAGGTGTGCGGCGTAGGACGAATGTGATAGTGCTCGTGCATGAGCTTCACCACCTCTTGGCCATCTCGCAGCGAGAGGCAGCTCGCGAGGACGGCGTGGAAGGCAGCGCGCTCCAGAGGAGCACCGGCCTCCACGAGCACCTCCAGTGTTTTCTTTGCATCCGCAGCATAGCCGGCGTGGTGATAGGCTAATAAAAGGTTGGTGTACAGCGACGGAGGGAAGCTGCTCGTTCCATCCTCTCCCCTGCCTCCCTGCGGGTCCCTGTCGGCCAGCACCATGGAGGACGTGCGGTCTCCTCCTCTGTCGTGGCTCTGCGGCCGACGCTTGCCGCATATCACCCGCGCCTCGTGATAAAAGGCAAACGCCTGGGTGGGCTCGCGGCAGACGGCGGCGCAGGCGATCAGGGCGGCGTACGTGTCCGGGCTGGGGACCAAGCCGCCGTCCCGCAGTCGACGATAGAAGGCGAGAGCCACGGCAAGGTACTGCTGGTACCGCGCCGCCACCGCCACGGCGGCCGCATTCGCCGGGGCGTGGCGCATGGCGCTGTAGTGCAGTCCGTCTTCCATACTCAGTGCACTCTCCGCCCCGGCCCCCAGGCGGTGAAGCTCGCTTTGATACGTCTCTGCGGCGGCAGAGGGAGCGGCCCGGCTGACGGCGTGCAGCAGTGCCGTGTACAACTCCACGCTGACAGGGATGTACTGCGCCGCAAAGGGGCTATTGACCAGGAGAGAACGAAGTTGTTCAAAGTCGTGATGATCACGGGATGAGCGGGCGAGGGCCACCAGGGCATCCTGCAGCGCGGAAGAGATCTCGGAACGAATCAACGACAGGGAAGAAGAAGACATCGAGCCGCTACTGTGAGGAAGGAGGGCAGCTGTAGCGCTCCCATGAAGCTCCTCTGGTGCCGCTCGGTGTACTGGGCCATGCTGCTGCTGCTGCTGCTGGATGTATTTTGTGGCCTCTTCCATATCTGCTTCAAGTCGCCGATACAGTGCCAGGGCGAGATCGAACTGTCGCGCTGCGGCACAGCTGCGAATGGCCCAGACATGATCCTGCGGTGTCAAGGCAATATGGGTGTAGTGCTTCACCGTGTGGCCACGACCAGCAGCGACTGCAGTGGACCACAGGAGTGCAGGGGTGGAGAGAGGGATAAGGTTCTGCTGCTCCGTCGCCCGCTGCGCATCCCGCTCAACGACCTCCAACACCGAATCCAGCGAGATATCTTCATCTTCCTCCTCCTCCTCCTTCTCCTCCACGGGAGACCGCCCCGCGTTTCCTCCTTGCTGTGGTGCCGGTTCGTGTTGCTGCTCGTTGCGCGCGGCTTCCAGTGCGACACGGGCGGCTGCCTCCTGGTGCAGCCGACGCAGTGCCTCGATAGACTCCACCGCCAAGACGTGGAGCCCAAGAGGGGCGGCGAGCGCCAACACGCCTCGATGCAGCACAACGAGCACCGAAGGAGGGAGCGGCCATACCTTCTTCATCTTTTCCTCCTCCCCAGCGTCTTGCATTGAAAGACTTGCTCGGCGCTCGACCTCCTCCTGCACGAGATCTGCAAACTGCGTGATCTCCCGCGTCGCGTCCCGCAGGGCCTCGCGACTGAGGTCATCCCCGCCCATCACCTCCGCCGCAGCGGCGGTTTCTTCCACACGCCGCTGCATCTCCAGCAGCAGTCGCTCAACTTCCGAGGAAAGAAAGTACCTGCCGACAGAGGGCCAGCGGGCAGGGCCTGGCACTGCCCCGGCACGACTCCCGCCCCGGCCCCTCCTGCGCCGGAGTGTCCCGTGGAGGTGAAGGGGGGGGAGGCGGCGGTGCAGCTGCCGCGGCTGCTAGTAGCAAGGGGCGTAGCGCCGTCTGCGTTAGACGGATGGCGGTGGGTGTCTGTACCACCCTCCAGCGCTCCTTCTTTTGGGACCTGTGCGGCTTCCAGGTCCCGCAAGAGCCTTACCACATCCTGCAGCACCCGCAGAGAAGACGGGGCGTAGGGTGCGTGGGCGAGGTCACAGAGAGAAGTGAAGCGGCAGGACTGCAGTCGATACGAATACGCGGCAAGGACCGGCGCCGGGGCGGGAACAGCCGCTGAGGAGGAGGGCTCTGGAGAGCTGTGAGGGTGTGTCTGTGCTGCCCTCCCACCCTCTCCTGCTCCACCGCTTTCTTGATCTTGAAGCTCTTTCTTGTGTCCTCCTCCTCCTCCTCCTCCTGCTGCTGCTGCCCCGCCTCGCACTGGACCCGTGTAGCAGTCCTCCCTCGAGGCGGCAAAGGACGAGAGCGAGCGAGTGGGGGAAATGCTGGCGGCGAGTACCTGAGCGGGGAGTCGCCGCCGAGGACCACAGCAAGCGCTCACAGCGACGGAAGATGGAAAGACCGACGGAGGCGAGAGAGCAGACGCTGTTGCGGCGGCGGCGGCGGCGGCAGCGATGGATGCACGCACCCGCAGCCGTCCCGCTGCGGTAACCACGAACAACATCCCGACGGGAAGATAATAATGGCAGCGCTTGAAAAAAAATAATAAAAATATACTAATAAATAAATCCGATTATTATAATTATTATTCTGAACTTCTTTTTCCTTTAACGAATAAATTATTTGATGCGAGCTATGAAATATGGATGACGACTCACCTGGCCATGAGGCGACGGCCCCACGGCAGATGTTGTCGATACTGCACCAGAGAGAGAGAGAGAGAGAGAGAGAGAGATCCCAAGAAGTACTCCTCCCGTATCTAATGGAGAGGTCACCCCTGCACTCCATCGCCCAACAAGATCGAACGGCATCCATTTTAGGTAACGGCTCACGTGGAGCTCACACACACACACGGAAGACGTTCCCTTCCTTCCAGGCAGACAACGACGACCACCACCACCACCACTAACAACAACAACAACAACAACAACAAGAGGTGATAACAGTAAGCCCTAACCCACTCTCCTGCCGGACCAGCCTGCCTCTCGCTTCGGTGTTTATTTATCTTCTCGCCGTCTAGACGGACATGCGCTGCATCAGTTCCTCCAAGATGGGATCCACCACGGCATTCCACTGCTCCTCCCACGTCGCAGCGGTATCCCGCACCGGCACGGGGCAGAGCTTCCCGCTCTGCTGCCCACCTCCACCACCACCACCACTCGTAACAGCCGCCCCTTCTACATCCCGTCGGACGGCAGCCTGGCGCTTGAGAAATATCCTGCGGCGGACCTCCAGCAGTTCTGAGGCCACACCGCTCTCATCGAACAGAAAAGAAGCGCTGGATCCAGTGAAAGATCCAACACCACCACCACCCTCTGCGGCTGCGGCAGCTAACGGGGGGGCTACCGGGGATGCGGAGGACATCGCTGGGGGAAGAGGAGAGGGCCCCATGATGGCAGCTGATGAGACCGCCGCCGACAGCAGGGAGGAGGCGTGGGAGCTCGGCCGAGGCAGCAGCCCCAGCGGCAGGGAGGCGCCGGCGCCAGGAGGGGATGGAGCGGGTCCACTCCCCCCCCCACCACCTCCTACGGCAGACAGCGGGGCGGGATACACATGCAGCGGAGAGGAAGGAAGGGAGCTGCGCAGGCCACCTCCACCTCCACCTCCACTTCCAGGGTTGTTGCTGCTGGTTCTCGCGACGGGAAAGCGTAATGAATGTGGCGCCGGTGGATTGGATGGTGCGAGACCCGCCACACTCCTAGCCGCTACCGTTGCTGCTGCTCCCGCCGCGGTGGGCGGGCACCCGACGAACTGGGCGAGGAGCTCTTCCAAGTCCGAGGAGGTTTGAAAGGTCCAGCCGTAGGTGAAGGCCTTCACCCCTGAGGCGTTCGGGGCCCCGCTCGGCAACGGCTCTGCCCCCACGTGCCCCGCCGGGTCGAGGTCTGGGCCCTGTGCGGGGGGCGGGACCCGCACCTCTTCTCCCAGCAGCTCCGGAATCGCCTCGTACTCCAGCGCCAGAACAGGGAGCCCGGCACCAATCATGTCCACCCCTTTCATCGGTAGATCCAGCCCGCTGGAGGAGCGGTGGAGGCAGAGGCCCGCATCCGCGGCGCCGAGCGTGATGCTGTACTGCAGGTACGATTGAAGATACACCGTGCTCACGACGACGTGGTCGGAGAGGTTGGCGCATCGCACCTGGGCCTCGAAGCGGTCCCGGCTGGGGCCTTTGCCCGTGATCAGCACCCACAGATCCAGCGGGGACCGCAGATGACACCCGGAGGAGAGCGCCGCACTCGCACTACGCTGCTGACGCCCGCGCCGACGGCGACGACGAGAATGCGGCGGCGGCGGCGGCGGCGGTGGCGGTGAGGAGTTGCCAGCGAGGTGGTGGTGGTGGCCGCTGCTGCTGCCGGCACTACCCCGCAGCCCACTGGGCATCGCACTGAAGTAGCCCCTTCCCCCGCCATTTAGCTGCTGCTGCTGCTGCTTCTCCCAGTGGTTCAGGCGGAGGTCGAGTCTCTGCAGCGCCTCAACGAGTATTGTGTAGTCATCATCTGGGGTCCAGCTGGTGGAGCCGACAAGAATTAAACCTTTCCGCTGCTCCGTAGGCCCGCGGGAGGACGCCGAGGAGGAGGAGGAGGCGGAGGCGGCGCTGTTGGAGCTCGACCTCACAAAAGAGGACGTAGAGCTGAGCGATGGAGAGGACCGCAACGAGAGAGAAGGGGAGGAAGATGATGAAGATCGCACCGACGATGTACTCCTCTTCCTTCTCTGCTGTTTCGTCCTCCTTTTTTTCTCCATGGGGGTCATCGTTGGGGGTTTGGGTGTCTGCCCAGCGTGTTCCCCCGTAGCAGGGTGGATAGCAGCCCCCACGTCTCTACCGTGTGCCACGTCCGTGCTGCGTGAGCTGCGGCTGCGGCTGGCGGACCGATCCCCCACCGCATCAAGACTGGCGCTGGAGCCGGAGCCGCCAGGAGGCGGAAACTTCTGCCTCTCGCGACTGCGGTGGTGATGCCTCTGCCGCCGTGTTTGATATTGCTGCTGCCGTCGCATGGAGCGCAGCAGGGCGGTATGATTGTCCACCTCCATCTCCTGCAGGACCCACGGCGGTGGCGGTGCGATACCCCAGCCCTCCGCGGCGCAGCTTACCAGGCCGCTGCCGCAGAGCTTGGAGGAGCCCTCTGAAGCATGGGGCAGAGGCCCCCCTCCTGCTGCGGCGGGAGGTCGGCTGTTCCCCTGCTCACGCACGGGCCCTCCTCCTCCGCCGCCCACACCTGCGGCGGCGGTGTTGCGAGCACCATCCCCGGGCAGCTCACTGCCCTGGCGAAAGAGGCGATGGAGTTCGTCTTCGTCGTCCTCCTCATTGTCCATCAGGCCGTCGTTGTCTCCGCCGCGATCCATCGGAGATGGAGAAAAGGATAAAAAGCCCAACCCCCAACCCCCACCAGTGGCCGCTGTGTCGCGCTCCTCTGCTGGTGGGCCTTGCTGGGATGTGGCTGCAGGTGAGGCGGGAGTCGTGGGTCGACTCTGCGGCGCCGCGGAAGTGGATGGCCCCCTGTAGGCCGCTGCGTGCTCTCCTTCCCACAAACCAGGGCTGCTGCTGCTGCTGCTGCTGCTGCTAAACAAAGCGGTATTAGCCCTGGTGGAAGCAGGGGCGGCAGGGGCACTGGTGGTGGTGCACTGCCGCAGGACCTTGGATTCCTGTCGGGTGATCGGAAGGAGCACCTCCTTGAGGAACCGGCGGCGGGAGGCCGGGGCGAAGAAGGAGGGCGAGACATCATACAACACGTGAACGGCGCGCTGGGCGTTCAAACGCCAGGCCCCCGCTCGAAGCGGACACGCTCTTGTTGCTGTTTCTTCACCGTGGCTTCCTTCATCCCCCCCCTCCTTGCGTTCCGAGGTCCTGAGAACATTTTTTAGAAGCGAACGCTGCATGGCCCGGCTGACGGTCAGATTGATATCTCCGGCGCAGCCGCGCAGCTCCAAGAAGCGGTAGAGGGCGACCACCATCGCCGGCCGGCGGGTCGCCTCCAGGAGCGTGTAGCCGTAGTTGTGCCAGTCCACCACAAACGTTGGGTAGCACACCCGCAAGGGAATACGCCGGGAGCGGAGCAGCGAGTAGCGCTCAAAGAACGGAAATACAAGTGAGGGGGGCTGAGCGGTAGGCGAGGCACCTGTGGCGGCCGTATGAGAACGCGTACGTTCCTCCTCCCAGTGCTGCTGCTGCTGACGGGCCTTGGCTTCCTCTCGGCGGATTCGTTTTCCTTTTCGTGTGAAGTTCATCTCCCGCATCGTATCCGCGTGCAGGTACGACGCTGGAACAATGAAACCGTAGTACAAAATGAAGCTGTATAGCATTGCCAAGGGGCGCACGACGTACTTGGCGAGCAGCAACACGGGAATACACGGCGGGGTCTGAAAGAAGACACAGCTGGTGACCTCGAGCTGCCCCTGCGCGTTCACCCGCATCACCATAGAGCGCATCAGTAGCGACGAGAACACCCAGCCGAGGTACACGACACGATAGAGGGTCTCGAGCAGCCACCGCAGCCCTGGAAGAGGGGCGAAGAGAGAGCGCATCCATGCTGGCGGATGCGGCGGGGGGACGAGATACCGGAAGCTGAGGAGACAGCCGTTCTGGCGAAGAAGAGGACACGAGCGCGGCGCAGCCGTACTGCTACACGGATGGGAAGAACGATAAGAACAACGATGTTGATGTTGATGTTGCGATGCTGCTGCCTTCTTCTTCTTCTTCTTCTCCGCTGCTGCTGTTGCTGGTGGTGGTGGTGTACCACTACCTGGATCGCCGCCCCCTCCGGTTCGTGTGGTGGAAAGGAGGGAGGCAGAAGAGCAGGTAGAAGACAACTGATACATAGAGGAGAGGGAGGAGAGCCGGGCGGTGGCGCTGCTGCGAACAGCCTCGACTTCCCCGAGTGAAATCGAGTGAGGAGGATGTCGATGCCCCTCACGACGACGACGGTGGTGGTGGTGGTGGTGGTGCGGGGTGCGGCCACGCTGTTGGTCTCCTTCTTCTCTCGCCGCAGCCGCATCGTCTTCCTTCCATTCCTTCATTTTATTCTGCTCTTGACGCCCACTACGGCTTCTGAAACACGATGATGACGATGCGGTCGCTGCGGCGTCTCCACCTGATCTATACAGCTGCTGCTCCTTCTTCATCTCTCTTCTATGCCTGTTGCTGTCATCGTCCTGCGCATCGCTAGCGCTCTGCTCCTCCTCCTCCTCCTCCTCCGCATCACAACTGCTGCTGCTGCTGCTGCTGCTGCTACTCGATGGATGGTCGCCCAACTGCTCCATCACGACCACATCCAGCTCATCGTCGCCCTCCTGGCCATCTTTACGGAAATGGCGTTCGTGAGTTAACGGGGAGATAACGGAATCCCTGTCATCTTTCCCATTGCTCTGCTCCCCATGCCAATGATGTCTCCGCCTAGTACCTCCCAGGCCCCGGACGCCTTCATCATCATCTTCTTCTTCGACATCTTCCTGCTGCATCGACGCAGCTGAAGGACTTGCCCTCCCGCGGCCTAGGGAGGAGAGGTGCTCCAAGCGGCGCACTTTGTTCTTCCACACGACGTACTCCTCCGCCACCGGGTCGCCGCACTGCAGCAGCGCTTCTGAGAGCGCATTGCCCTCGTAGAAGCCAACGAGAGTGACCTGGTCGAACCACCCAGATCGGGCGAGACTCATGGCGTGGTACTGCATGCGGGGGCTGCGGGCGAAGTCCCCGCCCACGACGACGACCACCCGGTGCCGAATCGACTTGGTGGCGACGCGCATCGAGGCGGGAATGAGCACCCGGCACACATCCACTCGGTGCTCCTCGACTTCCGTGGTACGCGCCGCTCCTCCTCCATCATTCCCCACCGGCGCTTCCTTTGCCTCCTGGCGCTCCGCGGCGCTGGAGGAGGAAGCCGTTGCTGCCGTGGTACCCTTTTTACAGGTGCTGGGCGATGCCTTAGCGTAGTGCTTGACGACTCGAATACGGGCCTGGCGGATAGCTGGGGCCTCGCGAATGACCCGCTCCACGCGGCGACGTGTGCTGGCGCGGCGTCGACTCCCTTCCCCAACGTGTACGAGAATCGAGATATCGACAGAGAGCCACATGATGATAGCGCAGACCAGTGGGAAGACGAAGGACCACTGACCCAGTACATCATACAACAACGCCGTCAGAGCAGACATATGGCGATAGGAAAAATGGAGAATGGAATGGTATATGGGGGGTCCACACAGTGAAGGCGAATCCGATGGGATGGGCGCTTCGCTGCCTAACCTAATCAAATCTAATCAAATATATATATACCGGGTATACTTCTCTTTCTCTCTCTCGTTTTCTTTCAAATTATTAAAGAATCACAGCCAGGGGAAGAAGGACAACAAAAAAACAAACACGCGAGTGAAACAGAAGGAGAGAGCGGCGTGCGCGCAGGTCCTCGTTGATTCACTGTGAGTTACTATGATATGAATCTCTGTTGAAACAAACTTAAAACAACAACAACAAAAAACAAAACAAAAAAAACGAACTAAGTGTGTGTACGTCTTGTGATGTTGACCGGCAGGCTACGATCGAATGAGATCTCGGCCAGCTCCCTGCTTTCGCTTTCTTGTCTCTCGGGATTGCAGTAGAGTGCACTCACCTCCGCCCGGTGTGCCCCGTAGCTAACTATTATTATTATTATTATTATTATTATTATCCGTTGCGAGCACGAAATGACCAGAGTACGAGGAAATATGAATAATACAACCACAACTCAGCGCTACGACCGAAAATAATAATAATAATAATAAAAACAGCAAACAAACAAATGAAACAAACAGATACCGAATTAAACAGCAACAAGACCAAACTAATAACAGCGAGAGACAGAAGTAGGAACGTTCTTCAGCTACCACAACAGTTCAAAAACAAAACAAAACAAAATAAAGAACAACAAAAATCAAAGCAAAAAATAAAATAAATAACAAAACGTTTATACTGGAATAAAGTTCTGAAACAAAACCAAAAACAAAAAAAAAAGGAAAAGAAAAGAACTGAGAGGGTAAACGTTAACAACAACGCGCAGGAAGAACAAGATCCCCTCTCTCTCTCAATCCGTCGTTCTGTACTATATAGTCTTCTTCGCACCTTTTGTTTTCCTTTTCTTTTTGATTGCTGGCGGTCGACTTGCTCTTTCACTGCGGATTCGATGCACGACTCCCGTACGAGATGGCACCCTTCTCTCTTCAGAGGTCTCACTACTGCTTCTTCCCTTTTAAAAAAAGAAAAAAATGTCCCGGATAATTGGCTTAGTTAAAAGAAAGCCGAACAACAACAACAACAACAACGAAAAACAACGACCACAAACCAACAAAAAAAAAGAAAAAGAAGAAAAAAAAAGAAGAAGAACGAATGCGGCATACAAGTCTCTAACACACATACCAGTCCAGTAGCATCTATTTTTTATCTTCTTTCGTTTTTATCGTTTTCTTTTTTTAATTATCTTAATTATCTTTCGTTCGTCTCTCCTCTTGGGCTAACAGACGTCGTCGGAGAAGGCAACTGGCTGAATGACCCACGTCGTCTTGTTCTCGAGCTTCACGAGCCGCTGTTTGCTCAGCCCGGGAAGAAGCCGCGCCCAGAGCACCCGATCCACAAAATTGGTGGGCTTCCAATTGACACGATCCGACAAGACCTGGAGGCGTTTGATGGAGAGGCCGGAGGCGAGGCTGGCTACCCGATACGTAAACTGGAGCGAAGGCAGCTCCACGTCCGTTGGGGATCCATATCCAGGTGCCGGCGGCGGCAAGGCGATCAGTTGAGAGCCGTTCAATTGGGCGGGCAGCTGCTGTCGACCCGACACGCACGGGGAGGTGTGGCCGGCGGGCTGCATGGGGAAGCGGGCGCTGTGCCGGTGGCCCGTGCGCCCCTGGATACCCGCCGGCGCCATCGCGGGATGGCCGCCGTTCTCCGCCATCGCCATCGTCGGATCTCGTTCGATGCCGTCGTGGCGCGGCAGCGGGGAGGTAGTCGCGGAGAGCGGCCTCCCGGGTGCGTTGCCTTCCGCCATAAGCTCCGTATCCAGCACCGGCCCCTCCTCCTCCTCCGCCGGTGCGGCCCCGACCCCTGCTCCCCTGCCCCGACCGCCCGTCGCTCGACGGAGCAGCGGGCGGAAGCTGGAGGAGAGGAGACGCATGGCACGAGACATCGTCTGCCGCCCAACACCCACAGGGGTGGCGACGGCCCCGCTCCTCCCTTGCGAGCTTGCCGTATCCGGAAGAACTTCGACCACCGGCGCCTCCCCCTCCTCCTCCACCTGCTGCTGCTCCTCCAGCCTCATCAATTGGTTGCCGTCCTCCTCGTCGTCTTCGTCATCTTCGTCGTCGTCTTGTTCCTCATCCGTGTCGGAAGGGCACACCGCTGTCCCTGCGGTGCGGGGCGGCAGCGGCTCGTACACGAGCCGGAAATGGAGAACGAGAAGCTCGTCCCCGTGCGGCGGCGCCACCGCCTCGTCCGCCTCCTCCTCCACGTCGGATGGGTCGTCTGCCACATCCAACAGCGGCCGTACCGGCGCGGCACGACGGTGAGAGGGCCGGCTGCCGCCGACCCCTCGCGTACTTTGCTGCGCCACAGAGGCGCTGCGAGCGTGATGAGGATGTCTGGGCTGTGAGCGGCGCGTGGCGCGCCGGCCCGGGTGGGAAGGCGACCGGGGGCGCGCGGATCTGCTGCTGCTGCTGCTGCTTCGTGAAGTGGTGACAGAGCTGCTTCGGGAGGCGCCTCGGCGGCCCTTTCGTCGCTGCTGCTGCTGCTGCTGCTGGGCCCGGCGGCAATGATGGCGGGACTGGTGCCCTGCCGCTGCGTGTGAGGCGGCTGGAGAAACCGTGGCACTACGACGGCCTGGACCCGCGGGGGCTGGCGGCGCTGCACCTGCCTGCGGCGGACGCTGCCGCCGGTGAGCGGCCTCGGCCGCGGCCTTGCGCCGTTGCAGTGCGGCTTCCATGCGCTCCTGCCGCCGCAGCATTCGGAGGGCATGCCGATGCGCTGCGACGGCCTCGGCGGTGGCGCTGTCGAGCACGTCGGTGGACCACATGAGTACGTGTGCTGTACCTGGGACGGGCTGGTGCAGCTGGCCGACGCCCTCGGCATCCCAGTGGACCAAGCGGTACTGCCGGCTGGGGAGTCGAATGAAGAGCTTGACGTTGTACAGCACATCCATCACGTGAATGTAGAAGTCAATGCAGCGTGCCTTGGTCGGGTAGCGAGCAGCAGCGAGGAACGGGCTGGACAACAACTGCTGCTGCGGATGGTGGTGGAAGGGGAGAGTGTGTGTTGGGGTACCAGCGGGGAGCGATAGCGCGGTGAGCCGGACGCGGGAGGGTATCAAACTGCGGTGGAACATGGGCAGCTGAGTGGCCTTACTACTGCTGTTGCTCGGGCCTACACCTCCACCCCCTGTCGTTGTTGTTGCTGCCGTTGTTGTTTCAGTTCCCAACGTGTTGGTAGACAACACGGACGGCAGGTACCCGCCGCCTCGTCCTACGGGCGACGCCTGCTGCTGGCCGCCGCCGTCTGGGCCGGAAATGGCAAGAGAGGAGGAGGAGCCGCCAGCGCCGGCACATCGCACGGCGCAGCGGTACCAACATGGAACGATCGGGCTGGACGGCGTCGTGGTGGTGTGTCGGATCTCACCACCGCCTCCACTTCGACGGTTCGAAAGACCCGTGGCGGAGCGAGGTATGGCGAAGTTGAACTGGAGCTCCCCCGGACCACCACCGCGAGAGGACGGCGTCGGTAGCGTGGCGGGCAGGTCCTCCCCCCTCCCTCGCTGGCGGTGTCGACCATGACGATGCTCTCGAATCGGCGTCTGTTTCTTGCTGGAGGGACTGGTGGTGCCGCCCGCTCGTTGGTGTGGCGAGCCCGCCTCCCCCTGGATGAGCCGGCGCCGTGGGGTGGAAGTCGCGGCCCTGGGACCATGCACATACGACGACAAGGAAGCGAGGGAGTATGGCCCACGGCGTGGTGCGGCCCACTGGAACACGAGCGGGTCTTCCAACTGGAGCCCGCACGACCGGTATCCGACGAGGCGGACCTCGCCCACGCAGGCGGGGGTGAAACTGAACTGGTGCAGGCGCTCCACCTCCGTCTGGTCCACCATGGTGTGGAGCTGGTGCACCTCAAGGACCGCGCCGCGAAGGGGGCGGCCCTTGAGGCGTTTCGCCCCCCCGCCGCCCGCGTTAGCACCCGTCTTACCCCTTTCAGGGCCCGTCGCCGCCGGGGCCACGCAGCGATCCTGTCGGCGGTGGCTGCTGCCGGCGCGCTGATACGTGCTGCGGTCCGCGCCGGGGTGTGTGCCGACGAATGGGTTCGCCATGGACGTTGGGGAGGAGGCAAACATATTGGGAGTAATGAGCGGGTAGAGCCCCCCGCCGGCCTCGCCGCCAACGCCATCTCCGCCACCCCCCCGGCCGGGGCCGGTGCTGCTGCTGCCCCCCAAGCTGCCGCGGCCGCTGAACCGCCCGTGGGCGACGTTCACCAGCTGTGGGGAGGAGGGGTCGAGGAGCATTGGGCTGCGGGAGGCGTCGTGCTGCTCGCCGGTGAAGTCCATGTAGGGGCTACTGGAGTGAAACATGCTCGGGCCCAAGGTGAGAGGGTCGGACCGGTACACCCCGGACCCCCCTCCTCCTCCTCCTCCTCCTCCTCCCCCACCCGCGGTGTTGCTGCGGAGCGGGGCACTGGAGTCCCCCAGAAAGAAGTTGGGCACGCCGTTGAGGTTGTCACGTGTACCACCGCCACCGCCATGGGAAGAATCCCACACAAATGTATACGGTGGAGCGTTCGGTTGTTCTTGTTGCATCGGTGCGCTGATGGCATCGGAGTGCTGTCGAGAGAGCAAAGGAAGCGCATCGGCCGTGTCGCGCTGCAAGGCCGCTGCGTTGACGACACGCCGCGCGGAGCGGCCGCCGATCTTCTCGCTGCTGCTGCTGGCGGGGGCAGGAAGGAGCACCGGGTCGACCAACGTGGCGCACGGCGGGGTGATGAACTTAGAGATGGCGGGGCTCTGGCTGCCCGGGGCCCCAGCGGCTGGTAGGACGCCGCTGTGGTAGGGGCCGGGGGCTGGATGGAAGAAGGACGGCGAGGCCGGGGAGGGACAGACGAGGGCGGGGGAGGAGGCCGAGGCGGCGGCGCTGGTGGCGGTGGTGCAGCCCGCAGGATCGAACCGGACCTCCGACGCGACCACCTTGAGGGCAAACCGGTAGCTACGCATAAGGGCGGTACCAACCAAAATAAATCCCTCGATGGGGACCGGGGTGATGCTCGCACCACCCCCCTCCTGCGGGGCGGCGCCAGCTGTGCTGTATACCACCTCCGGAGCAGGGAGAACAACGGTGGGCCGCTGCCGCGTCGCACCCCCGTGCTGCTGCTGTTGTTGTTGTGGGCGAGGTCCAGATGGGTGAAGTGTATTTTTCTCATTGTTCTTCTTCTTCTTCTTTTGCTTCTTACGCTTTACTTCCCCGTCCATCGAGATAAAACCGCGAATAGTTCCCATCCCTCTCGCCTCCTCGCCCTCGCCCTCGCGCGCCACGGCGCTGCCGTCGAAGCCGGTAGTGAGAAAGCGCCTCTGGCGGTCCGTGAGGGTGAAGCGGGACGGGGGTGCCTCCATGCCATCCTCTTCGTCCTCATCCGCCTCCGCCTCGTCGGGATAAAACTTGGGTGGTCGTCCACTCCCTCGGTGTGGTGGTGGGGCGTGCCTCTTCCCCCTCTTCTTCTTCTTCTTGTCATCCTCTCCCACGTGGGACGCGCTGCTGCTGGTACTACTGGCGGACGACGACGAGGCGTAGCTCTCAAGCGCCGTTTCATCCGTCTCGTCGTCGTCGTCGTCGTTGCCTTCTGCGGCTTCCAGCAGCTGCCGTATTTGCTCCTGTGTAGGCTGCTGGACGGGCGGGAGGCGGACCAGCTCGACTAGAGTGATGGTGATAGCGTTGTACCGGTACCGCTGTAGGGCCTCGCGGCTGGCGTAGTACAGCAGGGTGGCGCTCGCACTTCCAACGAGAGCGAGCCGAACCCAGTAGAGGACGTCGGTGGGCCCGGGGACGGACGAGAGCATGCTCGACATAAGCGTGGGACTAGGCGGGGTACTAGAGGCGACACTCTCGCGTGGTGGTTATGATGATGATTGGGGGAGAGAGAGAGAGAGTATATATAGTTAAAGGTCAATAAAAATAAAATAGGAGAAGGTCTTCAGATTGTCTGGTCGTATGTAGTGAAAGGCGATATATACAAGAGAGAGAGAGAGGTTTATGCGTGCCGTGATGCTATCCGTACCACAAATAATAATAATAATAATAATAATAATAATAATATCCAGCGCCAAAACAACAACAACAACACACGTGGCACACTATTGGGGAAGCACTATCCTAGATATCTCTCTTGCATACAGAGCAAAACAACTAAAGAGTGCGGAGTGAGCGAGATGGGCTAATCGTATTCCTTCGCGGGAGACCTCTTTGCTTTCCTTTGCGGATGTCGAACGCGCGGGATGAAGACGAGATTGCCGGAACGGGAAGGTACGCCTTACGCCTGGCAGTCGCTACGACGTGGTTGCTTATGCTATCTTGTGTGTTCCTACCAGAAGAAGGGAGCTGGTGAGACGGGGATGGTACACAAATATATACAAAATAAATTAGGTACAGAGGAGAGAGAAAAACAACAACAAAAAAAGGAAAGGAAACAAACAGAAAGAAATGGAAACCGTACGAGAGAGTAAGAAACAGAAAAAAAAAAGAAAAGAAAACAAACAAAACAAAACAAAAATAAATAAATAAATGAAACAACAACAGAAACGTTCCCACGTCACTACTGCAAAAATGAACAACACCTGACCCTACAAGCGATAGAATAGAGCCGAGAGAAAGAGGCAGCTGCTCTTACAAGTGCTTAATTCTTCCTTTCCTTCTATTACGATTTGTATGTATGTCTATGCAATTGTAAATCATTCATTCAAATAATAATAATAATAATAATAATAATAATAATAACAATGAGAAAGATAGAGAGATAGAGAAATGATTGAGAAAGAGATCTGAAACGCAACAACAGTTAGAGAACAGGTATATTCCTATCCCTTATCCCCCCATCCTACCTCTATTGGCGCGCACAGATGGAACACACACAACCCTGCACCGTATAGAGAGCTGCACTTACTTCAACACTTCACTTTCTTTTGCATTCGTCGTTCTGTTCTTCTCAAGATGGAATGAAAGCATGTCATCCATGCCCCACCACTGCACACTGAAAATTATAGAAATACAACTCTCTCTCTCTCTCTCTCTCTCTCTCTCTCTCTATATATATATATATATATATATATATATATATATAGGTATCATCAAAGCCAACCTGCCTGTACACACCACCCTCTCTCCATCTTTTCTCGCTCTCCCTCTTTACTTTACTTTTCTTTTCTTTTATTTCCCTACAAGCGAGCCATGGACAAGGATCTCTGGACTGGTGTGACAACCGTACCTGCATCGGTGGCGGATGGCGCCGCTGTTTCCTCTGCGCTCGGGCCCGCCACCGCCACCGTGGTCTGCTCTGTGTTCACAGTGCGGCGTCGCCGCCACGGGGAAAGAAAAAGATTCAACCGCCGAGGCCGGGCGCTGCGCACTGCTGTGGGGCTTCTTCTCTGGCGACGGCGACGGCTGTGGGATGGACCTCGTCGGGGCCTCAAGGAGGGCCGCCGCGTGGCTTTCGCTGTGGCTGGGCGGCAGGAAGACAAGCGGGGAGGGGGGGCCCTGCAGCTGTGCCTGGACATGGAGGAGCAGCGAGGGAAATCCAGGGCATTGCGCGTCGGCGATGCGCCACGCTCTGGAGAGCACATGAGCGAGTACAGCGAAGGGAGGCTGCCGCCAGCTGCTGGGGCCGCCACCCGGCTTTGGTGTGAAATCCTCCGTGCAGGTCTGCAGGCGCGATAGAATCAGCGATGCGACCAGCGGAGCCACCGGGAAGGCCAACGCCCCACCGCCCCCAGGCCAGGTATGAGGGGTTCCAGAGCCGGGCACAACTGGCGAGGCGAGCAGGGAGGGCGTCGCACCACCGCGGGTACTGTAGCGTACCGGCACGTGCCGATGCCGCCGGGCGAACCGCTCCTCCAGCTGGAGGACCTGCAGGATCAACTGGCGGGTCGCACGCTGCTTCAGCCCATAGAAGCGTGGCGGTCGAACCATGGTCTCCGAGCCGGGCGCCACCACATCTCCGGCTGCGTTGGATGGCGTCGCTGCGGGTGCCTTGACGGCCATGAGCGGGGCGCCGCTGTCCATCGGGTACAGATCCGAGCAGTACGGGTTGGTGGTGAGGACATACCCGCAGCTGGCCAGGTAGAGGTCGATGAGGGAGAGCGAGCGGCTCTTCTCCGCGGTGCTGTTGTTCCAGTAGTGCTGGAGGCGGCGCAGTCCTGCCCGCCGCTGTACCGTGCTCGCAGGCAGCAGGGCAGAGGTAAGCAGAGTTGCCCATGTCGAAGAGGGGACCGAGGCGGTGGCGGGGCTGCCGCCTCCGCTCTCGGATGCCGCCTTCTGCTTCCCCTTCATTTGATAGGCGTTGGCCTGCTCCATCCAGTACGCCTCCAGCATGTGGAACTTCTGGGCAGTTAAGCGTAGCAAGGCGGTGCGGCGAAGTAACATCATATTGAGGTCCAAGATGTACGGCCGCCGGAGGTTGACCTTCACCCCATCCACGTCCTCCTCGGCCGGACCATCCTGCCGCTCCTTTTTCACTTTCTCCTTCTTCGTTGTCTTGTTCTTGTTGGAAGAGCGTCCGTCTTGCTCGGATGATGATGATGATGATGATGATGATGATGATGAGGAGGGGTATCCATACGCCGAGATAGAACGCGTCGTCTCGTACAGCCGCACCTCCTCTGCCTCCTTACCATCCAAAATGAGTTGCAGCAGAGGCGTGCGAAGGAGGTCCGTGATGTGTGCCAGTTCATCCACCCACATGGCGCGCTCCTGCGTCTGCTGCGGCGTCGGCTGAGGCATGAAGGCAGGGACGGGGCGATGGTGGTGGGGAGCAGAAGAAGAAGTGCTACTCTTCTGGTTGCCGTCTTTATCACGCCGCACCTCCACTTGGCGCTCACCGCAGAGATAACGGCAGTGCCGGAGGAGCCGGTCGGCCAGGAGGGTGAAGGCAGCGGCCGGGGAGCGCACCTCCGCTGATGTCCACGGCGACTGCGGCGTGTAGAGCGTCGCGAGGAAGGGGGGATCAAAGTTCTGGGCCCGCCACAGCCCGAGGGAATCATGCTGGCTCGCCGATACCCACGCCTTATCTCCACTGGCGGAAGAGGCGGCGGCCGCATGAGCCTCCTCCTGGAGATGGAGATGGGGCAGCGGCTCGAATTCAAAGCTGGCGGGGAGGTGGAAGGCGCGGCAGACCCAGAGAAGAGCCAGGGCAGCGGGATCGCACTGCAGTGCGCGGACACGAAACTCCACCCCCGGCCCCAGAGACGATGAAAGTAAGGAGCCGCTCGACCCAGCAAGCGTAGGCAAATGCGGCCGCTGCACAGCAGGATGTGCCGCGACGTTGCACTGCAGTGTCTCGTAGTAGGCCCTACTCAAAGCCGCGTGAACGAGGGGCATGAATTGACACGCCACCGCCGGCACGCGCTGGTAGGCATGTACCGCCTCCATGAACTCTGTGCAGAGCTTCTCTGCAAAGTACCAGCACTTCCCTTCTACCCCCACCTCTGCCGGCGCCGTACCGCGCAGCTGGGTCCACGCCTCCCACTCCAGCCCACCTTTAAAGTCAAACCACCTCGTCGGCGGCCCGCGCAGCCCCACAGGGAGAGCAGAGGGCTGCTGCTGCTGCTGCTGCTGCTGCTTCTCCTCTACCGCCACCCCAGCACCCGTCTTGTCTGCCTCCATCCTTGTTGGTGCTTTTGTTTGCACCCTTTTTCCCCCAGCCGCAGCAGACGTCGTCGGGGCGTCCCCGAAGAGAACCTGCCGACGCAGCGCTTCTAGCCGCACGCGGGTGGTGATAGGCATTGCCCGGCTGAGGGTCTGTCGGTAGACGGGCCGCTGCATCATATCCAGTATAGAGTAGAGCAGCGAGACCATGTACACCGCAGGCTGGTACGCCCTCGTGCTGCCCTCCGCCCTGGAGTGAGTACTTGGCGTGGAGGGCCGCACGAGATCCGAGCCGCTGCTATGGACGGGCGAGATGGCCGGATCACCGCTGGTGCGCATCGCTGTGGTGTGGGGAGGGCCCGTCGTGATGACCGTCGTGGCGGGCGTCTGAGCCATTCCGAGTAGAGTGTACCTGAATAAGAGCACACGAACGGGGGGATTGGATTTGTTTGTATGTCCACAACGAATCGATACACTCCTTTCCCCTTTTCCGTCTTCTATTCTTTCTTTCTTTATTATTATTATTATGTCGATATTACGATTAACTGTCTCTTATCCTTTTCCTTTTCCTTTTTTAAAATATTTTAACAATCTTTTCTCCCGCTTTCTGCAGATGTTATCGTTCTTCTCCTCGCCGAGGGGTGGTGGTGGGGGGATTTTTTTGATGTGGCGAGGCCAACGAAATGCGGGCGTCTGCAAGCCGTTGCGGAGGACGAATCAAAACGAGAAGGAATCAGCGGAAAATAAAATAATAATAATAATAATACAAAATAAACAAGCAGAAAAGGGGTGGGGTGGGTGGGGGAAAGAAAAACAAAACGTTGTGATAAAAGTAAGTTAAAATAAGAATCGTGCTGCTTTCCGCCCTCTCCACCAAGAACACACAACTTCAAACTTCTTCTCGCGTATAACAGGAGAGAAGTATGTATGAAAAATAATAAAAGGACGAACAACAACAATAACAACAACAACAACAACAGTATCGATACGGGCCTGTAAGGTCCTGGTCTAACCCAACCGCCGAAGGGGATCACGGCGTAAATGTGCGAGAGGCGTTATTCGTTTGAATCGTCTCGAGCGTGTTACCACAACAGCTAAAAGGGACGGAAGAAATACTAGTGAACAAAATGTATTATTCCTAAAATAATAATTTTCGGGTACACACGACCACCTTTGCTGGTTGGCTCGCTGGCAGAGGCGCAGATCCAAATTATCTTCCGCAACACAAAGCGAAGGGGAAGGACAATCGTAATAATAATAATAATAATAATAATAAGATGTGACTAAAAAGAGAGAGAAGAATATAGAAAGAGAGAGAGAGAGAAGGAGGTGCAAGAACAAGCGCTGTTCATCCCATACTATATCCCATACTATCTCCGCTGCATCCGTCTGTACGAGATGAGATACACACACCTATTTCTTCTTACTTCGGTGTACTTTGTGGTTGTACTGGCACCCTGCAGGAGAGAGAGAGAGAGAGGTAGCAACAGGTGGTGTTGATGTATGTTATGCCTTGTACTCGTTCTCCTTCACTCTTAAAAAAACAAACGAACAAAAAAAAAAACAACAACAACAACAACAAATTCTGCCTTCGATGTACGTCGCCTGAACCGCCATGGTACAGCATGGGAAGTCCGTCGATTCGAGCCCAACATCTAGATAGAGAGAGAAAGAGATGAGCGACGAGAACACGAAGCAGAGCGATAGAATCTCTAGGCGAATGGACATCACCACCACCAACACTAAGATGGACAAGCTTAAGACCTCCTATCCTCTTTGTATGATGGAAGATATAGCCCCTGCAGGCGTGTGCGTTGTTGTTGTTGCTGGTGGTGGTGGTGGTGTGGCGCTGCTGCCTGCAAACACGCCTGCCACATCTCCTCGCTGCCTTCGGCGCGCCTTCTTCGCTTGAGCCTTTTGCTGCTGCTGCCGCCGTTTGGCTGCCGCGGCGCGTCGCATGCGGCGCTGCTCGCCCGCTACCCTGCGCTCCTCAGAGCGCAGGGCTGCCGCCTCCGCGAGGTGCGTGGCGAGATGGTGGAGCTGCGCCACGGAGGCCATAAACTGTTCATGCTCGCGCTCCGAGTTCCACGAGGGGATCACCGTCAGGACAGGCACCACCGACGAGGAGGAGGAGGGTGAAGCAGTGGTGTTGGAGGGGAGGGCGGCACCGCTGCTGGGTTGCATGGTGCGGGGGACAGGGAAGATCGTGGGCGACGCCCCGCCCCCACCGCTCGTACTTCGTACATCCGAGACAGAGAAAATAGACGGGGATGGCGGCGCTTCCCTGTCCCGCCCTCCGCCGGTCGCAGGCCCTTTCCCGCTGCTGCTGCGACGACCTCGCGGGGCTGCGGGGGCAGGGAGTTTGCCACCACCACCACCACGCCCTCCTCCTCCTCCTCCGGCCGCACGGGGGGGACGGAGGACGGTGTCGAGGTTGAGCATTTGGTGCATCGGATCCACCACTCTGTCCTCGGACACCTCCTCCAAGTAGTGCCGCATGAGCCGAAGCGCCTCGGATTCGGCCGCCACAGCCGCCATCGCTCGCCGTCGGGCGTCGGCCCGTGAGGCTGGCGTGCCGCTGCGGACATGCGGGGACGACTGAACGGCGTGGCGATCGCTGCTGCTGTCGTTGCCCTGCTGGGTCTCTTCCCGGTCTGTGGAGGATGTCTCCACCGCCTCGCTCTGCCCCAGGTCCTCCTCCTCCTCCTCCTCCACGAGGAAGGTGGTGTGGCCGCGACGGCGGTGGCCCATCGGATCGAGTCCGTCGGATTCCACAGAGTCCGCCTCGTCATCATCATCATCGTCATCGTCGACCTCCTCTTCCTCTTCCAGCTCTGCCAACAACATCGCGGCGGGGCCTTTAAGATAACAAATCTCTTCCAACGCCATCGGCGCCACAGTACCTTCATCATCGCCGAGACTACCGTATGAACTGGAGTACCGCACCTCCTCCTCCTCCTCCTCCCCAGCCGCACGAGATCCAGTAGTAGCAACGTACTCCCGTGCGAGATCCGGGGCGAACGCGACAAGGAACTGCGCTGCGTGGAGCACCAGTGTGGCGTGCAGGGGATCGTGAGGGCTGAGGACCAGCTCGGCATCAAGGAGGACTTGGGCGTAGAGACGCACCACATCCGTTGCGGTGGTGATGACAGGGTAGTGATAGGCGTGGTGGTGCTGGTCGTCCTCCTCTCGCCTCGGCTGTGGGGCCCGCACGGTACTACTCAGCGGGTCATGGGTGGACGCCCTTTGTGCATCGGCCGGCTGCTTCTTCCCAGCGTTGGGATGGGCGGGAGGGGTGGTGGACGACGGTGGCTTACCGCCTTGGCCGACATCTTTACTGCTGCCAGCCTTGAGATGGGGGAGAGTGGAGGCGAGCCGACCTGGTGCAGCTGCTGGCTTATTATGATTATTATTATTACTACTAGCCGTCCAGCTACTACCGAGATGTGCAGCAGAACCTGGCGGAGCCGAACCCGCAGCCGTCGCACTGCTGGGCGTCATCACTTCCAATGCTGGTGCACCAGACTGCTGCTGGTGGTGGGTGAGGGCAGCGCACAGAGATCCGGGTGTTCCCCCTGCCCCGCCTCGAGCATCCATCGCCGTCCTAACCCAGAACGCTTCAGGTGAGGCAGAGGCGGTACCGCCGTACAACAGCTTCTTCTGCTCTGCAGGACGACCACCAGCAGCAGCTGTGGGGAAGAAGAAGGCGGCCGCAAGGGCCCCGACGGCATCCCGGTCCATTCCCCGCAGCGCCGCGGCCACCAGCCGAGTTATCATGCACACAGGGGTGGTGAATTCCGTCGAGCGCCCTCCCGCTCCCCCCGCTGCTGGGTTGGCAGGCATCAGCGCTGCCCCGCCAGAGTAAGACGTGGTGGAGGTGGCGTTGGAGTAGGCCCCCCAGCTCTCTTCTGGGCCGCGGTGCGCCAGGCGCTGCGGTGTCTGCCCTCCTCCTCCTTCTTTTCCCCCACCCGCAGCTGCTGGATCGTCCTCCTCGGTGCGCATCACCGGCGCCGTCGTTCGTAGGGTACTAAACCCTGTGCTGCTGCGATCCAATAGCCGCATCGCCACACGCACCGCCTCCTCCGCGTAGGGCAGCGGGCCCGGTGGTGGTGGCGGTGGCGGTGGCGGTGGCGGCGCGATCAGAAGGGGAGTGGGGTACGGCGCTGGAGAGGAGAAAGGCATGGCTGTGGCAGCAGCTGCCGCTGCAGCGGGCTCGCCTCCAACTCCGCCTCCGCCTCCGCCACTACCGCTCCTGTCGCGCTGCGGAGATACTCTAGCGGAGGAGGAGGGCACGGGCGTGAAGGCACTTACGCTGCTGTTGCAGCTCCCCCCTAGTGCGGCAGTGTACGGCAGCCGCGCTGCCGCTGGTGCAGCGTTCATCCCGACCAAGACGAATAGGTTACAACCGGGGACGACCAAATCCTGCATTGACAACGGCGGTGGCTGAGGGCCGGGGGCTGGCGCTGGCGCTGGGTCGTGCGGCGCAGGATGACCGGGCAGATCATCGGGTGGACCGGATGGCGGTTGCTGTGGAGGTGGTGGTTGCTTCTGTTGTTTGCTCTTCTGGGTCCTCTTAGGTTCAGATGGCGATAGAGGGACTGGGGGTGTGGGCTGGGCGATGGGCCCCGGCCCCACTTGCTGGGAGCGAGACGAGCTGACGCTAGAGGAGAGGCCAGACTTGGACTTGGGTGCCACCGCCGCAGCGATAGAACCCTTGACCACCCCGGCCCCTGCCCCACGCTGCGGCAGCTGTTTTCTGCTGGCGTCGCCTGCACCGGGCGGAGAGTTGGGGGAGGAGCTCGATGCGATGATCGTACCGACACTATTGGTGGTAGGATTGCTGCTAGTGGTGGCGTGTCGGCGTCGTGTGGAAGCAGCGTCCCCGTCGCCTCCCATGGCTGCCTTGCGGGGGGAGGTGGCGAAGGAATTGTTGCTGATGTTGTTGTTACCGGCTGCGAGTGCGCTGGGGAACAGCGAAGCCTTGCGGCTGGTAGTAGCGGTGGCGAGGGCTGTGGTGCCGGCGCTGGCTGGGCGTGCCACAGGTCTCTTTCCTGTGGAGGAGGAGGAGGGGGTGGCGGCCGCTGTTGCGGCGGGGCTGCTGCCCGCACGCACCGCCCATACTTCTTTTACCGTCTCCTTCCTTTTACTGCTGGGTGTGGCGGCTGAGTCCGGCGCCTCAGTGGTCTTCCCGTCCAGTGCCTCGGCGGGACTGGACGGCTGCTGCTGCAGCGGCCGTTGTGGTGGAGGTGAAGGCGATGAGGCGGCCGGTGGCGGCACCGTCGCCTCGCCCGCGACGGTGCTTTCCCCTGCTGTCCCGTGGTGGGTCGCGGCGCGCACCATGCGGCCCAGCACGGGCAGGAGGTCCAACGCATACAAGTGGGCATACAAGTCGCACAGCCAGCTGCGGTAGAAGATAGTTGTGTACCGGTCGAGGGCGGAGGTGCCGGGAATGAGCCAGTCCACAATAGTGCTGATGACTCGGTACGTCAGGAGCGCCATTTCCCCGCGAAGTTGCTGCTGCATGCGGTAGAGGGGCGCGAGACCGCGACGAACCTGCTCCGCCATGCGCTCCAGGTCCCGCTGCATAGTGCGCAGGAGAGAGGGCACACGACGTGGACGACGAGGCGGAGGTGGTGCTGATGCGGATGGCGATGGACAATGGCAATGCTTGCCTCGGGATAGCGCGGCGGCACCGGCCTCTGCTCCTGTGGTGGGCAGGGGAGGGGCGGCGGCGGAGTGGATGCCGTTGGGACAACTGCTGGCTGCCGAGGCCGCACCATCATAACTAGCGGCCTCGGCAGCATCCCTCGTGTGGGCCGTGAAGCTCGCACTATCCCCAATGACGGACCCTGATGACCTTCCAACAGCCCGCTCCTGAGGCGGAGGTGTCGGAGGCGGGAGCATGGGCAGTGGACCATTTGGCGCAGCAGCAGCAGCGGAGGAGGAGGAGGAGGGAGGGCCCCCTGTCCGCACGGCAAAGCTGCTACTGCTGTGCTCCGCCGTGAGGGGAGCGGGAGTAAAGGGGTAAGGGGAAGCCACCGGCTGCGCGGCGTCCGAGCGACGCATCGCCTCGTCATCGCATACACCACAGCACATCATCACTCCTTCGTCACCCTCTGGCGGTGACGCTGGCGCCTCGGCCTCCTCCACACAGCGCTGCAGCGTCTGCAGCAGTAGGTGGAGTACCAGGTCGGATACCCCAAACGTTCCTGCACCAGCGGGGGCGGCAGACGATCCCGGCGAGGCCCCCGCCCCCGCTGCCGTGCCGGGGGTCGTACTCCTGTCGGCTGCTGCTGCGGTCGACCCGGCGCCGGCGGAGGGCCCCACTCCCGCCGCTGCACTGCCTGTGGTGGCCGGGATCGATGCCCCCGTCTTACCGCCGGCTTCGTTGACTCGCATGGCCCTGCCGAGACCCTTCGACTTGCTCGTGTTCTTCTGCTGCCAGTCATGGGGTCCTGCCCCACCGCCCCCGGTACCAGCTGCTGCGGCTGCCTCGGCCTCGTCGTCCTCCTCCTTCTCCTCGGCCCACCAGGCACGCAGCCGCTCCTCTACTGTCGCATCGGGAAAGAGCCGCCGGAGAAAGGGCGGCAAGGCGCTGTTCCCGTCGTCCCCATCAGCGCTGTCGTCGCCTCGCGTACTGCCCATCCGCACCGCATCCTCGACCGACAGCCACTGCTGCTGCTGTTGCAGGAGAAGGAGGTGCTGCTGCTGGAGCATGGGGTGCCGATACGACTGCTGGCTGCTGCTGTGTGTGGTATCCACCAGGCCCCCCGCTCCGGCCGCGGCGGCGAGAACCGCCGGGGTGGCGGTGAAGCTGCCTGATATTCCCCCGGGGAGGGCGGAGTAGGGCGAATCGAGCGACGAGGACGTCCGCACACCGCCGCCGGCCCCCAGCTGCTGGTAGAGACTGCCTCCAACAGGGCCCGTGTTGGCAGAGGAATGACCCAGCGTTCCCGTGTTCGCACCGCTGAGCAGAACGTGGCTGTGGAGCTGGAGATCCGACGCCGCCGTGGCGGCTCCTCCTCCTCCTCCTCCAGCAGCAGCAGCAGCAGCAGCACTGCTGGCGGCAGTTGCGAAGCACTGCCGGATTGTCGTTCCGGCTCGTTGGAAGCGCCGCCACTCCTTCGCATAGCTGTGGCGCAGCGCGGGAAGATAGATGTGCAGGTGGTCGTAGACATCCTCGAGGTGAAGGCGGGGAAAGGATGCGAACGGATCACGCATGCCTGCGGCGTTGCTGTGAATGCTAGGCGATGATGAAGGCACGGTCCCTCCCCTTCCCCCCGCTCCGCCGGCTCCAGCTCCAGCGGTTCGCATGCCCGCTGCGGTCTCTCGACTTCGGTGATGACGTTCCGCGTGGCCGTGAGGGCGGCGCCAGGAGCGGTGGGCGATGGACTCTGTCACGAGATGGTGGCAGACATCAAATCCTGCATCGGTGGTCACCAGCAGCGATGCCTTGCGATTAAAACAGGACGGGAAGGCGTCGGCCGCTCCTCCCCTCTTTTGCGGCGAGCTGCTCCATCGCCGGCTCCCTGTACCGACGTGCGCCATCACAGACTGCCGGCGCTGCGTCGTTAGTCTGGCGAGAGAATCCGTGCCGCCCGCATCTCTGGTGAGAGCGGAGGCGCACAGGACGCAGTGCACCGCGGCCGGGGCGGACGCCCCACGCGCTGCGTGCGAGTCCACGCGCCGGGAGGCGACGTTTCGACCACAGTGCACTGCGTCCTGTGCGCTATGGCGACCACTGCCCCTCCTTCCCTCTGCACACCTCCTCCCCCTCCTCCTCCTCCTGTGGTGATGATGATGATGATGATGCCGGCGCGTGTCTTCACCAGTGGCCGCCTCTTCTCCTCCCTCCCCTGGACCTGGCTGGGTCAGGGGCCCTGGGTTGGTGCCCTCGTTCATGCTGAAGGCCACACCATGCTGCATCGCATCTGTCAGCATCGTTTCAAAAAGCGGGTCCGATGCCTTGACGATACTCTTGATAACCGTATCTAGCACCGCGGGAGCGTGTTCCCAGAAGCCGTAGCTCAACGTGGTAAAGCCCAGACCCCCACACGTTTCACTACAACCCTTCGGGTCTTCGCCAACACCAACACCAGAAAATGAAGTGGAAGGAGGGATACCCGCGCCGCCGGGTGGTGCCCCGGCAGCGCACTCCTCAAACGTCCCCGCAGAACTGCTTTGAGCCACCGCCCCACCCCCACCAGCAGTAGCATAGAGATTATGAGTAGCAGTGTTGTTGTTGTTGTTGTTGTTGTTTGTACTCCCCAGCATGTCTGCGGCGGCGGGGCCCGTCATCGCGAACGAGGCGAAGATGCTTGGCGGTGTGGTGGTGCCGGGATGGGGCACAACTGCGGCCCCTGCGGCCTGGCCGAACGCCGAGAGCCCTGGGGATGGAGGCGGCAGCGGCGGGCGAGTCCCGAGCAGAGAACTCATCGACTCGTGCCGGCCCAAGGGGCGATCTGGCTGCTGCTGCTGCTGCTGTTGCTGCTGCGGGGTATGCGAGCTGGTCACCCCAGCAGGCATATGGTGTTGTAGCGGGGTCGACTGGCCGCCCAAGCCGGACGCCGTAGCCGTAGCCGCTGCCGCTGCCGCTTGGTGGAAAAGCTTATAGCGGAAGGAGCCTTTGGCACTCGTGGAGTTAGTTGGGCCGCCCCCTTGCCGTGTGGTGAGCGCAGAAATATGCGAATCGGCGGCCGAGTTGGCCCCGCCTCGACCTCCGCTGCTGTTTGCTGAGCTGGAGGCCTGGGCAGTCCCGCACAAGAGCTCCATCAGCAGCCGCACATCTGGGGCGTCCCATGAGGCGGCGGCGTTGAAGCGCTGCAGCGCAGAGAGGACGGTCACTGGTAACTTCTGCAGCAGTCCGTATACCGCGTGGCGCTCCCACCGGCGCTGCTGGCGGCGGTGCCGACGCCGCCGTCGTTCCTGCGCCGCGTGGGGATGATGGTGGTGCGAATACTGCGGCCGCTGCTGCTTCGCCTGGTGGGTGTTCGCCGTGGTGGTGGTGGTGGTGCTGGGCGTGAGCGAGAGAGCAGTATGCCCTGCGGTTCTGTTGGACCGTTTCGGGGTGGAAAAGGAACCGGCGCTGCTTCCACGCGGCCCTTCCTCGCGCGGCGAGTGCGTCACCGTCACGCTCGAGACTTGTGTGGGGCAAGGAAGGCCGTCGCGGCTGCTGCGATCGCGATCGGCTCCGCTTGTCGCGAGGCTGCTCGCATGGAGGGCGGTGGTGTGGCGGGTCGCTACGGGGGAACGATCGCTCATATCGGATAGTATGGCAGACAGCGGGGCTGTCGTGCTCGGCCGCGGCTGCATCTCCGTCGGCAGCCGCTCGCGGTGGGCTTGGGTCGACGCTGCTGCTTGCCCCACAGACCCTCCTTCGTGATTATCATCTCCGTCCGCGTTATCTTTAGCGTAGTCAGTGCGTCTCCCATCCTTGTGGAAGTGGTGGTGATGGGGATGAATGTTGTCGTTCATAGAGAGGGGATCGATTTCACTGCGCAGCAACGGCCGAGGTGGGCGAGAAGACATCATCGAGGAGCTGCACGAAGACGCCGGGGAGAAAGTGAAGGACGAACTACGGCTGGTGGTGCTGGTGTACGAGAAGGAGGAGTTGAAGGCACTGGAGAGATCGGAGAGCGTTGTTGTGTCGACAGAACCCCGTCGCTGCAGCTGCCGTCCTCTCTGATGATCTTTCGTGGAGGAGATAGAGGAAGCAAGCGATGAGCGCAGCGGGGTCGTAGAGGTGCCCTCCATGTCCTCCTCGGCGGCATTTCGTATCTCACTGCTCTGCGACACACCTCCGGCGGCGTGACGCCGCTGTAGCGGCTTTCCTTCGGACACAGAGGAACCGTTCGAGTTGGGCGTGACGTCTACGACCCCCACTAACGTACGACGACGACGATGATGACGATGACGATGACGTCCACCACCGGTTTCGATACGATGAGCCTTGCTAGAGTTTTGCATTGCCCCCTCTTCACCTTCCATCATGGCGGTGGTGCCCGAGGGTGGAGCGGGGCAATGCGGATCGTCGGACAGCGCAGTACTATATATTTGTACTTCCTGTTGCAAGTCCTGCAGCGTGTACTGCAGCGAGCTGTGTCGACGGTTAACGGGGATATCGCTGCCATCATTATCGCTGCTGGAGGTACTTCTATTAACTGCACTAGAGGTGGAGGCACTCGTCCCTTCACTAGTGCTGTTCTCACGGGCTGCTGCACTGGAACTAGAGGATAGCGACCCTCCTGCTCTCGAATGGTGATGACGACGACGACGACGATGATGATGATGATGATGCCGGTGCATCGGCCGCAGCATCCGATGGGCTCGAGAACCGCCGTGGGCGGCCCCTGTTGATGCGTTCGCCGCCGCTGCCAGCCGATTCTTCTTCTCCTCCGTCTCTGCGGCGACCAACCGTATCATCCGCCGCACGTCACCGCACGCTCGCGCTAAGGATTCCAACAGGGCTTGCACGAACACCACCTTGGCCACCATGCTCTTCATACTCTCCACCTTGGCCAGCATGTGCTGCAGGATCTGGTCGTATGCCCGCACAAAGATGCGCCGCTCCTCTACACGCAGATTCACATCTAAATGGGCCAAGGTGAGCAGCAGATCCACAATGTACACGTTACAGGTGAAACTATTGTCTGCCTCGAGACTATGCAGGAGAACAGCAAACTCTTCCCGGAGGTCCGCGACGATCTGCGGAAGCTGAGGAACCAACGGGCCGGAGCTCCGTGAAGACTTGGGCAGCGGGAGGCCTGCCCCCGGCCCGCCACCGCCACCGCCACCGCCACCGCCGCCTACGAAAGGGAGACCGGAGGGGCTCACGCCGGTGATTGGCGCACTCAGCCCGGAGTGGGCAACACGATTCATTTTCTGTTAAATAAATATATATGTATAAATATCTCTAAATCTATATGGATAGATAGATACAGTGAGGGTGAAAAATGAAATAAAACAAAACAAAATAAAATAAAATAAGGCTGCGTTAGCGGAGGGAGAAGAGTGTCTCTCTTGTGTGTTTATTTCTTTCCTTTTAAATATTTCTGTATCGATTTTTGTTTTTCTCAACATCTGCATGAAGCAACCCATACGTAAAAAAAACAAAACAAAAAAAAAAACAAATAATAATAATAATAATAATAATAAGAATAATAGAAGAAGAAAGGAAGGAAGAAAGAAGAAGAAGAATAGGACACATTCATATACCAAATAGCGAATGCATTGATCCAGTGCGTATGCTCATTCTCTGCAGGACATCCATAGGCGCCTACCCTTAGTGATTCCGCCGAATCCTACGCTCTCTCTCTATTTTTATTTAAGAATCAGCCACACGAACTGTACGATGCGTGCATGTATTAAGATTTCTGTTATCCGAACTTCTTTTAAAGGTTGAAAGGGGGAGGCCGTGGATGGGGATAGGAGGACACTTCTCCGTCCATCCTGCGTGCCTCTTTTTTTTTTTTGGTGGGGCTGTGACGGGCTCCTCCCAGACATCTCCCTTCCCCCCCCTGCTTCCTACGCCTCCTCCTCCATCCAGCTTGGTAATATTTATGTATGCGTATGAATAATTTCTGTCGTCTCGGCTTCTCTAAGCCGTTTTGCTTGCTCCTTCCTTTCGCATGGAGTGTGCGAAGACCGCAGGGGTGCCCTTCTTCATCTTCCCGTGTGCGCCATCGCCATCACCGTGCTGCTGCTGTGGGGGCTTCACCTTGGCCATATCGATCAGATACTGCAGAGAGAAGTAGTTTTCCCTTGCCACCTCTGTTAGGGCGCGCTGGGCCAAGAGGCTTCGCTGCAGGCCTCGCAGGGCAGGAATGATGACCGTGTTCTCCTGCGCATAGTTCCCCAGGGCTTCGTTGGAGTGCAGCAGCAGGGACTGGGCAAAGAGCAGGGCGAGCTCCCAGCCGGGGCTGTTTTCCACCTCCATGGCCACCCAGTGCACCAGCTGAGGGAAGGCGGCGGTGGGAGTGGAGGAGACGGCCACTGGAATGGCCTGGCGGGGCATGCGGCGCAGACACTCCACGCCGAGCAGGCGGTCACCGAGAATGAGGGAACCGATCAGTGCGAGGACGAACTGCCCGGATTGCAACTGCTGGCGGACGGCAGTGGTGGTGACATGGGCGCCGAACAGCTGCAGCGGCTGAAAGCGCGGCCGCGCGACCCGTGTGGAGAAGACCAGCAGTCCATCGGTGGTGGCCGTGACGAATTCGGTGCCGGTGGGGGCGAAGCAGAGGTCCATCGCACGCGCCACCAGCTCCGTCTTGCGCTTCCCGGTGGCGAAGTGGGGGTGGCGGCTGCCGGGCATCTCGAGTATCTTGCGCTGGGTGAGGTGCTTGTCGTCGTCGTCGACATCAATGTCGCCAAGGAAGCCGGCTTCTGTGAAGCTGCGGTACTGAAACTGCTCTTCAGCGCCGAGGATATCCAGATTGGTGGTGATGGGCCACTTCTTCAGCACGTACCCTTGCGTGGCGTGGTACATCACAATCCATTTGCTATCCCCCCCCGCAATAATCTTGTCTGCCTCCGGCGAGAAGGCGATGCGAGTGAAGCTGGTGCTCGTGTTGGCGCTGTGCGGCCCCACCTTCTTCTGCCACCCGCCTGCCGCGTCGTATTGCGTTAAGAACGTCTTAATGAGCTCCGGCTCCGCAGGAACACTCGACTCGTACACCGTCACCTCCTGCTTGGCTGTAAGGATCGCCATGCGGCGACCGCTGATGCTGTACGTGACACACAGCACCTCGGTGCCGACATCCAACACCTCCGCGTCGCCCTTGAGGCGTTCCCCACCGTCCTTCTCCGTGAAGAGATCCCAGAAGACAAGGTTGTGGTCCAGTGCGCCGGAGACGAGGGAGGTGCCGGAGGGGTGGAAGGCCAAGCACGAGATGGCCGTCTCGTGGCCCTGGAGCACATCAATGATACGGCCGGTCTGCACCGCAAAGAGGTAGATCCGGTTGATGAGCTGACTACCGACGGCCAAAATTTCGCCTGAAGGGTCCACCGCAATGCAGGAGAACTGTGTGTGCTGGTCCTCCGGAGCCGTAAAGACACGAAAGTGGCGGTACCGCAGAAGATCGAATGCCCGCGCTGTCCCATCCAGGCTGGAGGTGAAGATGGCGTTGGAGTTCGCACAGGTGGAGATGCCGGTGATGGCGGCGGTGTGCTCCGTGAAGGTCACCACGCACTGCCCCGAGGCCGTTTTCCACACCTTTACCTTCCCGTCCTCGCCGCCGGAGATGATGGCGGTGCTGTCGGCCGTCATGGCGGTCCTCGCGATGCCGTAGTAGTGCGCCTGCTCCTTGATCACATATGACTCCGCCTTCCAATCCCAGACAAGGAGCTGCTTAAGGTGCTCAGAACCAAACGCGACGTGATCCCCTAATCTGGAGAAGCGGATGGCCGTGAGGGACTGGGCGGAGATGGAGAGCAGGTGGACCAGGGGCAGCGTCTTGTGCTGCCCAGCCGCACCTTCTTCACCATTGCCAGGGGCCCCGTTCCCGCCGGTGGAAGTGGCGCCTGCAATTTCATCCCCGAGAAGACAATGAATTGCGAAGGTTCCGCTGCTGTACCCCAGCGCAAGCAAGCCACGCTTGGCATGGTAGTCGGCGACCATGACAGTGCCGTTGGGGCGAAGCATAAACTTGTTTTCTATCTCGTATGCGTAGCGAAGCACAGGCGGAAGCGCATCGTCGACGTGATTGGGCACGCGAACGCCACGGGCCATGAGTTCATTGGCGCGCTGCTTCTCCAGGAAACTCATTGGAATACCTTCTTCATCGTCATTGCCCTGCAGGTCCTCCTCCTCCTCCTCTTCTTCTTCGTCTTCTTCGTTGTCGTTGCTGTTATGCTTCCCCTTTGCCTTTTCCTTCTTCTTCATGAGGCCGGCAACGCGGGCATTGAGCTGGGTGACGGCGATGGCCTGCAGCACCTCCTTGCGGGTCATCGCGGTGCGGCGCCACGTTAGGACCACATTATCCGAGGAGACACTCACCACCCGCTGCGTCGCCGCCTCCGCCGAGTCATCGCTCGCCTCCGTCCCCCCCAGCGCTGCGGTGGCCCCCATGAACCACGCCCCCACCACCCCGCTGCGGTGGCCCACGAGGAGGTTTTCCTGGGCGGCAGCGCGCTTCAGCCGAGGCAGTGTTTGGCGCGGTAAGATCTTCATGCGGGCGTCTCTACCGCTGAGGAGGAGATGCTGGCTGTCGGGGGTCCACTCCACGGACAGGATTGGCAGCGACAGGGCGGCGTGATAGTTCTCCACGCGGTGGCACTCGTGATAGCCCACCGTACGCTGGCTTGGGGTCGAGAACACTTGGAGGGTGTTCTCGAGCGCGATGGCAACGTACTTACTGCACGGGCTGAACTTGACGCACGCCACGCTGCACTGTGGCGGAAGAGAAATGGTGTCGATGACGACGCGAGCGGAGAACAAGTAGAAGAACGCGAGACCTCTCTGGCCAACGACCAGAGCGAGATCCCCGTCTGCAGTGACGTCGAAGCACTGGATGGTGCTGTTGCTGCACGGGTGCGAGATGTGCCCCTCGCTCTGCAGGTGGACGGTGGACAGGTAGTTCATGACGGGGGATAGGAGCTGCGTCCCATCGGGGGAGAAGAGGAGATTGCCGCCCGTGTACAGCATCCCGTGCACAGAGGCGAGCTGGAAATTGGTCTGCATGGCCTCTCGTCTATCACCTATCCTATATAGATATCTATATAAATAAATATATATATGTGAATACTAACTCCCTTGCTATAAGATATATGTTAGACAATAGACAAGATAAAGTGAAGTACAAGGCCAAGGCGTAATTATGAACATAGAGAAGTCTATTGAATGTAGAAGGCTATTAACAAAGCGTAAACCATCAAGTCTAAATATAATTACATACGACAATGCAAAGGTCCACCACTTCTCATCCCTGTGGAAGACCTCCCGTGGGGACTTGTGGGGATGGAAGGGTGGGACTCGCAAACTTGCAATATTATGAGCTTTTTTGTGTTTTTTGTTTTCTTAAGAGTTTTAGCTTCTTTTGAATTCTTCTTGATTCATTTTTATTATCTCTGTTTTTTCTTTAACTTGACTTTTGGTTTTGTGTGTTCATTTTTTTGTCTCTTTTAGTGTCCCTGAGGATCTAATTTTTGTTATTTTGGGGGGAATTATATACATATCCGGAGGGGACACCCTCTCACTCATGTGCTGAACCCATATGGGCTGCCAGAGAGTGCTACTCCTTGCATATCAGTGGATCTAGCATTGACTTGATTCACAAGAGTGGCTTGCTGGAGTATTATGATTCATCAGAAGTGTTATGTTGCCTTTTTTTTTAAAAAATAAACTTGCGCACGGGAGAAAGCAATCTGAAGAAGAAGGGAAAGAGGAGCAATCCGTAAAGCATTCACCAGTCTCGGACACGTCCATTCTTCAATATCTCGTGTCTTTGGGGATGTGATGATGATGTGGAAGTAGATGAAATCCAAAGGGGTAAAGGGGGACGGCTAGACAGAAGGTATTCTGCTAGTAGTGCGACGATCCTCTCACAAAGGTCTGAGTGAGGCGATGGAGTCTTGAGAGGAGGAACAAGAAAATAAAAATATGCGCGTACAACAAGGTTCAGAGCCAAACACGTACGAGAGAATAAGAGAGGGAGGGAGGGAGAGAGAGGGGGAGAGAAGGATAGAGATGTACTTCGCAATTTTAACTTGTTCCGTACACGATTCCACGTGTATTCCGTGTACCGAGTCCGCATCACCTATATGCTTTACATAAGTGATTCTCCTCCTCCTTGTTCTTCTTCTTTTTTTATTATTATTAGTATTATTTTGTTTTATACTGCCTATTGCTGTTGCAGTAGCTGCACGAAAATGAAACGAAGCTTTATTTTTATTTGGGTGCATGTCGTCGGTAGCGTGTTGGATGTTAGGAGCTCGCTTAAAGCACAAAAATCCCATTGTGGGCAGTTGTGGACCCATATAATAGGTGTATGGGAAATGCGATGCGGAGGGAGTCTTAAGGGAAGTTGTTGCAGCCGAATAGTTCGAAGGACTACAAAAAAAAAGAAGAAGAAAACAACTAAAAGTAGTATCTTCAACACCGCTCTCGATCTTTCGCTTTCGTCATTACAGTAGCACCACAGAGTACGGGGAATTTAAAATTTGATTTTTTTTCTTTCTTCCTTTCCTTCTATTCTTTTCCTTTTTCCTTTCCATTGATGTCGCTTGCGGTTTTATAATAATAATAATAATGTTTATGGCCTCTGCATGTGTTAAGTCATTAGCCGTCATAAAATATTATCCAATCCTTCTCTGATGAAGGATCGGTACGTTTCGTTCTCTCTCTCTCTCTCTCTGTGTGTGTGTGTGTGTAGAGTTTCACTCCATCATTCGCTCTTTTTTTGTTCTTTCATTCGGTTGCTACGTACTTTCTACTACTGCATATCCCCAGCAACCAGTTCGTCATCCAGATCGGCGTCGAAACCGTTGACGAGGGCCGCTGCGCTGTAGCAGTGGTTGAACTCGTCCATCAGCGGTCCCGTACGCGGGTACGCTGCGGACACCTTGTCATAGAAGAACTGGGCGGTGCTCATCATCAGCTCATCGGTCGGCAGCAGGCGGCGCAGCAGAGGGAAGTACACCTCGGCCTGAAACGCCGCGTCTGAAATGCAACCCGTACTCGCCACGGCCGCCGCCGCACGCAGGACCCACAAAGTGGAGAACTTGCTGGTAGAACCGAACTTGGCGGCCGTCAGCAGCGCCTCGTTCGACACCTGCAAAAAGTTCCGATCCGTCCTCTCTGCGGCCGATGTGAGCAGCGAGTACACGGCGGCGAAACCACCAAGGGAGGCGCTGCCGGGGGTGGAGATCATCCGCAGGATGTCCTCCTTGAGTTCCTGGAGCTGATCATCCGTAATGCTAGCCGACTTGCACAGCGCACCGACCGCCACGCCACCGGCGGAGGCCTGGGCGGGCGTCGACCCCTCTTCCCAGATGGGCCGCACGAGGGCCATGAGCTTTGGAATATGAACGTACGCCTTGGTGAAGTTGCTGTAGCGGAGAATGACGGACACGAAGCGGCAGAGCACGGTGCGGAACAGAGGTGTGTCCGCCGCCGAGCGCTTCGTCATCACGTTCCCGAGGATGAGCTCGGCGTAGCGTTCGGATCGCTGCAGGAGCTGGATCACCACCTGCAGCGCTACCACACGCGCCTCCCCCGAGTCGCAGAGGGTGGCGTTGAAGAGGGCGAGGGCCATCGTCCCCTCCACCATCTTTTCCTTCCCGTTCGCGGGGAACTGCAGCAGCTGCAGGCAGAGGCGCACCAAGGCCAAGACCACGCTCCCTTCGTTGCGGGTAAAGAGCGCCTTGGAGCAGCGGCCGGCCACCGTGTTGGCTGCGTTCGCACTCACCGCGGGCGGGGCAAACTCCATGAGGTCCTGGATGCTCTCCACGGCCTCGACCTTCTGCTCCGCCGTGCCGTAGTCCAGGCCGCGCTGGTAGAGTGCCATGAGGGCATCAAAGAGCCGCGGCTCGCCCTCTCCGAGAACATCAAAGTGGGACTCCACGCCGCCCTGCAGGAAGCTGCGGGCGGTGGTAGCGAGGGAGGCGTGAACGACGTCGAGGTACTGCGCTAAGTAGCGGCCGCTGGTGCGCTTGCTGACGGTCATGTCCTTGGCCTCGTACGCGTCCAGGGTGGCCACAACACGGTTCTCCAGATCCGTAATGAGGTTGGGAAGGATGCGAACGGCGTCCAGGCGGGTGGCAGGGTCCTCGTCGCTCAGGGCGGAGATAACCGTTTGGAAGACGCCGTGAAGACTCTCCACATCATCCACGTCCGTTCCCAGACCGTACGCTTCCATGGCGAGCACGGCGGCATGACGAGTGCCGGGGACCTGCGCCGCCTTTTGAATGAGCATGAGGAGGACATCGCGATGCTGCTCATCCACCACCTCAATGAGGTTCTGAAGTACCACAGAGGCGTCTTCCATACCATTCTGCAGGCACACAATCAACACACGGAACATCGCCTCGACGTACTCGGTAGTGAAGAGGTGCTCCTCCGCCTCCTCCACCTCTAGCACCTCGTTGAGCAGCTCCAGATGATGCTCCGTAAATTCCTTCTGCGCCTTGAAGTGGCGAAAGATAATCTGCAGCGCCACATCCGGCCGGACCTTCACCACCTCCAGCACGCCGCGAATGCTGGTGTGCAGCTGGGCCTCGACAGCGTCCTCAATAAGACGCGGACCCACCACCTTGGTAACCTTCGAGAAGAGTTCACGGGCCGCGGTCTGCACGTCGTCATCCTTGTGCTGCATACCAGGGAGGATGCAACCGACCAGCTGTCCACCCATGCTGATCAGCTTCTTCGGGTCGGCGAGGGAGATCACGGCGCAGAGGCACGTCAGGCATCCGCGCTTCACACGGATGTGAGCGATCTCCTCCGGGGTAAGGACCTTCTTCCCCTCCCCCTCTTCTTCCTCCTCCTCCTCCTCCTCCTCCTCCTCGGCCTCCTCCTCCTCCTCGTCGCTACCGGACTGGTCGATCTTTTTCTTCTTCTTCTTCGCCGCGGCGTCGCCCTCCTTGTAGTGATCGCAGAAGGACTGGATGAACATGTCCACCGTTTCTTGAATACGAGAGGTGAATTCAATCGTCTTGACGGCCGCGTCGACGCAATCTGGATTCTCGGACGAGCCGAGTCTAATGAGGAGCAGCACCAGCGCATCGAAGATCTTCTTCACCGCCCCCTCGAATACTTGCCACACACGCCTGCCACGCCTGGTTGCAGTCCGTGCGAACCGCAAGGGCGTGCTCGTGGCACCCACAGAAGATGGCGGAGAAGAGCTTCACGAAGTTTTCTGTGCCGAGCAGCTCCTCCAGCGCGCTCAGGACGGAGACGCCCCGCTTCTCCACGTCGCGGGCCGCCTCCACGGTAAGAACGCCACCCTCGCCCGCCTCGCCGTCCTCAAGGGCCGCGGCTGCAAGGGCCGCCGCGCGCTCCTCTTCCGCCTCCGCCGCCTCCACCGCTGCGAGCCCGCCCTCCTGGATCTGCTCCTGGCGCTCCTGCAGCGCGTTCTGCAGGCGAGACTTCTTTCGAATGTGCGCTGCGAGATGCAGCAGCAACTTCGAGGCGAGGACCAAGGAGCTGTGGCGCAGGGTGGTGATCTCGCTGTACATGCCGTCCATGAGCGGCCCGAGCACGAGATCCAAGTTCTTCGCGCCGTACAGACTAATGATACCGTCTCCCGCCGTAAGGGCGACGTCGCGAACGCGATCCGAGTAGTGGGACAAACCGCTGAGAACCCACGGAAAGGCGGTGGGAAGGAAGGCCTGGAAGTAGGCCTGGTCCAAGGTGGACGGGGCGTAGACCATGATGTACAGGAAACCCTCGCGCACCGCCGGACGCTCATCCGTCATGCCCTTCTGAACCTTGTCGGCATACTTGTCCAGCAGCGCCATACCGCGCTGGTTCACCAGTTCCACAAACACTTGCCCCCCGCCCGCCTTCTCAATCGTGCCCGATGAAGGCTTCTGCAGGACATCAAAGCACCACTCCGCGACGCGCTCGACGAGATGATCGCTAATGGCGCAGCACAGCGCGGCGATGGCCTTTGCACTGGTGGTACGCGCCTCCGGCTCCGGGTCCTGCGCGGCACCCTCGAGCAGCTGAATGAGCTCATCCGCGTAGGGAATGAGAGATTTGGTATCGCTCACGAGTGTCACCATGGTCGCGACGATCTGCGCCGCCTTGGGCCTGGTCTCCCGCATCTGCCCGTTCAAACCGCGTGAGATAACAGGAATGATCAGCGCCAACGACGCCGGGTCAACGACGTTGACGAACCGTGTGTAGAGCAGCGCATCGAGCGCCGTGTCGGTCTCTGTGCTTGGCGAGCGCATCGCGTTGAGGATGTTCTCGACCTGCTCCTGAATCTCCGGGTTGGACACCACACCCGCGACGCGCCGCAGTGCGTTGTACGCCGCGGACGACACCATGCTGTTGACTTCGAACAAACATGGAAGGATGTGGCGCATCACAATAGGGAGGGTGGCCGCCAGCTGCTTCGGGGAGCACGAGGCAACGTGACCAATGAAGTTGAGTGGGGCCACACGGCGCTTGGCCTGGTCGCTGCCCAGAATCTCAATCAAGTGCGGAATGAGCTGACGGAGACCAATACCAGAGAGTGCTTTCTGCATCATCATCTGGACGGCGTCATCGGCACAGGCCGCGACGTGCGGATCTTGATCCGCCACACCCTCCAGCAGAATCTCGCACAGTGCCAGCGCGTAGGGCTCGAAACGACGGCCCAAATTCTCACACAGGACCTCGAAGAGGATCATGGCGCCGGTCTTCTCTGTCTGCTGCTGCTTGCTGGCGGAGGTCTGAATGACCTCAATGATCTTGTACCGGCGCAGCCCGGGGAGACCGAGGCCAGAGATGACCCCGACGAGGCCCCAGGCGTGCGCCTTCTTCTTCACGTAGCTGCCCGAGACCGTCACCTGCTTGAGACACTTATCCACAAACACGTTCAGCTCCGCCAGCGACCGCACCGCCTCATTCCGGGTGATTTCCGTCATAGAGTCGCAGACGCAGCGGTGGACCATCATGGACTGCGAGTTGTTGAGCGTGCGGCTCTGCTGCTCAATAATCTTCTTGAGCAGCTCCGTCTCCTGCAGCCGGCAGCTGACGATGGTCAGCCACACCGTGGCGGTAGCAAGGTACTGCTCCTTGTGCTGCGCTGTCACATCCTTTGGCGCCTTCTCCAGGCGCTCCTGCAGCTTCGGCCCCAGTGCCTTGAGGGTATCGAGGTCCACATCCTTCAGAATCACACGACCAGCGTCCAGGACTTCCCGCATCAAGTATTCACTGCTGCCAGCCCCGCTCTCCGTCATGCCGCAGAGGTACTCCATGGCATGTATCACAGCCTGCGGCTTGAGGGTGCTGGAGAGCGCCCCCAGACTGACCACGCCGGCGAGACCGCCAACAGCGCACAGTTCCTTGACCAGCTGCAGCTGCCGCTCCTCGGTCATCTCTTCCATGCACATTATTTTCTTCATGGACTCCACAATGAGCAGCGCGTTGGGCTTAACGGAGCCGTAACAGCTCAGGAAGTGGTGGAGGTGCTCCCAGTCCGACGCCCGCAGGGTAAAGTTGTAGCGCTCATCGCCCAGGATGTCTGTCATTCCCTTGAGAACGATGTTCGACGTGTTCTGATCGGGGGAGAAGACCGCCGCAAGCACCAACGCGCGGCGGCAGGAGCTAAAGTGCGTGAAGCGCGGGAAGGACGCGGCTGTAACGTCCCGCACCGCATCGCCACTCTGGAACATGGCGACTTCGATGCTCCGCAGGTGCCGGGCGGGGATCAGCGCCATGAGCGTCTGGATGCCCTGCAGCACGCTCTTGTACTGGGACGGGAAGTGCCGGAGGATCTGCGCGAAGAGCTCCATGGTCTCTGTGGGCCGGGGGAGATGGGGCTGGCCGAGGCTTTGCAGCATCAGACCCAGCAGCTGGTGCTGCGTGGCGACCGGGATGGTGGTCGTGAGCGCTGCACTTCCCCGCCCTGCCTTAAAGGCCACGCGACAGAAGGGCGTCAGCACCACAAAGAGCGGCGCGGGGAGCATCTGTGTGATGTACCGGCGCAGCACGAGGGCCAGGGAGGCGATTTGACTAACATCCTCCCTTTCTAGAAACTTCTTCTTCTCCAACCGCACCACCGCGTTGGTCATCACCTCCACGTACGGGCCGAAGGGCGTCACAAGGAGTAGACCTCGGATGGTGTCCATGAACAGGTGGGAGAGCAGCGGGTCCATCGGGGGCCGCTGCTCCTCCTCGTCCTCCTTCTTCTTCTGCCCCGCTCCGCTGGCGGAGTGAATGGAGCCCGCTTCCGCCTGATGCAAGATGGTCACGTCGTCATCCCCGCAGAGCCGGCGGAGGAGATACGGGTAGAACGTGGCGACGCCGGTGTCGTCCATGCCAGGGGTGGACCCCATGCGGCGCACGGCCAGGAGGGGCCCCAGTAGGACGCGGGTGCGGCGGATCACCGCGGGGTTTTTCTTCTGCAGCTCCGCCTCGAGCTGCTCCCTGCCCTTGGCCAGCGCAATCGCATCCTTCTTCTTCATGGAGTCAAAGTCATCCGCCGAGACGCCCTTGGGCGGCTTATCTGGGTACACCTTGAGCAACTGCTTCGCACGCAGGTCCTTCTCCATGTAGTCGAGCTGCAGCTCGCGGCTTCCTGAGGCGATGGCGAGATCCATCGCCGGCAGGCCCTCCAGCACCGCCAAGGAGGAGCGAACGCTCTGGAAGAGCAACGAAAAGGCTTCCACGAGGAGCACCGAGTCCGACGCTTCGGTTTGGGCGGCGGTGGTGTCTGAGGCCTCTTCGAAGTTTGCCGCGGTATTTGGGCTGGCTGGGGAGGCGATGTCACGAAGGTGGCCGTTTCGGGTGGCGTGGGAGAGAGCCACCATGAGCAGCGCCACAGCACGCGAGGCGGCCGCGACCACATACGGCGCCGGGGCGTTGTTGGCGGACGATGCAGCATCTGCCGGCATCATCTGGAGAATCTGGCGCAGGATACGAGGGACATCCTGGTGGCAGCGCGACAAGACGGCCTGGTGCGGCCCGGAGAGCAGGAGATGCTTCAACGCCCAGAGCTGCAGCGGCGGCCACTCCCCACGGGGCCGGCCCTTGACGAAGTCAAGCAGCGAGAAGAAGGTCTCGTCCGCCCCTTGCACGTAGTCGTGCCCCAGACAAAGCAGGAGGGAAGAAAGAAACGCTGCCATGTCCTGTGGAGGCACGGCGGAGAGCATCAGCTCGCCGAGCACCACCACCGCCCGCTGCGCCGTCACCGAGAGCATCCCAGGCGCGCGGTCGGGCGGCGCCGCATGCTCGCACTGAAGGCGCCGCCCCAAACCAAAGACCTCCGACACCATTGTGTACCACACGTCTGAAACCGACCAGGGTTGCGCCGCGGCAGAGGCGACGCCGGCCGCGGCGTGGACCTGCTGCAGACGGAGGTGGCGCCCCAGCTGCAGCTCCAGCCAGTGACTGGGGTGGGTGAGGAGCTGCACCAAGACGGCGTGGTGCCCTTCGGCCGAGAGTGCTTTGGCGAGGTCGAGCGCCCGACAGGCCACCGCATGGGCGTCGGATCCCTCCTCTTCGCGAGCAAAGGAGGGCATGTTGCTGCTGCTGTCCCCCGCCTCGCCGGCGGACGTGGAGGCGGACAGCAAGCCGCGGAGCACCTCGACATCGAACAGAACGGGGGCGAGGGCTGGGAGTTTTGTTTGCTTCAGCTGCGCCGCGAGGGAGCCAGCCGGCGCTGGGCCGCAGAGGAAATACAGTGAGAGTAAGGCCTCGGGCCGAACCACCTCCACCTCCTCGCACTCCTCCAACAGCGGCTGAATAAGGTCTTCCACCAGCACCTTGGACAGCGCGGCGGCGACAGATCCCGCTGCCCCAGCTGTGGGCGCGTACAACAGCAGCGCCCGGCGGACTCCGTTATCTCTCCTGGCGTTGCGCACGGCGCTTCGAACGCCGTCCACAAATGCAGCGAGTTCTTCCGCGGCGGCGCTGTGGAGGCCCCAGACCGGGAGCAGACGCAGCGCCGTGGTGACGGATTCCGCCGATGGGGCAAGGATCTCACGCTGGAGAAATCGCAGCATCGCCTCCTTGTGTTTGGCCAGCGCCACCTCGCGCCACGTGTCGGCGATGGCGGGGCAGGAGGCGTTCGCTAGCGGGTGGGTGAGAGCCACGACGAGGTGCGTTACCACCGCCTTTTCCACCACGGTGCGGCAGCGGTTGGTGAGGAGGTACACGCAACCCTCCTGATAGCCCTCCACCACGGTGCGGATCCACGCTCGTGTGGCCTCGGGCTCGGCCCCCGCCTCGCTATGGTGATAGCGGTGGAGCAGGGTGCGGGTGAGCTGCGCGTAGAGCGGAGCCACCGCATGGGCGACGGCAGGGGTGAGGCAGCGGGGGTTGTTAAGGAAGGGCATGAGCAGCGACTCCACGAAGTCCTTCCCGCCTTTGGCCTCCAGGAGATCGCGAAGGCACGAGGCGGTGGAGAGCAGCGCCGTGGTGCCCCCGGTTCTCACACCCTCCTCCGGCACGACACAGACGGCGAGAAGCACCGCGCAGTAGTCGTGAAAGCCTTCCACCGGCGTATTCGTCAGACCGAGGCTGTACAAGCACATCTCCAGCGCATCGCGGGCCCCCGAGTGCGCCAGGGCAAGCGTCCCAGCGGCGGCAGCGGCACCGTGAACGGTAGAGGAGCCGAAGAGACGGGAAAGCACCCCGGGAGAGCTCTTGATGACGGAGAGCACCAGAGCGGGCTGGAGAACAAACGCCGCGGGGTCCGCTGGTCGAACCTTCTTGCTGGAGACCGTGGCCCCCTCCATTTCCTTCCCCTTTTCATTGGCCGTCGTACAGGGATGGTGATGAGGATCGGCCGCCGGGTTCTTCTTCTTGTGGTTGTGCTGCGGGTTGACGTACGTCAGCCCGGAAGAGGCGTAGTAGTGGAGCACCCCGAGCGCAACCTGCAGCTCCGGTGTTGTGATGGCAGCGCGTGCCGCCGCGGAGGCCGCCGGGTCGCACTGATGGCAGCGGAGGGCGAGCTGCGCCAGCTGCTGGACCTCCCGAGTCATCGCGAAGGGGAGGCGACTGCTGCGAGTCGAAACACCGAAGGAGCGCATCGCCGTCGAGGACGACATGCAGGCGCCACCGCTCACGGGGCACCCGCCATGCTGCTGCTGCGGATGTGCTGCCGGGCAGCCGCCGTGAGCGCTGGCGTGGCTTGTAAGGGCGGGGAGCATGGTACCGTGTTTCTTCTCTGTCGCGTAGCGCTTGGCCATGGCGTCCAGCACGGTGGCCAACAGGGTCCACCACATCTTCTGCGCGTCGGGCAGAGGAACATCCCTCACCTTTGGGGCGACGGCGCGCATCGCGTCTGCCTCTAGCGTGCTGACGGGCCTGACGCGGGGGATGGCGAAGCTGGCGCAGACCTCGCCCCACGCCGGTGAGAGAGCTGCCGCCTGCACCCCCCCGTTCTTGGGCGCCTCAAATAGAACCAGGGAGAGGCAGCGCAGGATGCTCACTGCACAGGTGCAGCACGCAGGACTGGCGAGCATTGGCAGCTGCGCTGTGGCGTTGAGCAGCACGGCAGCCTCCTTCACGTGCAGGGGATGGCGCAGGAGGGCTCGGGGTAGGATGTGCCGCTGCAGCGCCTTGTGTGTGTTGGGATTCACGTGCGGTACCTTGGTGGCGGCGAGGACGCACTGCGCCACGACGATGGGGTGCAGAAGCTGGAGGGGCCGCTGGGCCATGAGCAGCATCTCCGGCGGTACATCTGGGACCTTGAGACCTGCATCGAGCTCGGCGCGGCGGTCCGCATGAAAGGCTTTGAGCGCCGCCACCTCCTTCTCGCTCAGCGGGTGGTCGTAGTGCTGAAGCGCCACGAGCGCCGCCGCACTGCTGGTGTGCTGACCCGACTGGAGAGATTGAACGATAAGAGGGAGATCCATTTCTCTCTCGACTCGACTCTTTGTTATCCTTTTTTTTTATATTTTATTTTGTTAAGATTTACACTTACTGGGGGGAGAAACGAAAAAAAAAGTAATACTGTGTGGGCAAGCTAAATGGAAGAGAAAAAGAAAAAAAGAAAAACAAAAAAATAAATGAATTTTATCTCTAGTATGGTTGAAGCCAAACAACGGAAAATAACAACAACAACAACAACAACAACAATAATAATAATGATATCATAAAAGCGAAGGATAAGTAGAAGGGCAGAGCAATCACTAGAGAGAACAGCTTCATTCTGCGGGCATATCGCTGCTGCTGCTGCTGCTGGTGCATGGCAACACAAAAAAGAAAGGCTCTTGATCTATACCGTTCTTCCTTCTTTTTTTCCTAAAAAAATATATCCCATTGTTCGTCCAATCTTTTTTTAATTTTTAATTTTTTTTTTTATGTTAGAGTGCGTAGGACACACACACTTGGGCTGCACTCGCCGCGATGGGCGGTTTTTGCTGCTCCACTCTCTCCCTCCCTCCCTCCCTCCCTCTCCCTCCCTCTTTGTTCGTTTGTGCACAGAAAATTGAAAATCTTTTGATGCACATCTCCCCACCACTGCTTCTTGTCGAATGAAAAGACAGAAGCAAGAGGAGTTTTCCTTTTTCTTTTTCTTTTTTCGAAAACGAGAAAGTAGAAAAAAAAAAGAAGCAACAACGCCCCATATCGAGCGACGACATCCGCCTCGTTTCCATACGAGCGGGGATGAGGGGAGCACAAATCGCAAAACATAAAAAAAAAAACTAATCAAGAAGAGGTGGCCACGGCCGTCCCTCTCCCTCTCCCTCTCCCTCTCCTTCACCCCGAAAAGGAAAAGAATGAGAATAAGAACAGCGGGAGTCATAATGAAATGAAATGCCGCTTGGTTTGCTTTGTTGTTGTTGTTGCAATTTTGTTCCTACTCTCTTTCGCCCCCCTCCGCCTCTCGGCGTTTCTTCACCTGCGCCTCCCAGTGCGCCACGTACAACAGTCGGATATTAAAACCGATTTGTATGAAATGCACCACCATGGACCAGAGCAGCGCGGCTACGGGGGAAGACATGTACATGAGAAGCGTCACCGTCACGGCGGCGGCGGCGATATAATCCATGTGCTCCCGCTTTGCACAGTGGGCCACGATCGGCATATGAATGAGGGTAGAGAAGGAGAAGGCCGCCGTGAGGGCCCACACCGCGGGGAACGCAAGGCGGCCCACCGAGTACGAGCCGAACAGCGTAAATGGCACAGGACCCACCTTCGCAAGCTCCGCGGCGGCGGCGTTGTGCTCTGGGATCCACTGCAGCAGCACAGCGGCGACGATAACGATGTAAATGGTTTGAAAACGAAACATGAGCCGAAAGTTCTTGTAGGTGAGCCCCGCCAAAGTAAATATTTGAGAGAAGAGACTAACGAAGTACATCGCGTCAATAACGCGAAACCCAATGAACCAGGGTACCATGTTCAGGAAGCACTGCGGGAGGGGAATACGAATGAATGCGATTCCAGGAATGCCTACTGGAATAAGAATCCCGAGGGAGAAGAACAGCATGGCCTCATCGACGGACATGAATCGATTGCCCCACACAAAATAGTTCTCCTCATAGTGCAGCGTATGGGCCACCATTGTCACCACAGCGATGGAGGAGACGGTCGTCGCCATGTTTGCCGTGGAGGCCCCCATGGTGCAGAAGACCACAGCGGTGGACAGAAGGGAGGTGACACAGTCAAGGCTATGATCCAGGTATTCCCCAATGACACTGCTTGCCTTATCGCGGCGCGCCACGCGGCCATCGGTGTTATCCGCCACGCAGTAGCACAAGTTGAGCACACCGCAGAGGAGGAGGAGGGCGACGGGGGTGAGAAGAATGGGGTCCATCTTTGGAGGGTACAGGGGGCCGATGGGGTTGTCCTCGGGCTTCGGGGTGTGCGTCGGGAGCCAGGCCGCGTACGGGGGTTCGAACAGCGTGCCGGAGGCCATAGAGCTCAACATGAGGCATGACGAGGTGAAGGTGCAGAAAATACCAAACAGGGTGATGGCGTTCGGGTGAACGCCGACAGGGATGTGCTGTACGACCATGTCGTAGAATGGGAAAAGAACGTACTCGGCCAGGATAGAGGGCTGAGCAGAGACGTGGGGCGTGTTGTCTGGCGCACGAAACGAGATGAGCGGATTGCTCCTCGAGAAGGTGTGCGACAACATCTGATGGAAATATATATTTAATCTATACGTGTGTGTGCCTATGATGGTGTTGCGGAGGTGGTACAGTGATATCTAATGCGTAAACAACAGTTATAACAGCGAATATGAATATGAATACACAAAAATCCAATACAAAAACAAAAAAAACAAACTACCCTAATACAAAATACACACAAAGGGCGTTTATCAATGGAACTGCTTAAACAAACAAACAAGTAAACTGCTTCAAAGGCCCCCAAAATAAAAAATAAATACCTGCGCACTTTTCCTTCAGGGTAACCAGTAGCGATAATTCCAAATGGATAATAATAATAAAATACTCGAGAATAAATAAATAATGAAAAAAAACAACAAATAATTGATTTACTATTAAGTTTGTTTTAGTAATCACTGATGTCTCAAGAGAGATAGAGACGGTGAACTGGGAAGATGGAATGGAAAAGAACAGGATCACTAGGGTGGTGGTTCCGTTTTCTCTCGCTCGATCTTTTTTTTTTTCCTTCTTTGTAAGTATTATACCTAACGATTCTCAAGATCCGTTCGATTGGTGTGACGATAGATAGATAGAGAGAGAGAGAGCCTAGATGGAGTGCGACGTACTCCTTCCCTCGTTCCTCGTTGCAAGGAGGAGTAGTGCCAACAACAACAACAACAACACAAACAGAGCATAATAGAGAGAGAGAGAGAGAGAATAAAGTATAATCATAAAGAACTGCAATAAATATATATAATAATAATGTGCTCTAGCTCCTCGAGAGCCGCCAAAAAAAAGGCTCTTTTGCAGGCACACCGCGATGCGTCATCATTGTGGCTGGGCTGGAACTCCACCTGCGATACTGCACTCATTGGATACCGTTGGAAATTGAAAATGTGAAGGCCATTCATTACCGTTCTTGTTGGCGTGTGCGTGCGAGGGGAAGAGGGGGAAAGAGGGGTTGCTTAGCCTTTCTCTCTCTCTCTGTTAGTGGACCATCATTAATCCCCGGCCACCCACGTGCTCTTTCACCGCCTGAATGTGATCAATTACTCGGTTGTCCGCCGTGCGGCATATGTAAATCACGAGGCGGTTGTGCACACCGTGGGTGTTGAGCAAACGACGCATCATTTTCGGCGACCACTCAAACTCCGTCTTGCCGTCATAGCTGCACGGCTCGATGACGTTGATGGTGGACTCGTTCTGGAAGTACTTTAGCTCCACCGCAAAGGCTCGATCGTTGTGGAAGTCTCGGAATCCAGCGACGAGACCGTGTTTGAGCATTATCTTGGCACAGCCCTTCGTTTCGAGGCTAGACGGGACGATCACGAAGCGCTTTCGTTGCTCCGTCCCCTCACGGATACGGTGGCAGAAGTCGTAGACGGGGGTGAACACGTTAAAGGTCCAATCCCTCGGTGTTCGACTCTCCAGCTGCACGCGATCCCTATCGGCTGCTCGCGGATCGGCGTAGGTGCCGTAATACAGCGCGTGATCGCCCTTGTGCTGGAAGAAGAGTCGTGTCACAGGATCAGCTGGGAGGTCGCGCCGCCGCTCCACCCCGGGCAAATCCACGAGACGACGCTGTGGGAAGGCACCGCTCGTCGACATCCCTGCCGCCGCTTGCTGCTGCGGATGTCGCACGGCTGGATCCACGTTGTACCCAGCGCCCCCTTCTGCTTCGTAGAGCAGCTCGTTGAGGCTCCGCCGGAGTTTCCTCTCGTCCTGGTGGATATCGTTTCCAGCCGGGGAGATGTAGCCCTTACGCTCTGCCCGAGTGCGGTACACAGGGGCCGCTGGTGGGCGAGGCGGCGTGGAGGTGGAGGTGGAGCCGGTGGCAGCAGCAGCACCAAAGGGAATCGCAGTGCCGGAAGCGCCGTACACACGCGCCAACAGGCGGAAGGTGTGCTGAAACACAGTAGGCAGCATTCTTAAGCGGTGGTCCAAGTCTCCACTCTCTTTCTCTTTCCTTTTTCTTATCGATTTTTACTCTCTTGCGTTACAAAAGAAACAAACAAACAAACAAACAAAAGTATGTACGAAGCAAAAAAAAAAAGAGAGAGCGAGAGAGAGGAGATACAGAAGTATAACATTACAACCACCCATCCTATCACATGCCACCAGCTAATCCGCATCCTACGACGTTGCAGGGGGGGGGGGGATGCTGGCTGTCTTCTTCGCGCCGCTCGAGTTGGATTTTGATGATGATTTTAATTTTAGTTTAATCTTCTTCTTCTTCAAAAAAAAAAAACTTTTAAGAAATGCATTACCGAATCTTTATTTTAAATCGAGTATGGTTGTGTTATGCATCCTTATCTGTCGATCGGATCTTCTTGACGGACCATCGCCATCATCATCGGTGCCCTTTTGCCCTCCCATTGCTTTGTGCTCGCTGCAGGGGGGGCTGATAGTAGCCCAGACAAGAATAGAAACCACTTTTCTTCACTTCTTCTTCTTCTTCTTCTCTTCTTGGTGCCTCCTCCTCCCCCCCTCTAGATCACCTGCCGGTACATGTTGTACGGCCCGCTCTCCTTGCCTTCCCGAAGAATACGTAGCACCATCCCTCTCGTCGCCCCCGTGTAGCGCACGAGTGGGTCCGACTCCGCGATGCGCGGGAGCTGGCTCATCGTGACCTGGTGCCGCTGCAGCACCGCCTGGGTCTCCGCCTCGCTCAACACCACATGTTTCGGAACCGTCTCGTGGTGCGACGGGTTGAAGAGAAGCTGCTGCACCTCAAACAGCTCCACACTGACCACGCCATCTTTCCCGGGGGCCAAGATCGTCGCCGGGCCGGCGCCGTCGCCGTCGCCGCGCTTGCCGTCCACCGAGTCCACAAGGAGGGTTACCAGACCACAGCTCTCGCGGGCCTCGCGGCGAACGGCGTTGCTCACCGTAGTGCCCACGATGATGACGTGCTGCGCCTTGTACTTTGAAGCCGCGTGTGTTCGCAGTTCCGATACCTCCTTCATTGTAAGGCTGGGGGATGTGTTGAAGAAGACCACCATGATCTCCTCCTCTTCCTCACCGGCTGTCGGGAGATGCGGGGCAGCGGCGGCGGCGGATCTTCTCTGGGTCTGGGCGTCTTCTTTCTTCACCACCACAGATGCCGTCGTCCCACCGACGCCGCTGTCCTGATGGTCCATCATTTCCTGTTTAAACCGCGAGACACGGGGCCGCGCATTCGCATCCGTCTCCGTCTCCTTCTCTCCTGGATGCACATCACTTCCCGCAGCGGGGCGATGCGGAGGCGCCCCGCTGCGGCGCTGCACGCCCACTAGGGTCATCGACGACGGTGAAATGGTCTTCCCGGCCCCCACCTCCTCCGAGGATTGGCTAAAGTGGTCCATGAACCAGGGGAACGAGACGCACGCGGCGCTGCTGCTGCCGGTGGAGAGGCGAGGGATATCCGTCGTGCTCTCTGCTCCGCCGTGCGCCTCCTCGGCCGCCGGGCGAGTGCGGAGGAGGCTGACGAGACGCTTCGGGTGTGTCACGACATACCCGCGGTCTTCGCAGAGCTCAATGGCGGTCTGAAAGGCTCGGTACAACCGAATGTTCCCCAGCTCTTGGATGGATGTCATGCGGCCCTATGGAGATAATAATAATAATAATTAGAAGAAGAAAGGGGAGGAAGAAAAGACAACGGCGGACCTATCGTTGTACACAAACATTAGGCGCCAGTAATGATTCGAAGAGAGAGAGAGAACAGAAGAAAAAAAGGGGAAAATAATTTCGTAGTTCTGCACAGAAGACTATGCAGCGCTCCAGATTGGTGGCAGATGGCCTCCGTTCGCATTTGGGCATTCTGTTCAGCAAGCGCTGCCCTCATAGACACATGCGTTTCCTTTTCTTCTTTTTTTTTTTAAATGTTGCGTATCCATTAATGATTGACAGACACGACTTAATGAAGGGGCGAGAGTAGGGAAACAGAGAGCCAGTAGGGGAGAGGCCTCGGAGGGAAGAGGAAAAGGAGGAAAGAGGCGCATATGATGCATGTGCTAACGGCTAAGTGCCTCAAAGTCCAGCTTCTTCTTCCTCTTCCCTCTCTTTTCCGCCTCACAACGGAAAGAAAGAAAAAAAGAAACAAATAAACAACAATAATAATAATAATAATAATAATGGCAATCATCATCCCTCCAAGCTCTCCCTCACACACACACACACACACACTCTCTCTCTCCCTCTCTCTGTCCTCGTGCACTCTCAGACGACCTGCCGGTATGTCACGTACACACCCGCGCTGGCGCTCTTGCGCTCAATCTTCACGACCTGCCCGCGCTCCAGGCCAAAGTAACGCGCCACGGGGTCCGACGTGAGCAGCCGCGGCAGCTGAATCTTCTGGATCGCGTGGGCCTGCAGCACTTCTCTCAGCTCCTTCTCAGAGAGCGGGGTGTGCTTTGGCACCAGCTCGTGCTGCGTGATGTTCACGGCTAGATCGTCCTCCTCAAAAATCTCAATCTTGATCCCCCGCTCGCGGTTCAGCGCGGCAGCGAGCCGCTGAATGAGCAGATTGGGCTTCACCGTGAAGACGCAAATGATGCTCTTGCAGTCCCACCCAGAGCTCGTGGCCTTCTCGACGATCTGGTGGAGGAGAGAGGAGTTGAGGGAATCGATGTCGTCGAAAAGAACAATGGCCCGCTCCACACGGAACCCCAGCTGCGGCTCCTCCTCTGCCCCGGCGGTGGCCTCCAAGGCCGCCGCCGCGCCAGGCGGAATCGTGGAGCCGTCCTTATCGCGATGGCGCTCGCACGGCAGTGTCATCTCCCCTCGCAGGACAGTACTGTTTCCTTGATCATCCACCACAACGTAGCGCTGCATGAAATCATCAAATGTGTCCGGAATCATATCCGCCGCGACGAGGTAACCGCGATCCGCCATCATCTGGCTCGCTGTCACCATCGCCCGGTAGACGCGGTGGAAGTTGAGATTGGCCTGACCGATGGCAGGCATCCTTCAAAATACGAGCTACGTACGTCTAAGTATAATAATAATTAAAAAAAATAAGTAATAATCTTATTTTTACCCTTTTTGGTTGTTACCGTTTTTGCTCTCTCATGCACGCACGCACACACACACACACACACAATCTCTCTTCTATCTAGCTTTTTCAATTATTCTAAATAATTCAATCACAAACAATGATGAAGGAAGATTACAGAGCGACAACAAAATACTTTGGTAAATAATGATACTCCAACACGTAAGAGAACGAGAAAAGAAAGCGTGAGCAACACCTGTACAATAGGTGCAGGAGGTGAAACACAAAGATTAGACCCGATTCGCGAGTCAAGTCGAGCCAAGAGAGGGTTTGGACGGCCTTTTTTTTTCTAATTATAATAAAATAAAAGCCGAACCAAAGGGCTTCGTCGAACAGCGACAAACGAAGAAAGGGGAATCTCTTATCGTTCGGAGGAGAGACAAAGAGGATGACGGTTCCATCGTGCGCATATCATATCCTGTGTACATCCTCCTCCGATACGACGATATCCTTTGCCTCCAGGCAACGAAGAAGGGCGAAAAGAATTTTTTCCCACCCCTTTTTTTCCCCCCTGCAATGACTTCTTCCCCTTCACAACAACAACAACAACAACAACAAAGGCGGAAGAAGCACCAGAACAGCTGCAACGACTCCCATACACAAAAAAGAAAGATAAAGAAAGGTAGAGAAGCAAAAGAGATGGCGATGTGGCGCTCTCCGTTTTCCTTTTTCTTTTCTTTTCTTTTGTGTGCTACCGGTTGTTCTTGTGGAGTGGAGGGATGGAAATGATGCCGAGTGGCTTCTGCGCCGCCGCCGCCCGCCCGCCTTTCACTTTCCCTTTCCCCTTCGACCGGATTGCCGGCGCCGCTGCCTTACTGGTGCGAGCTGTATTCGAGTTTTGATGGTTTCTGCTCTGGACCGGCGTGCCATCACGACGCACTGCAATGCCTGCCTGCTGTGGCGCCGCGAAGGGCGTTGGCACCGAGGAGGCAGGCCGCGGCACCGAGGAGGAGGTGGAAGAGGCCGAGGATCCAGCACGACGGTGGACCGCCTGAGCCTGCGCCTCGGGGGACTTCGCCTTGGGTTGGCGTTGCTTCAAGACCGCTGGGGGCGGCGGCGGCTCTGGAATGGGCGCTGCCTCCGCCGCCTCGTGGTCACGGAGGTGGACTGGCGCTTGCTTTGCTGGCTGAGGGGGTGAGGAGGAAGGGGAATGAAAAGGGGCTTCCGCTGGCCCTGAGGGCTGGAGTGAAGAAGAACCGCCACCGCCGCAGCGCATGTGCATGTGCATGTGCATGGCTTCCTTGGCCTGTGCCAAGACGAGCCGTGCGATCTCCTGCTTGAGCGGCCCCCACTGCAAGTCATCCGGCAACTCCTGGTACAGACCCGCCGCAGCCGTCAGCGCACGGCGGGAGAAGCTTGGCGAGGCGGAACGCTGCTGCTGCTGCGGAGACGAAGACCGCATCGTCTGGCGGGAGCTCTGGCTTGGCCCACTGCCGCTCACGGCGCTCCGGCTTCGCCTTCCGGTCCCACCCCCATGGCTACCACTCCGCCGTCGTGGGGTGGCTCCGGCTGCGGTGCCCTCCACCGCCAGTGGACGGCGTATAGAAGGGCCCGCGGAGGCACTTCGTTGCCGCTGGGCCACGCCTGCAACGCCGGAACGCGACGAGACCGAACGCCGCGGTGTCGTCGCCGCCGCTGGCAGTTGATCACCAATGCCAATGCCAGCACTACGGCTGCGGCGAGCGCCCGCCCCTCCACTCCCCTGGATACCTGATGCCGGTGGAGGGCGGATGGTGATGAGCTTTGACGACAGCAGCGGGGCACTTCCCGTGCGGCGGGCAGGAGAGCGTGCCTCTTCTGGGAGTGCCGGCGGCTCGAGAACCCACTCCAGTGCATCGGCTGGGGCCGCATCGCTGTCCTCCGGCGCTGCCCTTCGGGGAAGGGGTTTCTCGGGATGTGGTGCCTGTGCGGCGGCTGCTGCTGGTGGCGGCTGAGGAGAGGGAGAGCGACCTCGTGCCCGTGGCATATCTAGCGGTGGTGCGGTGGGTGATGTGGCTTCCTTCTTCTCACGAGTGGCGGGCCCCGGCGTCTGCTGCGGCATCTCCCTCTTCTCATTGGTCTCCCCCGCCTCTTCTCCGCCTCGTGTCGCCCCGCTGGCGCCACCATCTGCTGCGCCACCAGACAGCCATTGGCTGCTACTATCTTCTCGGTAGGATTTATCTTCCGGCATCGCCACGTCGTCCGCTGCGGCACACAAGAGCTCGTTGGTACTCGCTGCCATGTGGGTGGCGTACGCCGCCTTGTATACCTCCAGCGCCGTCGTGGCGTGCGTCGGCGTCTGCGGGACCTCCTCGTCCTCCTGTTCTGCGACGATCCAGGACTCCGCTTCATTGGCCGGCCCGCCCCGGCCTGCATCGCCATCCCCCGCAGTGGTCCGCTGGGCCTTGAAGTGGTACAGGCGGGTGTAGAGGTCCCACGCTTGGGGCGGGCGGACCGCTGCGGTGTTTGGCTCTTCCACCGGGAGCGGAGGCGCACTCTGGTGGAGTGTGGGATCTGTTCCGGCCGGATGCATCGCCCCAGGTGCCGCAGCGCCGCGGTCCATCGCCGTCTCGGGTCTGCCGGCTGCGGTGGACGGCAGAGGAGGAGGAGGGGCGGCGGCCATGAGCCGCACAAGCGACTCCATCTGCTGCGACGTATCCAGTACGGGGACGGCGGTGGTGGCGGCCGAGATGGAGCGAGGGGAAAGAAGCGGTGGCGGCGGTGCGGCGCTGCTGCTGCTGCTCGCCCTCCGATCCCCACCAGCGCGCTGGGAGTTACTGCGTTGCCCCTCCATCGGCGGCGGCGTACGATGGCGCTGCACCACCGGCTGTTGCGGCTTTGGCGCAAGGGAGGGCCGGGGGCCTACGGGAAGACGCCCGCAGGTTCGCCGCGGGGTGGTGCCACCGGTCGGTGCGGCCCCGCTGCGGCGTATGGAGATGGAGGCGGAGGCCGACCCGCTGCGGCGCACCGCTGCTGTAGCCATTGCACTGGACCGACCCGCTGCTGTGCTCGCCGGAGGCGGGGGTGGCGTCGTCTTGGCAGACGGGGCGGCACGGGGCCGGCTGGCCGCCTCGAAGTGCGTCAACGACGACCGGAGGACGGCCGCACCGCGCAGTGGGGCCGCTGCCGTTGTCCAATTTCCAAACGCTCCTCTTACGAACGGCGCTGTTCGAGTTGGGGTGGTGGGGGCGAGGGTCGTGCGCTGTGGCGTTGGCCCGAGGCGGGTGAGTGGGTGCGGAGGGGCATTCGGGTCCATCCGCTGCTCGCCGCGCCGTCGTGTGGGGGTCGCCGCCGGGTGTGGGGGGGCGAAGGACACGGAGGGGCGGGGTGAAGCCGTCTCCGTTGCAGCACCGCGGTGGAGGGGCAGGAGGGATGCCGGGGCGGTGGCGGTGGCGGTGGCCGAGATGGGGGAGAGCCCTCGGGCAGGAGTCGGCGCTACCGACGGATACGCCACGCCGTCGCCGTCGTCCACCGGTGGGCCAGACAGGGGCGGGACGATGTGCTGCTGCTGCTGCTGCTCCTGCTGCTTCTTCTGCGCCACCTTTGTCTCCATTGTCTTTGGTTCGCGGACAGGATCGCTGGCTGGCTTCGGTGGTGCCGTAAGCGTGATGGATGTGTTCAAGGAAGAGGGGGCGGAGGGAGGCGCTTGCCGCGCCGTGTAGAGCACATGCGGCGGTGGATGATCTCCTTGACCTCCACGGAACGTACGAGACTCCAGTGCTGCGGAGCCGGGCGGTGCGGTGGTCCGCTGCGGCCTAAACGCATCTTTTACTGGCGCTTCAGGCCCCGCACCACTCCGCCGTTGCGTGTTCGTTGTCTCGTTATCATATGCGCTTTGTGGCGTCCCTCCTTCTCCCTCGTTCGCTGCTACAGCGAGCGCTGGAGCCGCCTTTGGTGTCGGCGTAGGCACAGCTTGCTTCACCATTTCCTTTACTTCTGTAGGGGTTGGAGATTCTGCCTTGACGGTCTCAGCGGTGGTTGCTGTTGTTTTTGTTTTAGATGCCGAGGGGGACTGGAGCTGAATGTGCGGCGACACCGCTGATGCGAGGAAGGCGAAGGAATCATCAGTAGCGGCCGTCCCGCGCCGGAGCGGCGGCGTGAGGGGCAGCGCCGCCAGGGTGGTTGGGGAGGTGGTCGGGGCCGCGACGTCGTCCTCCTCGTCGTCACCGTCCTCCTCCTCCTCCTCCTCCTCAGGGGGCCGGCGTGCCTTCCCCCACACTGGATATGTGTGTCTCTCGTCTCGGCTGGTCGTACTGCTGGAGGGCTGCTCCGCGAAGGGCGTTGCGGGGCGCCCCGACGGGGAGAGGGGTGGCGTGAAGGCGGTGGGACGCCGTGCGCTGCTCTCCGCAGAGGTGCGAAGGATGGGCGGCGGGGTCGACAGTCCTCGAGGACTGTTGCTGTTGCTGTTACTACGGGGCGGTGGCGGGAGGGAGCGAGGGAAGCAGAGGTGGGAACCCGATGCCGTATCCGGTGCTGTGGTGGTGGCAGTGGGGCTGCGGCGATGGTGCTCCCATTCTGGCGCGCGCTGCCAGCGAGGGCTATTGCCACCACCAAACGGTCTCCCCATGGGTGCGGGTCTCCCACTGACGCCCAACATCTCTTGCCGCGGCGAAGTGGAAGACGAGCCTGTGCTATGTTCGCTGCTGCTCACGTACGGCGGCGCTGCAGGCAGGGGGTGTGGGAGAGGAGGGGGCTGGGCTCACCCGGGCCCCCTCCACCTCTCCCCCCCCCCTGCTGTCCACCTCCTCCCCACCGTTTTCTTCGTCTTCCAGCTCTCTCCGGCGTCGCAGCCGCTGCTGGCGCCGCTTCCACACGCCCCGCCGGCGGCCGGATGCCGCCGGATCCACCTCATACTCACAGATATCGATCGTGGGAGAGAAGGAAACAACGCGGCGCTGCTGCCGTCCGAGACTCCTGTTCTTGTTGTTGTTGTTGGTGGCATTGGGGGAGCGAAGGATGGGCGTCAGCCCACCCGCGGGGGGAAGCACCAACTGGGGAGCCGTGGGGACCTGCTGCTGGGGTGCCGAAGACAGACGACGACGACGGAGAAGAAAGAGGAGGGGCTGGCGGCGGGCGGTGGCGCTGCGGACTGCTGCCGCCCGGGCCTCGACTCGCACGGCTCTGTGTCTCTCTTCCTCCTTCCGGCGGTGCCGCCGTGTGTGGAGGTGGGCTGGAAACGGTGGTGGCGGGGAAGAAGAAGAAGGAGGAGGAGGAGGTGCGCTTCGCGGCGGTGGGAGAGGCAGAAGACAATCTCGGGGAGTGCACCACAGCGGACGACGACGCGGACGACGAGGTGCGGGAGAGGGATGGCGAATCTGTGGAGGCGCTGTGCCAACCCGCCTCCCGCCTTACACCGGAATTCCCTCGAGATCCTTCCTCTGCGGGCCTCGGGGACCGCAGCCCGTACGCCTCACACAGATGATGCAGCAGCGGGAACTGGCACAGCCGCACACGCAGCTCCATCTCGTCGTCGGGCATGCGGGTGAGCACACGACGACGAGTGCGGGGTCCACCACCACCGCGGGTCGCGGGGCGGAGGGCGACGCAGAAGGAAATGGCCAAGACGCCAGGGTCGCTGCAGCTGGTATGCACATCAGTGATGGCCAGCTCTTGGTAGGCCACCTCTCCCTCTCTGCTGGGCCGCTGTAATTCCAGTACCACCTCCGCCGCCGCCTCCTCCTCCTCCTCGTTCCCATAGGATAGCAGGGCCAAGACATCTTCTTCAATACTGCTGTGAAGGACAGATTCGTGCGCGTATTCGAGTAGCTGAGGCCATTCATTCCCTGGTAAGCGGCGGGTGAACCGCAGCACGCGGAGGGAGGAGGCGGAAGCGGAGGCGGAGGCGGAAGGCACTGTGGCCGGAGAGTTAGACCACTGCGACTGCGGGCTCGGCGTTCGCACGGCACGGTGGTGACGCGTACTCATACTAGAACTAGAACTACCACTCCTGGACGTTGGTGGGACGGAAGAGGTTGCGGATTGCTCCTCCTCCTCCTGCTGCGTGCGAGACGACGGGCTCACACGCACTTGCAGCGAAGGTTCTCTAGACGAGTGCTGCTGCTGCTGTTGTTGTGATGGCGGCATCGTGTAGCGCAGTCGCGGGGACGTCGGCGCGGCCTCTGCTGCTGCTTCTCCGCGTCGACGACCTTCATCTCTGTCTGCTTTGGACTGCCACGGCTCGCTTCCATTTTTTCCCTGAGCAGGTGCAGCTCGACGGGCTAGTGGGGCGGCCTTCCAGCGTGGGGTAGAGGACGACCCGCCATTTGCATCTGACGGCGTGGCGGTCCGCTGCCCTGGGGGGGATGAGGATTTGTTGGGGTACCCCGGCTGGGGGGTGGGCGTGGACCGTGAGAGTGACGAGGCGACCGCGGCGGGCGGTGGTGGGAGGGGTGGCGGGACCGGAGGAAGCGCACGACGATTGTACGGCTCCACGGTGTATGGAGCCTCCTTGGCCTGCTTGACACCGCTGCTCGATCCACCTCCACGGTATGGCGCCGTACCTTCCCATACGTTGGAAGCCAGCGTGTCACTGCGGCGTGGGGCGGAGGCGGAGGCGTCGAGCCGCGGCGGGCCACCGCTGGTGGACATCACAGGGAGAAATCGCCCAAACAAGACGCACACAGCACACAAACGTACCTACTGTGAAAAAAAAAAGATTTCGAAAAGGAACGAGAGAGGGCGCGGAAGGTTACGGGTCCGATGGAGCTACGGAAGCAGCACACATATGCTGAAAGAGTAGACAAAACAAAACGAAACAAAACAAACAGAAGCAAACAAAATAAGCAAATTCTCTTGAGAGATCCACTGAAAAGAACGAGGTAAAAAGAGAACGAGGACTAAAAAGAAAAAAGTGAAGAAGAGGGAAGAAATTCTCGTTCTTCTTCTTCGCTTTTTAGTTTGCTGCGTTTCTCTTGTTCTCCCTCTCTCTTTCTAATATTTTTTCTTGAAGGATCTAAACTAACTAACTAACTAAATAACTTTCAAAATTAAAACGATACATACACACACATATATATTCAGATTGTTTTCTCCCGTGCGCAAGTTTTTTTTAAAAATAAAAATATCGCCTCCGATCTTTGTAGCAAGTGAAGTGTAGAACGACCAATGACCAATGTTATTGACAAGGGCTTAGACGGCCGCCGCACGACAAAAAAAAAAAAAAAGAAAAAAAAAAAAGCGAAAACGTTACGCTGGCCGCTGCGGCGATCGCCTCCGACGCAGCTAAATACAAACACAAAACACGAATTTTACACTCTGGACCAACACTCTCCGTATACTTTACTTCTACTATATATATATGCTCACCAACACGTGAAAAGGTATACAGAAGTATTCTGTGTCACTCGTGTTGGCCTTATTATTATTATTATTACTATTATTGTTATTATGAGTAACGATCGCAATCTTGCAGATAGAAATATGGCACACCACATGAGATATGACAAAGGAGAAGAGGACAGAGAAATCAAAAAAAAAAAAAAAAAGGGGAAAGAAAGAAGAAACAATAATAAAAATATTAATAAATCACAGTCACCAAGTGGGCCAGAATCCCCAGAATTGTCTATGTCCAGCTACTGTGGGCCACTCTATGGCGAGCCCGGTGCACTATTTCCAATCCCATGGGGGCTCGGGGTTCCTCTTGGTGAAGGTATTACCCCTTTTTTTTCCCCTTTTAAATACTGTCGTGATTAGCGCGAATACGAGCCGTAGCAGATGGTGTTCTCATAACTTGTTCTGTCGCCAACGCAACCTTATCAGCAGTCGCTCCCGCCTCCGCCTCCTTCGGCTCTATTCTTGGTTGTGGTTCCCTCTCCACTGCTCCATCATCTGCTGGCATACTAGCTTCTTCTTTCACCTTGAGCTCGGACCAGGGCGTCACGTGCAGCTCCACTCGCTTTCGCTCCACCAGCGCCTCGATGTCCTTCACTGTGACCAGGGCGTCCCTCTTGTACGGTCGATTGCCCACCATCACCACATCGCTAGGGGAAAGAGCGGAAGACATGCACACAGACACACACAAAAAAAGAGGGAAATATAAATCGATGTACAGATGGAAATACACAGAAAGGAGAGAGAAAAAAAAAGGCCTGTGTGGTGCGTTGCGATCAAGTCCACAATGAACGACAACGTGCCGGATCAAGTTGTTGTCTCTCTTTACTTCGTTTGCTATGTACCTGGAAGAGTGACATACGGATCGTGAAAGAAAAGAAAAAAAAAAGATTGTAGGGAGGAGCCATTAGAATTGCCTTCGAATCACAAGGGTAAGATATAGGGATAAAATAGAGTGCACCATGAGGGGAGGGAGGTACACGCACGACCCTTCTCTCTCTCTCTCTGTCTTATCGCTGTGCTTATTATATTATTATCATTTTTTTTTGTTGTTGTTTGATCGATTGAATGGATGAAGGATCACGTGATGAACCATATCACCTGCCTAAGCGTACTGTCGTAGATCACTGCGAGGCGATGCACCGCCAGCCCTTCTCATCGCCTTATCGTTCTCTCTCGTTCTCAGTTTTTAGAAAATAGTTTTTTTTTTCTTTTCTTTTCTTCTACATTTTTTTTTGTAAAAAAAAAGGGGAATAAAATAAAGAGGGCTTTCTGAAAAGTAAAAATAGAAAACAAAACAGTTAGTTCGGGGGAGACACCGGAGTGGGGTGGGGAGGGGAGGGGAGGTACACACGGATGAGGATACAGAAAAAAAAAAAAAAGGTAAGTGGGAGTATCCATGGAGAAGATAGAGCGCTGATTCCCCCCAGAGAGGACCTATACATGTTTTAGGTGTTTTTATTGAATAGATAGATGATCATCCTATCTTCTTCTCTTATTCCATTCCCCTTCTAACACGTCGTAATTCCCCCTCCTACACACATCCCGCTCATAAAGCAGAGCACTACAAGTATTTTACAAGGTTTCGAAGGTACGGTACTAACCACGTTCTTCTTTCTGTTAATGAATTTTTTGTCCGTGATCTTTTTTCTTCTTCTTTCCCGTTGATTCCTCATCTTTCTCTTCAACTACTTTTTTTTTTCCTTTCTTTGTATTACTGTTGTTGTTGGCTCTGTCTGCACTCCACTGGACTGTAACGACTGCCTCTCTCCCTCTTTCAGTCTGTCTCACAGTTGCAGACGGAGATGCTTCCGTTCTTCTACCAGCGCTTACTGGTGCTGAGCCCTCCCTGGAGATGCATCGACCGCTTGGGGTCCTGCGCCAAAAAGGACTGGTTCGACATGGGCATCAAACTTGCGACGAAGCACCTTGTCCCGCTGATGATGACGTCTTTTATAATGATCTGTAGGGGGACCGGAACGCCAGTGCGGGTCTCGCCCGTAACACGCCGCGTCTCCAGCAGGGGCCTCGTCTCCCGCGCGATCTTGTACTCCTGAAGGTATCGGTTGTGAATATCTGCTACACGGCGGGGCATGAGAATATTGATAGTACGCCCCTCCAGCTGCTCCGCGGTGAAGTCGAACGTTTCCTGCAAGGCCTTGTTGGAGTGCATGATCACTCCGTCTTCATCCGCTATGAGCATTGGCACGGGGGCGGTCTCGAGCAAGGGGACCATGGCGCGCTCCAGCTCCTTCGCCGCGGCGTCGTCGGCGTTGCTCTGCTTCTGCAGCTCCACCACAAAATAGGCAATGTCGAACAAGTTAGTAGAGTTCTGGCTGCGGCGCCCCCTTCCGCCGCCAACGGCGGGCTCTGGGGATGCACCTGCCGGGGTCATGCCCGGCGGCTCGGCGTTCGTGACAGGCGTCACCTTGGACACCATCAGCACCACCGAGCCGCCGTCTTGCATACGAGCGCGAAGCACCGGGCAGTTGGAGCCGGACGACTCCTGGCTGTTGTTCTTGCTCGCATCCACCGCGGCAACGATCTGCATCATCATTGATGTGAAGATGCGTGCCTCCTCCTCCTGTCCCGGCGCCCCCTGCGGGGGAGGAAAGGACGGGAACAGGTGCCAAAACGGCTTCCGCCGCACCGCCGTCTCCATTGCCGACAAGTCTTTGTAGCCTAGTTGATCCGCCAGCGCCACGCTGCACTTCTCTACACGACCGCTGCGGCTCACGATACACATGAGGTGGGGATAATACCGCGCGCTGCCATCCGCAATGGCGTCGGCGCGGAAAAGGTTCATGTCTTCCTCCCGCGGGATGTTCACCTTCAACACCGTACCGATAAGAATTTCACCGCACATTGCCACGTGGACATCGACATCCACCAGCCGGCTCTCGCCGCTGCGGAGTCGCAGCGGGGCGGAGGCGATGCGCTTGCGGGGCGACTCGTCGAGCCCTTGAAGGGCGCTGCTGAAGTTTTGGAGCAGCACGGTCTCGCTGTTCGTGTTGGACTCCGCCTGGCGCTGATACGGCTGAACGAACTCCCGATACACCTTGGCGGTACTGGGCGTAAAGATCTGATCCACGATATTTGGTATGGACAGAATGGCGGACTCCCGATCGTACCCGAGCATCTGTACCATCGTCGGAGAGACCATGACAAGCGTGTTCTTGGCGTCGAAGACGAGCAGTCCTGCATTGCTCTGCTTTAGGAGCAGGCGGCTCATGGTGGCGAACACCTCGTCCCGCTTGCGCTGTGAGATATCCTCCAGCTGGCCAATGAAGAAACGCGTGGAGGGCTGCTGCACGTCGCGGACACGAATGATGGCGCTGAACCGAGAGCCGTCCGCGTGCCGGGCGGTCACCTCCCGCATGCTGTTGACCATGTGTGCCTGGTGCGTGCGTAAGTACGTTTGAAGGAAGCGGTCGTGCATTTCTGCGGTCTTGCGGGGCATGAGCATGCGAACGTTGTGCCCAACAACGTCTTTGGAGGTCCATCCAAAGCACCTCTCTGCTGCAGGGTTGAAGAGCTTGACGATACCGTCCTCGCCCATGAAGATGGTGGGCTGGCGGCACGCGTCCACCGCAGCGTCGCAGAGGAGTTTGTTGTGCGTCGCGGCGAGCTGCTCCGACGTGTTGTGGAAGTAGCAGATACTGCTGGGCATCTCCTGCCAGTCCTTCAGAATCTTGGTGCGGAGTTCGGAGAGATCGCGCCAGAGGGTGTTGAGATAGAGCGAGTCGCCTCGGCGACTCGTAGCGGTGACGTTAAGGGCGTACTGCGTGTTGGACTTGGTGGCCATCACCTCGATCACATGCTCCACCTCCGACGCCGCGCTTCCGCCATAGGCGTCGACAGCGAGGACCTGTGTGAGCGGCTTTCCATTGGCTTCGCCAGGGGAAAAGCCCAAGAGGCGCTCCGCCGCACGAGAGAGTCGCATCACGTTGCCGAGCTTGTCCAGCAGCGCAAAGGAGATGCCATGTTCGTCTCCCATCCACTGCTCCAAACTTCGCACCATGCGGCCGTTGTGCTCGATGGGCAGAATAGATGCCCTCTTAACGACCTCCTGGCCCTTCTTGATAGGCTTCCCTGTCATGAGCTTCTCCTCGCCCTCCTTCGGATCCGGCGCTGGGGTCATGTATCCAACGAACATCGTGTCCTTGATATCCTTCGATGCCCCGGTGACCTCTCGGATGGTAGTGTTGACAAAGAAGGGATGACCGTTGCGGTGGCGGGCCTGGCGCAGAATCGTGCTGTCCACGCTGTACTTGATGCGGGACTGAAAGTAATTCGCCATATAGCGGTGGTGGAACTTGGAGTCCGCCTCTGTCATGAGCACGCCGACATCCTTGCCCACAAGGAGGTCCGCATCCTTCTCACCGTAGCCAAATAAGGTAAGCAGCTGCTCGTTGACGTTGGTGATGATGCCCTTGAAGTTGGTGATGACAGCGGGTACGCGGATGAGCTCGAGCATCGTGTTGACCACCGAGGCCGTCTTGTCCTTGTCCCCTTCCTGCTGCAAGTTCTTGAGAGATATGAGCATGACGGGCTGATCACTCTCCAAGCCTACAACCCGCAGGTCCATCTCGCACGCGAACTCCACACCGGATTTCTTCTTCGCCAGCTGGCGGGTGCGGCGCGCCTGTGTTGCCTTCTGAGAGGTAACGTGCACGGCGAACTCATCCAGCATACGAACGGAGTTGGTGTTGAGGATATTTTGAATGTTGACACCGAGCAAATCCTCCAGGTTGTCGTACTCGAGCAAGTTGACGGCGTACTGCGAGGTGTGCAGAATTGTGCCACTGGCGTCGAGCACGAGTAGAGGGAGGGTGCTGAGGGTGACCAGCAAGCTGTTGGTGTGCGCTGCCACCTGCTCCGTGAAGTTCTCCTTGCACTCCCGAATGTAGAAGATGAAACTGATGGTACCATTGAGGAAGGAGCTCACCTGGACCACCGAGACCGATACGACCTGCTCGTGGCCATCGTGATTGATGGCAGGTATCATCTCGCTCTGAATGACCACACGAACCGGCAAGTGGGCGCCCCAGGAGGTGGCGTTGGCCTGGGCCACGCCTTCTTCTTGCTGCTGGGCCATCCCCGACTTGGTTCGGTGCTCCTGGAACTCCCGGACCTGGCTCTTGAGTCTCGACAGCACACTATCCACCACACGCCGTGCAAACAAACCTCCGACACTCTTGCCCAGCATAATGGTCTCCGAACTGTAGCCGAACATGGAGGCTGTGGAGTGATTGGCGTAGACGATCTTGCCCGCTTCGTCCACACGCAGCAGCGGGGAGTCGATGACGTCGCGAATCCGCCGATAAAAAATGGACGCCTCACGCAGTTCCCCATCATTACTGATGTTCTCGCAGTAGAGCACGTAAGACTTGTCGCCGTTCTGGAAGATGGGATCCAGCTCCGCCGTGTGGATCATCAAGTTGAGTGAGCGAGTGTCGAAATGGCGTCCGAGAATGTTCGTCTTGACGTGGCCCACCATGTCTTCAATACGCGTCACATCTCCCTTGACGGGCGGCAGCGCGGCGCTCCGACCATTGCCAGCGGTAGTGGAGAGCGACACCTTGCGGGCATCCGCTCTATCGTCCTCCACGAAGCTGCGCCGAGAGCGGGACGCCCGCTCGGCTTCTTCCTTGTCCGCATCCGCAGTCTTCAAGCCGGGGATGATCACCTGGACCTGGGCTCCCATAACTTCGCCTGCGTGGTAGCCGAAGCATTCCTCCCCGGCAGGGGAGAAGCGCTCGATGCGGCCGTAATGATCCACAACGAGAATACCCTGTGGGCAGAGCACATCGATGAGCTCACTCATATGGAAGTTGCGCTGCACCTTTATCTCATCCGTCAGTTCCCGTAGAATGATCACAATAGCGGCGTCGTTGTCGTTGATGGGCGGGACTTCTGTCATCACAAGCTCTGCTGGGAACGTTGTCCCGTCCTTTTTCCTCGCATGCACCAACCGACGACGGTTGTAAATGCTGTTCTCAAACGAAATACCAGAGGACGCCTTCATCCAATCACGAGTGCCTGCATCATCGTCATCGGCGTCTTCGCAGCACAAAATGCGGTAGCTGGAACCCAATGCCTCCTGCTGCTCATAACCAAAGCACTTGACCGCGGCGTCGTTGAAGATGTTCATGACCCCGTTCTTATCCGCTACTATCACAGGGTAGATCCCATTCTGCATCACAGCATAGGTCATGCGGCCATGCTTCTTCATCTTAAGAGTCTTGGAAATATCGGCAATGTAGCCAACGAAAATGTTGTACGCCAGCCCCGAGCCATACTCGATCTGCCGCACGGTAAGCACCGCAGGGAAGGTGGAACGGTCTCCCTTGCGAGCCAGCGCGGTGCTGGGGCCACGGAGCTGCGCCCGCTGAATGAAACCAGGCTGTGGGTTGTCATCAATGGTTTCTGGAATGATGTGCTGGATGGGCAAGTTGATAATTTCCCTGTCCTTGTAGTTGAGGAGCTCGCAAGCGGAGCGCGACGCACTCTGAATCTTGCCCTTGGCGTTCACGTGAAGGAGCGGAATAGGCGTGATGACGCTGATGACATCCGCCACAGACGCCGCGCTCTCCAGTTCTCGTTCTGTTGTGCGGTCGCGGAGATAGCCGACGAACTGAGTGAGCTCGCTCGGATACGGCGGAGAGATTTCCTTGATGAACAACCCCAGCCGGATCGCCGACCCATCGCGATGCACACCCTCCACATACGTCAGGTTATCGATCCGCTTCCGTACCCCAGTTTCCATGTAGCGCTTAATGTAGTCATTATGGTAACGCGCAATGTGTTTTGGCATCAGTATACTAACATTCTGGCGCACAAGCTCCTGCTCTTCCCAGCCGAAGATGCGTGTACACGCCGGGTTCGCCTGCAGCACGGTGCCGTTGCAGTCCATGTGAATAATAGCGTCGTCGTGCATCTCGAGCACGGATTGGTTGATCTTGTGCAGCGTGTTGAGGCGCATACGGTCCGCCACCTCCTCCATGTACGCCACCACGACGAGATTGCCCGTGGAGAGCTTGACGGTCACGAAACGGGTAGAAACGGTGAAGAGTTGGCCGTTGCGCCGCTGCATCAGCATCTCCTTGCTCTCCCCTTGGGACGAGGTGCGGGCCTCGCGAATCATCTCATAGGCGCGCTGAAGCGTTGGCTTGCCGTGTTCATCTTCCGCAAGGAACAGCGACACCGGCTTCCCTAACACATCCGACGTGGCGTAGCCAAACATATCCTCCGCGAGCTCATTGAAGCGGATGACCGTGCCGTTTTTCATTTCGATGGCAAAGACGGCCATACGTGACATCGCCGCCATCGCCCGCTGCAGCTGGTTGTCCTCCTTGGTGAGTTTCTTGCCATCGAGTATTTCTTCAAACACGGGGTACCGAGATCGCACCTCTGCTGGCAAGATCTTGATGAGCATACGGGAGTCGGCGTCGTCTTGCAGGAGGGCGTGAATGAACGGGGTGAACAGACAGAAGTATACAATGACCACCACGACCACGATCATGACTATAAACACGAGGAGCAGCGTATAATACATGGTACCCGAGCGGCGAACGAAATCGATGAAGTAAATGTCCGACTGCGCCAAACCCGTGAGAAGCGGCTGGAAGACATCACTTGCGGTGGAGAAGGTCTCGTCGGAGCACACCGCGACGTCGTACAAGAAGCAGCGGCGAACAAAGTCCGTCCACTGCGCGTCGGCCACGAGACCCACACCTCTGGAGTAGTAGCCCATGTAGTTGACCATATCTGCATAGCTGCAGAAGAGCGGGTTGTTGCGGTACTCCGCGTCGTTGTCCCCGTTCACCTCGGAGGTCACTATCTGGATACCGTCGAGCGAGGTGGAGGAGATGGAGGTACCGAGGAAGGTCTGGTTGTTGTAGAAGCGGTTCCGAGAGAAGAGATACTCATCCTGCTTCCTTTCGAGGTCCACGAAGGGGTACTCGGACTGCCCAGGCTTGTTATTTCGCGAGAAGTACAGGCCGTAAATGAGGGCGATGTAGTCGTCGTACTTCTGCCGCAGCTTCCCCGATTCCACGCCGTACGAACTGACGTCGAGGTTAATGCGAGTCATGGAGGTCATCGTGTCCACCACCATCCATCGTCGCTGGCTCGCTTCATCAATGAGCTTTTCGTACTGCAAGACGTGCTTGGAATAGATCGGGAGGAGCACCAGGCACACCGTTGTGAGGACGAGCAAGAAGAATATCACAATGAAGGAGCTGATCATCAGCAACTTGTTCTTCCGCATCTCCCCGGAGGATTCGACGCTCTCCATGATACTTCGGTTCTGATCGGCCAACACGTTACTGGTGACGGACTGGTTTGCGTTGCGGATTTCAATGTTGTTGGTGTTTTCTTCACTCAAATGCCCCGGCTCCTGTCCTGTCGGGGAGCCCATCATCTCCGGCGGGTTGCCGCTCGTGGGGGACCCGACCTTTTGGCCGCCGTGCTTTGGCGTTCCCAGAACACCCGTGCCGTTCGACGCCTTGGCAGTGGCCTCCTCACTCGCCGCCTGATCCACCTCCTGCCCCACCGTCACCGTCGACACGTGTTTCATGGAGACCATGTTCCGGCAGTACCGCACAAACAGCTCCACGTTAGAGCCGAGTATAATAACGCCTTGAACAATAGCGAAGTAAGCCACCATAAGAAACAGCCCCAATTGTTTCTCCGCCTCGTTGTCGGCGTCGCTGAAGCGCTCCAGAAGGTACTTATCGGAGCTCAAGAGCGCCTCGAAGAGGACCTGCATGGCATTATCGTTGCGGTAGCTGACAAGGGTGTCCTTGGCCAGCTCAATCTTTTCCGCATCCGAAAGCTGCAAGTCTTTTTCTCTGGTGGAGTAGAACTTGCCAATCACGAGGTGGTACCGGGCGTAGGTGTCCATGTAGTCGGGCTCTGCTTCGAAGTCCCAGGTGTACTCGTTGAGTAGGGTTGGATCAAAGACATCGATGTCCTGCTTGAGGGCTGGGAGGTTCTTGGTAGCCTCATACATCAGCACGGTGGCGATCAAAGGCAACCGCTTCATCGTACGTATAGAGTCGGCCTCTGCTTCGGGGACTTCGTAGTGGGCGTATTCCTTCAGCTCTGCGAACAGTCGAGCCACAAGATAATCGCGCAGGAGGACCTGCAGGTTGTAGTTCCAAAGCACCGCACCGTTGGTGTTGATGTACATGATGGGGTCCCAATTGAGATGGAAGACAGGAACGCACCACTCGCCAAAAATACGACGGGTGGATTTGAGATAGCCATCGATATCAATATGGCGATCCTTACGCAAATTGATGGCAGTTATAACGAGGGAGGCGATCATGAAGGCCGCAAGAAGGACGGAGATGATGATCTGCACACTCCAGTAGCGCCCTCCACGTTTGCGGCGATACTGGTACACAAATTCAACGACCACCAACATTAAGCCGACACCGCACAAGGTGAGTGTGGTGATACAGCAGATCTTAGTCGTATTCTTTGAGGTGTTCTTCCCCGATGTGTCCATCTTTGTCATCTTTTCAAAGAAGGAGACCACGTAGTTATTGAACACATCTGAGGCGAGAATGTCGACAGCCATCTTTTTCTGCGTTGCGGGGTCCAGGCCCTTATCCGTCTCGCTTCCTTGCAGGACGTTGAAGAAGGTTTGATATTCGCCCATGGTGGCGGCGACCTGCAGCATGTAGAGCGTCGACTCCGCCCCCCATGTGAGTTCAGATATGTAAATTTGGTTGAAGGGGACGTTCGTGACGCACTGCGTTTCGGCGTTCTCGGAGCACAGGAGCGCCATGACGATGTCCGTGACCTGGATGAGACCGTTGTACATGGTTTGAAGATCGAACGACTCCTGTGCGTACTGATCGCTGGCGGAGCTCTGCAAAGAACTGATCTGAGAGCGGTAGTTCTGCCACGACGGGTTGTACTGCGCAGCGATGTAGCGCTTGAAGTACCGCTGTTCTTGAGATACGGCGAAGGAACCGACAGCGAGAAGAGCGTTGGTGATGACATAAATGGCCTGGGCGTACGTCTGGTGCTTGTTGATTTCTTGTCGATTGAAGTCTTGGACATTCGATACTTTGGAATTCGCGATGAGGTTCACACACACGACCGCCACGATAATCAAGAAAAGGACAACAGATAAGACAATCGCAACCGGGGTGAATATCCGCTCTGTCGTATTTTTATCGTTGCTGAGCAAATACGCCTGCTCGCTCACGACACTCTCGTACTCGGTCTTGGTGGCGATCTGAATGCTGGCACGGTTTTTGCTGCGCTTCTTTGTATTACGTCGGGCAGAATTTTCGGTCCCAGGTCGTGCTTCAGCATCGTCATCGAAGAGATCCTTCATAGACTCGCGCTCATCATCGTCGATCTCCGCATGAATGCCGTCATGAGGATTCTCGCCACCCTCTGGGATATCTGTGCGGAGGTGATCATCCACGGAATAGCGTGCTGCGGAGTTCGCCGCAAAGGACAACTCAATGTCGCTCTCGCTGTGTTCCGAGTGAATACCAGCCTCTTCCTCCTTGAGCTTCTCCGCCTTTGAAATGTACGTGCCGTCGCCTCTACCAGACGGTACCACAGCGAAGAGGCTGCGCAGCAGCAAGCCAGTTCGATTGCTCTTTTTTGAGTTCAAATTCGAATCCCCTGCCACCGCCATCAAGCGCTGGACCTTCTCTTGTGCTGACATCTTCAAGAAAACATCCAGCTCACTGTGTTGATTGAGTACCCGGCGATACAAGAGGCGGATCTCGTTCTTGGGGACCAAGCTGACCAGCGCAAAGACCAGAGAGCGAATGCCTTCTACGTAAAACATACCAAAGAAAAGAAAGCCGAACATGGCCAGCTCCACAAGAATGGCCACGGCGAGGCAGCTGAGACCGACGGCAATAAGCACATCCAGATCATTGTGCATCTGAGAGATATACGTGTTGACAGCCATCGTTGCCGCCATGTTCATTTCCGATGGGAAGTCGTTGGCAAGCCAATCGGCCTTGAGGATAGCGGATGGCGCGCCGGTAGCGGTATTGCTGTGAGATAGTACGTCGTTCATTGCCGCGAGAGATAGACCAAAGTATGTCCAGAGGTTGTAGATCTTCTGCTGGTAGATACCCGCCGCCTGATCCTTGAAGAATTGATCGATATACCGTGTGCTGCGCGCATCACTACCGAACAAGATAGAGTTGTACAAGGTGGAGTAGTCGTACAGGTAGGCGTAGAGGAGTTTCAGAGTGCCGGTCTGCGTCACACCGCCTTGCTTGAGCTTGTTATTGATTTCTGTGGCGATGAGACCAATCTGAGCCGCGAGGGTGCGAATCTGGCCAAGGCGATATATGCTTGTCTGGATGGAGTTGACTTGCTTCTGCTTTAGCACTATCATGATGAGTACCACAATGAGGATGATGATCAGAATGACGGACATTAAGATCAAAAAGAAGTCAACGTATCGAATCGCCGAGCGGTCCTTCACGGCCCTGTACGTACGCTTGGAGTTCTCCAGGGAGAGCTTCAGCTGCGTCACAGCTGCGCTGAGGGAGGCTTGAATGCGTGTGCCCTGCATATGATTTTTTTCGCGATTGAGAACAAACTGCCGGACGAACTGGGCGCACTGGTTGGACATATCCTTGTCGTCCAGCAAGTGATCGCAGAAAACGGCGTAGCAGCAGAGCACCTCGAGGTTACCCGGCTGGTTGTAGATAAGGTTCTCGTAGTCCTGGCGTGCAACGGAGCGGGTCCGCATCAGGGCTCGATTGGACTCCTCTACTTTCCCTTCGCCGTGGCGCGTGTCTTGCATCAGTTCGTGCCACAGCTCCACAACACGTTGCAGGGAGGCGGCATGCATCTCCTTGGCATTGGACAGAGCAGAAAGCCGATTACTGATACCAATTTGAAGGCCCTTGGTTACCTCCACCTCCAGCTTCCACAGCCGATAGCTGACGGTGATGGAGAGCTCACGACGCTCCAGTAACTGCATCTCGTTCACCGCCACGGAGTAGGACATGGCTTGCTCCACTAAAAAGTGTATATACCCCAGATGCACTAGACCAGAACTCTCGAAGCGGTGCAGGCCCTTGATGTACAGGATTGCACCATACCGTAGTTGGTATCCAGACATCTCCTGAGGGAAGACCTCCTGGAAGTGCATCAAGAACCTCGACGCCAGCTCCACATCCGAATCGAACATAATGTAGTCCACGTAGGGCATGATGAAGTGCCGGAGCATGTACCGCCGCCGCTTGATCTCCTGCCAGACCGGATCCGACCCCTCTTCATGCCGCTCCTCTCGCTCGTACTCTCTACGAGCGACCAGTTCCTTCTCGACCTCTGGGTCGAGGTCATCGGTGTGCTGGTGTTGGTGATGGCTGCCCATGCCGTTGGCTTCCAAATGTTCCAGCATCGCTCGATTGTGGGCGAAGAGATGAGGGTATCGGGGGAGGTTCTTTGGGAAATACACAATCGGGTTCGTGAGCTCCCCTTGGCGCATCGCTTTGAACGCCTTCTTGTAGCTCGACGACACGCGCAGCAGCGACAAGTAGCGGGAGAAGACGAAGATCAGGATGGGCAGAGACCCCAGGAAGATGATCAAGTCCGCGTGAGAGTTACGTGTGTAGAGGTCGGTGATGGGTTGAATGTGCGACGTGAGCGCTAAAATGGAATACACAACACACAGCCACAACATCGTGATGCGGATCTTCAGAGTGAGCTCGTTGTATAATGGCAGCGTCACCATGAAGGTAAGGAGCATCAACGAGCTGGCCACGAGCATCCAAATAGCGTACCCGATCATCTTGTGTATGCACCAGAATTGATCGTACAGCACAGAAGACATGAACTTAAACACGAGGTACAGTACATCCGGCACGGTGTTAAATCGGGCCATGGGGTGCTGGCTGGCCGGATTCGTCTCGGCAAACAACGTCCACATCGCCACCGCGACGGCCATGTGCAGCATCGCCCCAATGACACAGATGACCAGACTGGCGTCGGCGTACCAGGAGTGCTTGCTGATGGTATCGTACCACACCAGGTGATCACTGTCTACGGAGCGGTACGCGATCGAGATAAAGTTCTGCTGAATCGGGATAAACATGGCGGAGGAGAAGAAATACATGAGGTGCCGGAAGGCGCGAAATAGCCTCGTGTTGTACGTGGACGAGCCGGCGACATACCGCTTCGTGAAGTACACCCTCGCACCGAGGTAGCAGACGAAGATGAGATAAATAAATGTCACGACGATACACAAAATCATCGAGCCCACGAAGGAGGCGGAGGTCCCAAGGCGGTACAAGGGAATGTGTGTCAGGTTGAGTACAGAGCAGACCTGCTCCATCGCGGAACCCCATGCATGCTCCGGCATCAGCACGAGGGACATCACCTGGAGGCAGTCAATGATCATATGCCCCCACAAAAGGGTCTGGGGGTACTCCTTCGGGGCAGCCTCGAGCTCGGCCAAGAAAGGCACGAACTTCCATTTCTGATCAATGAGCTTTGCGACACGGTTGACGGAGGTACCGCTCCGCCCAAAAGAGGACGCTGACGCGCCTCCACTACTCTCCATGGCGGCAGGATACCCTCCTTCTTGTATGGTGGTTTGTTAACGGGGGTTCCTTAATTTGGTTGTTGTTTCTGGTTGCTGCTGTTTGTTTTAGATAAACAAAACACAACAAGCCAAATATATATAATAATAATACTAATGGGAAACAGCTGGGTGAATGGCGTGAAAACCAAAAAAAAGAAGGATATGTCTGTATATACACGAATAGCCCTTTTAAGTATTTAGCGCACAAAAAACAAAACAAAACAAAAATACTACAAAACGAAGCTGGCGTATATAACGAGAGTTTCAGCTTCCTTGTATCTCTTCTTCTAGCGAATCCAAAACAGATGCTCTCTACCCCTCTCTCTCTCTCTCGCTTGCTCTCTCTGCGTACACACTATGTGTATATATACAAGAGGGAGGGGAGCGGGTGAAGCAAAGCACAGCTACCTACCTAGCGCGACACATAACACACAAAAGAGCAAGTAGAGAGAAACCACACACACACAAAAAAAAAAAAAATAAAAAAAAAGGAGAAGGAGAAGTAGAACAAATAGTGAAACGAAAGAAATGCAATTAAGCTCGACAGCACAGCGCTGCTCTTCTTACCGCGAAGACGACGCGAAGGGGAAGCAAATGCAGAGATGCATCCGACCCATAACCTTTTGACCTTTTTGTTCTTGTTGTTGTTTAAATCTATCCACATGACGCACGCTGGGGAAACGAAACACCAGTGCAAAGCCCCAGTGGAATAGGATGATCAAGTGGTTGGTGTGAGTGAATTGGAACGCAAACCGCCTTGAGGGGTCGCGGGTTGATGTTAGAGAGCGCATCTACAGGAGCTTTTGTGTGCGACCGCCGCTCACAAGCAGCAAAGAAAGAGAAAATACGTGAAAAAAAAAAAGAAGAAAGAGATCGGATCCAAACTTCTAAGCTAAAAAAAAAAGAAAAGAAAAGAAAGAAGGGGTAGAGTAGAGGGATCGCAATCTCAAGAAGTTCAATGCGGACCATGGGGTGCGAGAGAGAGAGAAGTGAGTGGAGACAGGGAAACAAGGTATCAGCAAAAAAAAAAACAAAAAAAAACTGGGACGTTGCGTAGAGAACTATGTATGTATATAATCTAAAGCAGAAATAGGTGCTGCCAGACGGAAGAGGTAGGGGCGAGGCACACACACCAAAAAACAAAAAAAAAGTACTACATATACGCACGACGGAGAAACGCCCAGGTATATATATAATATGTTCTCACTCGTTCACTCATTTTTTTCAATCTCTCTCTCTCTTTCTCTTTCTCTCTCTCTCTTGTCTCGCAGGTTCCTGGAGTTTTTATGATACGATGCTAACACACATACACACTCGCACACATTTGTGCAGTGGGAAGAAGAAGCAGGAGAAGGAGGCGACGAGAGAGAGCAGGAGTTCCCATCCATACCCATTCATTTTATTCTTCACTCCTATGGAATCCTCTCTCGTTTTGTTTTTTTGGGGGGGACTCTTCCTCTTTCTTTCGCCTGCTCCTGTACATTTGTGTGCCTTGTCTATGTAGAGGTGTAATGTATTGCTTGCCTTTTTTTTTCTTTTTTTTTTCCCTTTCTGTGTTGAGTGTTACACGCCCGCACATACCTAATGAGTGATATCCAGGGTATCGGCGAAGTCGTCCGCCTCCTGCTCACCCCCCTCCTTAACTTTCACCCTTTCGAGGGTCTTGAGGAGCTTTCCTCGAATGCGGCGCTGCTCGATGCCGGTGAGGTCAATCTTGAGCTTGGGCCGCGCCATACTCATCTTGTTACAGAGAAGAATGGCGCCGTTGGAGAGCCGATTCCGAGAGAAATTTGCCTTGCGCAGCTGTGCAAAGGCCTTGGCGTACGGAATGGTTGCCTTTGACGCCGCGGAAGGCCCCCCTCCCGCTGCCCTGGCGCTATGTTTCCCTCCCATATCTGAACCAAAGTAGCGAGAGAAGAACTGCTCCAGGAGCATCCCCTGCACGTCCATCGACCCACCCTCGTCCCGCGTTGGCCTCGCCGCCCTGCCGGCGCTGGAGGCCAACGCGGCCAAGGCCCCATTATAGAGGGCGGTATTGTCTTCGCCTAGAATCGCATGCGCCATCCACTCCAGCGCTTCGTTGCTCAATTCGTTGTCGGCGACGGAGATGTCGCGCAGCGCGGGACACCACCGCAGCGTCTCCAGCAGTGGAAGGAAGCCGCAGTCCTTGAGGAGTACCGATGGCACATGCACGCGACGGACCCATCGCAGGCTGCACGGGTCGACCATGGGCTCGTTCTCGACGGTGACACTGGAGGCGATGGAGGCCGTCTCGGCGTCGTCGTCCTCAAACGGCTGGCTGCCCTCCTCCAGCTGGGCCACGATGGAGGCATTGGGGGCCACGCGATACTGCTTGCAATAATACGTGTACAGGCCCTGCGGGGTATAGAGGTTCCCGACCCAGGCGCAGAAGGGGTAGCACAGCGCCACGTTGCCTTGGGTGGGCTGGGAGGGCTTTGGAGGGGGAGCAGCGGCGGCCTCGACGGCGGTTGAGGCAGGGCGGCTGCGCTGGGGCGATCCGCCGTCCTCAACATCAGCGACGGCGCGATCGCGATATGGATTCTGTGTTGGACGAATACCTGCGAAACCTGGGGAGTGGATCTTCACGAAGCCGCTCGGGGTGATGAGCTCCTGGTTTTCCTCCGCCACCTGTGCCTCCGTATCTGTGGCGGGCTCCAATGCCTTCTTCTTCTCTTCCTCTTCCTCCACCTGGGCTTCGAGCGTTGGACTCTCCTTGATTCCCGCTTCCTTCTCCGCCCGCTCCGAGGCGTCGGCGCGCACCATCTCCTGCGTTTCGTGCGCCGCCGTCTGCGTTGCGAAGGACGTAGAGGACTCCCCGGCTTTCTTCTCCACCGCTGCTGCGTCCTCGTCCTCTCCCTGGTCGGTGGCGGAGTGGAACTCTTCTGTCATCTGGCGGCTCAGCGCGGAGGTGGTCGTATCCGACTCCACCGCCTCCTGCTGCTTCTCCTGCGCCACGCCCAAGGGATTCTTCCCTCCCTTCTCCTCGGTCGCCCCCTCTGGAAGGCTCTCCACCGAGACAAACGATTCCGCATCCTTCACCGTCGCTCGTGCATCCTCGTTCGCCCGCAGAGGATCCACCTTCTTCGCTTCCTCCTCACTAGCGGTGAGGGGCGGAGTGGATGGAGAGGCCTCGGCTTCGGCCTCGGGGGAGCTGCCCGAGCCGCTGTCGGTGCTGAAGAGCAGGTAACACGAGGCGAAGGACTCGGTTTCTTCCATGCCGCGCCTTGGCACCTTCTCCTCCTCCTCCGTCGCCGTAAGCGGAGCGCATCGGGCCTTACTAACAGGCTCCTGTTCTTCTTCATCCACCATCTGTGAAGCGGATGCGAATGACTCTCCACCCTCTTCCATCTCCTTCTCTAGATGATCTGCGGAGCCGAAGGATTCATGCTCTTCCTTCTTGGCGCGCTGTTCTTCTTCAGCCGTCAGCGGAGCGCATCGGGCCTTACTAACAGGCTCCTGTTCTTCTTCATCCACCATCTGTGAAGCAGATGCGAATGACTCTCCACCCTCTTCCATCTCCTTCTCTAGATGATCTGCGGAGCCGAAGGATTCATGCTCTTCCTTCTTGGCGCGCTGTTCTTCTTCAGCCGTCAGCGGAGCGCATCGGGCCTTACTAACAGGCTCCTGTTCTTCTTCATCCACCATCTGTGAAGCAGATGCGAATGACTCTCCACCCTCTTCCATCTCCTTCTCTAGATGATCTGCGGAGCCGAAGGATTCATGCTCTTCCTTCTTGGCGCGCTGTTCTTCTTCAGCCGTCAGCGGAGCGCATCGGGCCTTACTAACAGGCTCCTGTTCTTCTTCATCCACCATCTGTGAAGCAGATGCGAATGACTCTCCACCCTCTTCCATCTCCTTCTCTAGGTGATCTGCGGAGCCGAAGGATTCATGCTCTTCCTTCTTGGCGCGCTGTTCTTCTTCAGCCGTCAGCGGAGCGCATCGGGCCTTACTAACAGGCTCCTGTTCTTCTTCATCCACCATCTGTGAAGCAGATGCGAATGACTCTCCACCCTCTTCCATCTCCTTCTCTAGATGATCTGCGGAGCCGAAGGATTCTTCGTCGGCTATATTTGCATCCGAGCCCTCTGTGGCAGTGAGCGGGGCTGTGCGGGGCTTGACAGGTGGCTGTTCTTCGTCCTCGTCCTCTGAGCGTTCCGAGGCAGATGGAAAGGATTCTGCCCCCTCTTCCGCGTGGAGCTCTGTCGCCGTGGACCGGGGCGCCGCTGCCTCCTCCTCCCCGCCTCCCTGCTCGTACTGGCTGCGCATTCGCTCGTGCAGTGCGGCCGGCTCCATGCGCTCAATGTCGTGTGACCGAAGGCGCCGGACAACCGTCTCGGCAGAGTTGTCTCGCTCCATTTCTTCGTCGGCTGCGCCGCTTAACAAGGCACGGCGGTGGTGAAGCTGTGTGGGCGGTGAGCACGTTAGCGGAACCTCCTCTGCACACTCGACGTAGGCGAGCCGCCGCTTGGGTCGATTTTCATCTTCCTCCCTCAAGTCAGAGAAGCAGTCGTTCATCTCCTCACAGCAGTTCGCCGTTATTTCCGTAAACTCTTCGCGATCGTGCAATGCATAGAAATGCTCATGGGCGAAGTGAGACAAGCTGTCCTCTGCGACGAGGGAGTGCAGCGAGGACCAGGAGCTGCTCACGCTGGATTCAAAGGAGTTGTTCTCATTGTGGGTCGCCACCTCCTCCTTCTTTCCCTTGTTACGCCACAGCGCATAGAGGTGCAGACCGGGTGGGAGGCTCGAGCTGCCGTGACGAGTGCTGCCCTTGTCCTTGTCCTTCTGGGTCGCCACCGTGGCATCGATAAGGCTGTCCATCGGCTAACGTTCCAGGCAACCAAAAACGGGGTGGGGTTGGGGGTGGACGAAAGAACGGGCCTGCTCCACGGCACGGGCTGCTAGGCTAGGTTCGGTAAGCGTACCTATGTGGAAGGTCCTTTGCTCCTTCCGTCTTCTCCCAGAAGGTATGATTCGTTCAACTTGCCTGTCTCTGCTGCTTCGTAGTGACTGGAAAAGAACAAAGCGCTGCTGCAGAAACTGAAGAAAGTGCTATTTTTTTTTGTTTGTTTTTGATGGTTTCTTCTCGTTCCTCGACGTACTTATTATTATTTTTTTTTTTTAAAGAAAAACAACAACAACAACAACAACCTTAAGTAGTTAAATATTCTATATCACAATTTGTACATAAAAAATAAAAGAAGGAACGCTCCACAGCGGAAAACGTGATAAAAAGGAAAAAGAAGAAAGAAAGAACGCGGATACACAAAAGCTACGAACGAGTGGGGAGGACGCGGGTGGGTTAAGAGAAGGACAGAGTGATAAATAAATATATAAATATAAATAAATAAATAAATAAAATAAAATAGGGACTCTGTGCGCCTTATCAATCGGTCGAAGGAACAAAAGAGGGCAAATACGCGTCCAGCTCGCCACTGAACGATATTAGCACCTAACCACAGAATTATTGTTAAAAAGGTTTAAAAAGAAGAAGAAAAAAAAAGAAAAGGAGGGGGCGTTAGAAGAAGACATGGCAAGAAATCACATCATCTCAGATCCAACGCATGTCAGACACACAAGAATAAGGGAAGGAAATGCGAGCATCCATCCACCCCCCCCAGACACCGTCGCCGGCCGCTAGCCGGGCACACCTGCCTGCCTGCCTGCCTACCGCGGCGTATCCCAGAGTACAGTACTTGCCTAGATATTAGCGTTATTTCATGAGACACTGAAAAGGATTCTCTCTCTCTTACTCTCACTCTTTCTTCCTTTCTTTCTTTCTCTTTTATTTTTAAAGTAAAAACAAACAATAGTGTGTTATGGTCCTAAACAACAACAACAACAACAACAAAAAGTGTTCCTAGTGAGTGATCTCCGCAGAAGACGAGGTCGGCCATCAAAGAAGAAGAGAGTAGAGTCGCACAAAAGGAAGAGAAACAGCAGAACACCGAATAAATAAATAATAATAATAATAATAATAATCGTAATCATAATAATAAATATAGGAGAGGGGAACGACACACACACAAAGAGCAATAATCCGTCATCAGACTTCCACTTTTTTTTTCCTTTTTGTTTTCTTCCTTTCGTTATCTAATACAACCGCAGCTGATGATGATGATTATTATTAGTAGTAGTACTATGCTGATACCCTTTTCTTTTCCTTTTTCTTTTTCTTTGTTCCGTTCAGCTCTCCTTCACTGTTGTTGAACTCTGTCTCTCTGTCTCTCGCTTTTTTTTTCCCCTTTTCTTTCTCTTTCTCTTTTTTTTTTTTTACAAAAAAGAAACAAACAACTACTTTTGTTTCTTTTTCCTCTTTTGGGTCTCGTGTTAAAGGTGTGGGCGGCGAGAGCTTGAGGTTGTTGATCTGTGAGTTGGTTTGGCCGGATCCATCGGCCGAGGATCGGGGAAAGTTAAGAGCAGGGGAGGGGATAATAATCCTTTGCAGCTCTCTCTTTCTCCACCTCCCCTCCTTCATTTGTGGCGTTCGTCGTACTTTTTCATAGACTACTGTGCCCACGGCCCGTGAGCAGAGCAACGAAAGAGAGAGAGAGAGAGAGAGAGAGAAAAAAAGACTGGTGCTGGCTCCACTGACGCATCTATACCCCTCTATCTCTACTTCTTCTTCTTCCCCGGCTGCTTGGTGGCCGCTGGTGGCTTCTTTCCCTCGATGCTTACCTTGTTGTCCAGGCCCATCGTCTCGATCACGGCGCCCCAGCCAACAGTAATCTTGCCCTCACGGATGGTGAACTTTAGGCCCTTTTCCACGGGCATGGGGTAGGCGAGCGTCAAAATCAGCTCGCGGTTGTCCCCGGGCATACACATGAGCTTACCTTCCGCCTCCTTGAGCTCTGCGGCCGCCTTCTTCTGCTCTTCGGGGTCCTTGCCCGCCTTCTTGGCCAGCTGCTGCGCCAGCACCTCCGTCTCGGGGAAGTTCATGTCCGCCGTGATGTCGGCGCAGCGGAAGAAGAGCTGGGGGCGGTAGTGCGGGCAGAAGCCGGTGCGCCGCCCGCCCTCGTCCTTGGTCAGTACATACACCTGCGCCTTGATCTTGTTGAAGAGCTGTGTGCTACCCGGGGCAGCGAGCACCATGCCACGCTCCACGTTGTCTTTGGACAGATTGGTGGTGTCCCCTGTGGGGAGGAGGCCGACACCAACCGAGTCACCCGGCATCGCCTGATCCAGTGTCTTGTGGTACATCTCAATGTTGCTCACCTTCACCTTGGACTTCTTGGCACTGAAGCCGACCAGCTCTGCCTCGTCCGCCACCTTCAGGATGCCTTGGTCCACGCGGCCCGTCACAATCACCGCTTTCTTCTCCCCTGCATTGCCCGTCTCGTACACGTGTTCAATCGCGAGCAGGAACGGCTTATCGGTGTTACGCGGGGGGTCGGGGATCCACTCATCGCACTTTCTGACCAGCTCCATAATCTTCTCCTCGTACTTGGCGTCGCCCTCGAGGGCCTTGAGGGCCGAGCCGCGAACAATGGGCGTGTCCTCCGGGAATTTGTACTTCTCCAGTTGCTCACGAATGTCCAGCTCCGCGAGCTCGGCGAACTCGTCGTCCACCATATCACACTTGTTGATGAAGCCTACGAGAGCCGGAAGGCCAATCTGAGAGCAAATGAGCAGGTGCTCTCGGGTCTGCGGCATCACGCCGTCGGTCGCCGCTACAACGATAATGCCACCATCCATCTGCGCCGCCCCTGTGATCATGTTCTTCACGAAGTCCATGTGCCCAGGGCAGTCGATGTGCCCATAGTGGCGCTTCTCGCTCTCGTATTCGACGTGGGTGGCGTTGATCGTGATCTTCCGGCTTTTTTCTTCTGGTGATTTGTCGATGGCGAAGTAGTCCATGGCCACGGCCTGGCCCTTCTTGGCCAGCACGGTGGTGATGGCAGACGTTAAGGTGGTCTTGCCGTGATCGACGTGCCCCACCGTACCGATGATCATGTGCGGCTTGCCGCGCACAAAGGCCTCCTTCTTCGGGGCCAGCAGTCGACGCGTTGCGCCGCTGCGAAGAAGGCTGGAGCGAAGCATGTCTTCAGATCAGGTGGGGGTTGTGGGGGTAGGTTTGCCGGTGTGTGTGTGTGTGAATTAAATATGAATAAGAGAGTTAAGGTAATGGAATAATAAATATGTAGTCCTGTATGGAACAACAAACAAGCAAACTAAAAAAAAAAAGGGGGGATGTGTGTGTGTGTGTGAAGAAGAAGTTAGTGGCGAAGATGAATAGAAAAGAAAGGCAAGAAGTAGTCCCACTGTATGTGTATGTATGGATGGATGGATGAACTCGATGCCTGTTGACGTCTCTAGCAATACTCGATCCCGTGCTCTGCAGTATCTCCTTCCCACAACAATATATGCACAAAAAGAATAATAATCATAATAATGAAAAAAAAAAGAAAGAGAGAATGAAAACAAGAAGAATCCATTTAAGCAGCGCTGAGCAGAGAAAAACCGAAGTCAGTGCGCCTCACACACACAAGATGTTTCAAACACACTTCCCAGAACAATGTTGTGCTCTTTTCATTTTTTTTTGATTTTCTGTGTACGGAAGGTGCTGGCGAGAGAAAGAAGAAGGAAGAAAAGGCAGAACAAAGAGAGAGAGAGAAGGTAGCAAGAGAAGGTGAACCCTCCCTCTCCCCCTCCTCTCTCCCTTTAGGAATACTCCAACACTGACGGTTACACAGACATGATGTACATCATACACGGGGGGGGGGATATCGCACGCACACAACATCTGCCAACGCCACCACGTTCCGCTTCTTCCTGTTGCCTCTCTTCTTCTTAAATGGCACACCAGTACACCGTCACCACCGCATAAATATGTGCGGAGAGGTCGTGCGCATGGCTCACCCACCCGTCCGCCGCACCGTAGAAACAGCTGGAGCAAACATGCATGCCCGCACCGCACTTCCGCATGATCATACAGTGCGCCACGTACTTGTACGGCTTACCGAGGCCAAGGAGGCGCTCTAGAATACCATCACAAATGAGCTGTATCCACGTCTTGCACTTCACGTGATCGTAGCGCTGGGCTGTGTCTTCCTCGTCGCCACCATCTGAGCCGTCATCCTCGAAGTATGGAGAGAGAACCTGCAGAATGATGTTCTTCACCTCGTTGCTCGCAATGCCGACCAGCTCGTGCTCCGCGTGCTCCTGTTCCTCCTCTGCACCCTCCTCTTCGTTGTCGGTCGCGGAGTTGCCACCGATGCCCCCGCTGGCGCTCGTGCCGAACTCGCCGGATGCAGGGGAGGCGGCGATGGCCTGACCGCCTTCTTCTGTTAGTGTGCCCGATACATCGTCCCGGGCCTTGGGGGAAACCACCTCGTTCGATCCTGCCTGGGTCTCCGCCAGCTCCTTCTTATCATCTGAGGACGACATCTATGAGAGAAAGAAGGAGGCGTAGGAGTGCGGTGGAGAGAGATGATAAATATAGGGCGCGACGTGAAAAACAGTATAGGAGTACGGCAACCGGGTACCAAGGCCTATAATTTATATTGTTCAATAGATGTTGTCTGTAAGCAGTATGCTGCGACACGGGGAAAGTACCAACAAAATTTCTAAAAGGATACAGAGATGGGGAAATGGAGAGAAAGGTTTCGTGTGGACGAAGATCAAACAACACGTCAGAGGAAAGAAAAAACACAAAGGAGAGAGGTGCCTAATGAATGTCAAAACCTTCAAGTACAACTCTTCCTGTGATGCACTCATTACTTTATCACTTTCCCTTTTCTTGTGTGTGTGAGTGAGAGAGAGAGAGAGAGTACGTGTGGGAGGAGGAGGAGGGGGGGGGGGGAACAGACGGTCAGACCGCTATTGCCTCCGTCGCACACACACACACACACACACACACACTCTCTCTCTCTCTTCTTCTTCTTCTTATAGCCTAGGTCGTGACGAGCAGACTGCGAGCCTGCAGCATCTCCTGCGCGTCCATCCCCAGCCATTCTTCGCACCACGTCGGGTGCTGGAGCAGCAGCTGTCCCACCATGGCTCGCATCCGACGCGGGTCTCCCACGAGACGAACGTACTCGTTCGCTCCGGTGATAGAAATAAAGCGCCAGCGCTGCAATTGGTAGAGCGCCTGCCGCAGCGCCGACCTCTCCACCGGCCTAGGGGATCCAGCAGATCGGCTCGTACTGCGGTTGGCGGCGCTCGACGTCGAGGATGGGGCGGTAAGATCATCAAGAAGGTCCTCTACGGTGCGCACAATGCTGCCCGACGACGCCGCAGCGGCCAAGGCGGTGGCGGCGGCAGCAGAGGAACGTATGTGGGTGTTCTCCGTGCTGACGCGGCTCGCCGTCGTGGAGAGGGTGCTATAGCGTAGCGTGAGCGTACAGAGCACAAGGAAGACCTCTTTGCTGCCGTATCCGAGCTCCACCCAATGCCCATCCTCCGATACGATATCGCACCACTCCGCCGCGCTCAGCAGCTGCTGCGGGGCCGATGCCATACAGATCACCCCCGAGTCATCATCGCGACGGTCGACCGGTCCACCCGGTACCACCGCCGCATTTCTCTTCCCCGTTGGGTTACTGGTCCATGTGCGGTGTGCCATCGGGGCAACGGTCGACCCGAGGCCTGCGATGCATCGCCACTGCCGCAGCCGGAGAGCGGAAGAGAAGGTCGTCACCCCCGGGTCCCACACGTGTGAAGGAGGAGAAGCAGTAGTCTGGTGCTGTTGTTGTTGTTGTTGGTGGTGGTGGTGGTATGGATGAAGAGGATGGGGTTTCGTTTCCGTCTCCACGGCAGCGGCACCGGCACCGAGATCGAGTAGTGGTGGAGGTGGGGGAAGAAGATGGTACGGAAAACGTTCGCGCTTCTCTTGCTGCTGTTGCCATAATTTCTTCGTTGTGGCGGAGCGGCGTCGTGCCCCCAGTTTGCGCAGTACTGGTGGGAGTGTCATATCACGCGTCAGAAAAGGAAAACATGTGCAGGTGAACACCCCTGGCGGAGTTGGGCGGCCATGGAAGGTCTCCTCTTTGCTGAAGGAAGCCAATGCCGACGGCGTGGAGTAAGAGAGCGGAGGGGGAGCGAGGCCCGACACGAAGTGCAGCAGTAGGTGCACCGCTGCGGCGTCCGGATGAGCGCCGGTCGAGCGCAGTAAGCCGCCCCGAGGAGTTGTAAAGGAGGCGAATTCACGCTCGAGGAGGCGGCGCAGCAGGGCGAAGGGAGAGAGCAGCGTATCCTCGAAGCCACCGCACAGGGAGGGCGCCGCGATGGATGCCGCGGGGCGGGCACGGGGCCGCTTCCTTTTGTGGTTCCCGCCCACCACCTCCGTGCCGGGTAACGCCGCGTCCTCGTCTCCGCAGTTGTCGGCCTCCTCGTCTTCTTCTTGCTGCTGCTGCTGCCCCTCCTGTGCTGCTGCCCGCTGTCTCTGCTGCTGGTGGTAACGAGTGGTTCGTCGGAGGGACAGCAGAACCTCGTTTAGAATTCGCTGCCGCCGGCCCAACGTAATGAGCGAGAGGCGGCCGGAGAAACAGCGGGAGAGCATCGCCGCCGCCTCCGCAGTGGCGGACATGGCGGTGTCGTCCCCCGCTGCCTCCCACGCCAACGCGAGGGAATCCAGCGCCTCGTCGCCATCCACGGAAGTGGTATCAACCCCGGATCGAAGCGCTCGCCGGCGCTCCTGCTGCCAGTGAAGCGCCACGGCCAAGCAAAGGCTGGCATCCGTTGGCTCTGCCGCCGCTACCACTTCCTCCGACGGCGGTTCCCCTGCGGTTCTGTTCTTCTGCGCCCCTCTTCCCTGTCGATGGTCTCTCCTCGCTTGAGTGGCCAAGGGCTCCTGCGTGGGTCCCGCCTCCCCCCTGCGCTCCACACGCGCTGCCTCCATCGCCGGGACGGGGGGAAGATCCCTAGCATGCCGAAGCTCATCGAGGACGGCGTCGCACAGCTGTACCATCACCTGAGCAAACAAAAGGCTGTGCCGGTGTAAGCACGCTCGCAGGTGCTGCTGGGCGAGGGCGCTGCCTTTCGAAGGCGCGTCGTCTCGCAGTGGCGCTTCTGCCGCTGCTCCTGCGTGCGATGATACGGCTCGCCTGTGCGTCGCACCCGCGGTGGTACTCCGATTCGACGATCCTGCTGCGGCTGCGGCACACGAGGGACCTGGTGCGGTGTACGCTGCCTGCAAGAACTGCGGCTGAGATCCTCTTGAACGAGCGTTGGACATCGGGCGGCCGTACAGGAGGTGTGGCGATGCCCCGAGGCTGGGGGCGAGCTCTCGAACTCTGCGCAGCAAACTGTCCAAGCGCCGTGTGGTCACAGCGCGGGTCCCCGCCCCGACGACGGCCCTCGCCTGCCCCTCGTCCTCCCATGACTCGGTGTCGCTCTCGCCGGAGGAGGTCTCCTCGCCCTCTTCGTCTTCCTCCTCATCGTCGTTGTCCCGCACTTCCTCGTCATGCCGGGCCTCCTCACGCAGAGTCGCGTGGGCCTCGACGCGGGTTTGGAACACCTCTCGAATGCGCTGCAGGGTGGCCCGCACCAGCCGGCGGGGGGTCCATTGCAGCAGTGGCAAGTGCCGGGCCTCGGGCGTGAGTCTGCTGGAGAGACGCTTCTCCAAGTGCCGTAAGTCCGGCGCAGCGCTCGTCAGCAGAAAAACAAACCCCGGGGTGACAGCTGGAGCCGCACCGGCACCTCCAACAGCCGGCCCACCTGCTCCGTTGTTTTCCGCCGCGTCATGCAGCAGGCCAGCGAGGACGTAGAGCACTTGATCGCACCATAGCCCAAACGTGTCAACCTGGTGAATGCACACGACGGTACTCACCCCGTACTGCCGCAGCAGCAGCAGAGCGGCGTGGAGGAAGGGCAGAGATGTGCTGGCGCTGTCTTGCTGCGGCGTGGCGGTGGAGTAGATCAAGGAAGGATGCGCTGGGTCGTCTTCACCCGCCTCCTCTTCAACATCCTCCTCGCTCTCCCTGCGGTGGCGCCGGCCTCCCGCCGTTGTTACACGGCCGTTGGGCGGATTCTGGGCCGCCGCCGCCTCGAGCCGCTCGGGGTAGTGAAACACGCGACCAAAATCAAACGTGCCCGTTCGAATCGACCAATCTGCCTCCCGAACCGCTGCGGATGACTCGGAGAGGAGGAAGGCGAGCAGTTGGTCCGCCACGGTGCGCAGGGCCGCTTCTTCAGTCCGCAGGGTCGCCCCATCCAAGTGGAGGACCAGGGTGTTCGGGCACCGGCGGCGGGTGTCCTCTGCGAGCAGCCGTAGCAGCCGTGACTTGCCGCAGCCGGTCGGCCCCCAGAGGACCTGACAGGCCCGGTGGCCCAGCGCGCAGGCGGCGGCGATGGCCCCGCGGAGGTGGTAGAAAGAGGTGGCGTGGGCCTCTATGGATCGCTGCTTGAGTAGCGCTGCCTCCTCCGCCTCCGCCTCCTCCTCTGCCTCCTCGGCGGTTGGAAATCGGTTCTCCCCACCTGCATCGCTTCCCGCCGACCGCACTGTAGGGGTGCTGGGTGGGGTGAGACCTCTTTCGCCGACGGAAAGAAAACACAGGCTCGTCGCGAGCGTCAAGTGGGGCAGCAATCGGCACGCAAGAGAGGTCAGGTGCTGCTCTGCATCCGCGACGAAATCTGCAGTAGCACCCGTATAGATATGCGGTGCCGTATCCAAGGAACACGTTGGCTCTGCACAGTGCCAATGCACTTGCTGCGCATGCCACTGATCAAGCCGCTGCCGCACACGCTCGCAGCGTACGTCCGCTGCAGGCGCTCGATTCTGTTCGGGAGGCGATGGCGTCGCCTGCTTCCCCGCAGACCGTGCCGCAGATGGAGGCTGTTTCTTAGCCGTCCGTGCATTTCTTCCAGGGGCGAGACTCTGCCGACTGCGACGACTGCTTGCAGGTTCATGCGTGGCCTTTGCCGAAGGGATCGACTGGGGTGGCGGGGCCGGGGCGGCAGTGGAGCTTCTATTTCCACTGGCCACTCTGCGAGATCCCCTTGGAGGCATCGCTCGTAACGCTCCACCTAAAGACAAAGGATAACAAATATAACACGAATAATAGTCAACACCACCCTACACTACATATATAAAAACTATATATAATAGTTTGCAGCGTTCCTTGCTATGACACCGTGTTTCGAAAGCCCCTCTATCCGTTTCTACACCGCGTCATCTTATATATCACCGATAGGGTGAGGGAATAAAAAGGAAGCAACGAAGGAGACGAAGCAAACAATTGCATTTTCATGACACGTAAAAAGAAGGTAATCAGATACGATGGCGAGAATATACCCATCGGCAACAAAGTAAAGCGTTCGACTCTATCGGATATTTGTTTGTTGATCATTGCAACCTTTGGCAGGAACCTCACCACCGCTAAGCATACCTAGGTATACCGCGACGGCTAAAAAACCTTCCGCACGAAGCAATTTGTATAAAATAATAAAAGAGGGTACAGGCAAATAATAAACATCAAAACTGACAACAAGAAAACAGCACGGCTTCGCTATCTTCGCGAAGGGTGGGTTTGCCAAACAACCCAAACTTGGAAAACATTCACTTTTTCCAAGGATCCGGGTCGTGGTGGGATCCATATCGGGGGTGGGTGGGTCGGCGAAAGCAAAAGCTTAGCAGTAAAAGTATCGAAGAACACGATGCCTTCCTGTACTGTCAATCAGAAAGAAGAAATCCGGAAAAATAAACATTTGTCTCACGCACATAGCTTTGTTCCATGAAGTATCATCGTGACAGATTGTATGGCTAACTCTAGCGTGCCCGCTATAGTTACCCATATTGTTTTTATCATTATCATTTCATTATTTCTTCTGTTCGTTCTTATTTTTATTCCTCTCGCAAGCTTCCATAATACTACGTTTGCCTTTTTGTCCACTCTGCTGTATTATTGTTTTTCTATTTGTATGTGTACAGTAATACTACGTTTGCCTTAGCGTTTCGCTAAGGTACTCTTCGAAAAAGCCATCCCACCCGCCCCCATTATTCCCGCCACGACGCGGATCCTAAGGGGAAAAATGACGATGTTTCTCCAAGTTTGGGTGGCGCGGCCACCTATGCCCACCACTTCGCTGAAGAGTTTGTCATTTACTGCACCCCACTGTATTATCTTCTCCGCTGTACCTTCTGTATTTACGGTATCGCGGCTGGGTAGGTTTTTAGCGGCTCTGTGTGATGTTTCCCCTACATCGCCGCTCAAAACAAACAACTGTGACACACCACCCGGCACTGGTTTCCATCCGTACATTAGGATGATTGTTTTGATAGGGATCTGTTTTGCTGTGGATTTTGAATGAATCTTTTGTTTCGTCTCCCCGGTTTGTTTCACTTCTATTCCTCCCACCCCGCTACGCCTGCTCTGCTTTGCTCAATATTTGTACACATATGGTAGTCCTCATGTGTGTATATCGGTCCGCTCGTCGATTGGTTTTCATCATCGCAAAGCAGCAGGCGTGCACACGTGCCAGGCGGGGAATCAGCCAAAGGGCGTGTGTAGCCCAGTTGTGTCGTGTCGATCACGAGGCTCAGACGCGCACTACAACTTTTGTCATCCTCTTGGCCCGCTCCAGCACCGCGCCATCGCGTGGATCAGTACAGAACCTCGTAGCGAGGGCGTTGCGTTGCTCAGCACGGGACTCTCAGAGCGCACTACAACGGCTGTCATCCTCTCCGCAGTCAAGGCGAACACACAAACACACATACATACACACATACACAGAGAGACACAGCCCATCCCCCGCAGGCATGCGCCACACACGCATCAGACGTATTACGGATTATCATCGCGAGGGAAGTCAGTGCACAGTGCTCTGATTTGGATCCGTCTGAATGTCTGTCATCACGCGCGTGGGTGCGCACACCCTGCAGCACGCAGCAACTCTCGGGGAACTATCACCCGCTGCGTCTCATCGATAGGAGTCGCGGCGGCTACGGGTCCCCTCGCTCGCCTGCCCCGCCGCAGCGCCGCGCCGCGCACAACACCGCACGGCACGGGGGCAGCTCGCAGGGATATCTCCATCCCCTGAAATCGCCACGCAGCGATGACGGCGCTGGGAGGCGTTAGACAGGATGTCGCGGCTCGGCTGCCATGGTCGCAGCCGCAGCACCAGCCGCATCGGGGGCACGACGGGTGCCGCCGCTGCGTCCGGTACGGTGGGGGAAGGAAAGGCCTCTCTGCCGCACAACCCCCCCCCCCCTTCTTCTACGAGCCTGCGATCGGAATAAAGAGAAAAAACGGGAGAAAGAAAAGAGTCAGGCATAGAGCCAAAACAATGTGGAGACTACTTTGTTCTCCTCACTATCTGAACAACACGAGTGTGCTGCTATATATATTTGGTACTTCTTTTTGTCCACTCTGCTGTATTATTGTTTTTCTATTTGTATGTGTACAGTAATACTACGTTTGCCTTAGCGTTTCGCTAAGGTACTCTTCGAAAAAGCCATCCCACCCGCCCCCATTATTCCCGCCACGACGCGGATCCTAAGGGGAAAAATGACGATGTTTCTCCAAGTTTGGGTGGCGCGGCCACCTATGCCCACCACTTCGCTGAAGAGTTTGTCATTTACTGCACCCCACTGTATTATCTTCTCCGCTGTACCTTCTGTATTTACGGTATCGCGGCTGGTAGGTTTTAGCGGCTCTGTGTGATGTTTTCCCTACATCGCCGCTCAAAACAAACAACTGTGACACACCACCCGGCACTGGTTTCCATCCGTACATTAGGATGATTGTTTTGATAGGGATCTGTTTTGCTGTGGATTTTGAATGAATCTTTTGTTTCGTCTCCCCGGTTTGTTTCACTTCTATTCCTCCCACCCCGCTACGCCTGCTCTGCTTTGCTCAATATTTGTACACATATGGTAGTCCTCATGTGTGTATATCGGTCCGCTCGTCGATTGGTTTTCATCATCGCAAAGCAGCAGGCGTGCACACGTGCCAGGCGGGGAATCAGCCAAAGGGCGTGTGTAGCCCAGTTGTGTCGTGTCGATCACGAGGCTCAGACGCGCACTACAACTTTTGTCATCCTCTTGGCCCGCTCCAGCACCGCGCCATCGCGTGGATCAGTACAGAACCTCGTAGCGAGGGCGTTGCGTTGCTCAGCACGGGACTCTCAGAGCGCACTACAACGGCTGTCATCCTCTCCGCAGTCAAGGCGAACACACAAACACACATACATACACACATACACAGAGAGACACAGCCCATCCCCCGCAGGCATGCGCCACACACGCATCAGACGTATTACGGATTATCATCGCGAGGGAAGTCAGTGCACAGTGCTCTGATTTGGATCCGTCTGAATGTCTGTCATCACGCGCGTGGGTGCGCACACCCTGCAGCACGCAGCAACTCTCGGGGAACTATCACCCGCTGCGTCTCATCGATAGAGTCGCGGCGGCTACGGGTCCCTCGCTCGCCTGCCCGCCGCAGCGCCGCGCCGCGCACAACACCGCACGGCACGGGGCAGCTCGCAGGATATCTCCATCCTGAAATCGCCACGCAGCGATGACGGCGCTGGGAGGCGTTAGACAGGATGTCGCGGCTCGGCTGCCATGGTCGCAGCCGCAGCACCAGCCGCATCGGGGGCACGACGGGTGCCGCCGCTGCGTCCGGTACGGTGGGGGAAGGAAAGGCCTCTCTGCCGCACAACCCCCCACCCCCTCCCCCTTCTTCTACGAGCCTGCGATCGGAATAAAGAGAAAAAACGGGAGAAAGAAAAGAGTCAGGCATAGAGCCAAAACAATGTGGAGACTACTTTGTTCTCCTCACTATCTGAACAACACGAGTGTGCTGCTATATATATTTGGTACTTCTTTTGTCCACTCTGCTGTATTATTGTTTTTCTATTTGTATGTGTACAGTAATACTACGTTTGCCTTAGCGTTTCGCTAAGGTACTCTTCGAAAAGCCATCCCACCCGCCCCCATTATTCCCGCCACGACGCGGATCCTAAGGGAAAAATGACGATGTTTCTCCAAGTTTGGGTGGCGCGGCCACCTATGCCCACCACTTCGCTGAAGAGTTTGTCATTTACTGCACCCCACTGTATTATCTTCTCCGCTGTACCTTCTGTATTTACGGTATCGCGGCTGGGTAGGTTTTTAGCGGCTCTGTGTGATGTTTTCCCTACATCGCCGCTCAAAACAAACAACTGTGACACACCACCCGGCACTGGTTTCCATCCGTACATTAGGATGATTGTTTTGATAGGGATCTGTTTTGCTGTGGATTTTGAATGAATCTTTTGTTTCGTCTCCCCGGTTTGTTTCACTTCTATTCCTCCCACCCCGCTACGCCTGCTCTGCTTTGCTCAATATTTGTACACATATGGTAGTCCTCATGTGTGTGTATATCGGTCCGCTCGTCGATTGGTTTTCATCATCGCAAAGCAGCAGGCGTGCACACGTGCCAGGCGGGGAATCAGCCAAAGGCGTGTGTAGCCCAGTTGTGTCGTGTCGATCACGAGGCTCAGACGCGCACTACAACTTTTGTCATCCTCTTGGCCCGCTCCAGCACCGCGCCATCGCGTGGATCAGTACAGAACCTCGTAGCGAGGGCGTTGCGTTGCTCAGCACGGGACTCTCAGAGCGCACTACAACGGCTGTCATCCTCTCCGCAGTCAAGGCGAACACACAAACACACATACATACACACATACACAGAGAGACACAGCCCATCCCCCGCAGGCATGCGCCACACACGCATCAGACGTATTACGGATTATCATCGCGAGGGAAGTCAGTGCACAGTGCTCTGATTTGGATCCGTCTGAATGTCTGTCATCACGCGCGGGTGCGCACACCCTGCAGCACGCAGCAACTCTCGGGAACTATCACCCGCTGCGTCTCATCGATAGAGTCGCGGCGGCTACGGGTCCCTCGCTCGCCTGCCCGCCGCAGCGCCGCGCCGCGCACAACACCGCACGGCACGGGGCAGCTCGCAGGATATCTCCATCCCTGAAATCGCCACGCAGCGATGACGGCGCTGGGAGGCGTTAGACAGGGATGTCGCGGCTCGGCTGCCATGGTCGCAGCCGCAGCACCAGCCGCATCGGGGGCACGACGGGTGCCGCCGCTGCGTCCGGTACGGTGGGGAAGGAAAGGCCTCTCTGCCGCACAACCCCACCCCTCCCCTTCTTCTACGAGCCTGCGATCGGAATAAAGAGAAAAACGGGAGAAAGAAAAGAGTCAGGCATAGAGCCAAAACAATGTGGAGACTACTTTGTTCTCCTCACTATCTGAACAACACGAGTGTGCTGCTATATATATTTGGTACTTCTTTTGTCCACTCTGCTGTATTATTGTTTTTCTATTTGTATGTGTACAGTAATACTACGTTTGCCTTAGCGTTTCGCTAAGGTACTCTTCGAAAAGCCATCCCACCCGCCCCCATTATTCCCGCCACGACGCGGATCCTAAGGGGAAAAATGACGATGTTTCTCCAAGTTTGGGTGGCGCGGCCACCTATGCCCACCACTTCGCTGAAGAGTTTGTCATTTACTGCACCCCACTGTATTATCTTCTCCGCTGTACCTTCTGTATTTACGGTATCGCGGCTTGGTAGGTTTTAGCGGCTCTGTGTGATGTTTTCCCTACATCGCCGCTCAAAACAAACAACTGTGACACACCACCCGGCACTGGTTTCCATCCGTACATTAGGATGATTGTTTTGATAGGGATCTGTTTTGCTGTGGATTTTGAATGAATCTTTGTTTCGTCTCCCCGGTTTGTTTCACTTCTATTCCTCCCACCCCGCTACGCCTGCTCTGCTTTGCTCAATATTTGTACACATATGGTAGTCCTCATGTGTGTGTATATCGGTCCGCTCGTCGATTGGTTTTCATCATCGCAGCAGCAGGCGTGCACACGTGCCAGGCGGGGAATCAGCCAAAGGGCGTGTAGCCCAGTTGTGTCGTGTCGATCACGAGGCTCAGACGCGCACTACAACTTTGTCATCCTCTTGGCCCGCTCCAGCACCGCGCCATCGCGTGGATCAGTACAGAACCTCGTAGCGAGGGCGTTGCGTTGCTCAGCACGGGACTCTCAGAGCGCACTACAACGGCTGTCATCCTCTCCGCAGTCAAGGCGAACACACAAACACACATACATACACACATACACAGAGACACAGCCCATCCCCGCAGGCATGCGCACACACGCATCAGACGTATTACGGATTATCATCGCGAGGGAAGTCAGTGCACAGTGCTCTGATTTGGATCCGTCTGAATGTCTGTCATCACGCGCGTGGGTGCGCACACCCTGCAGCACGCAGCAACTCTCGGGAACTATCACCCGCTGCGTCTCATCGATAGGAGTCGCGGCGGCTACGGGTCCCCTCGCTCGCCTGCCCCGCCGCAGCGCCGCGCCGCGCACAACACCGCACGGCACGGGGGCAGCTCGCAGGGATATCTCCATCCCCTGAAATCGCCACGCAGCGATGACGGCGCTGGGAGGCGTTAGACAGGGATGTCGCGGCTCGGCTGCCATGGTCGCAGCCGCAGCACCAGCCGCATCGGGGCACGACGGGGCCGCCGCTGCGTCCGGTACGGTGGGGGAAGGAAAGGCCTCTCTGCCGCACAACCCCCCCCCCCCCCTTCTTCTACGAGCCTGCGATCGGAATAAAGAGAAAAAACGGGAGAAAGAAAAGAGTCAGGCATAGAGCCAAAACAATGTGGAGACTACTTTGTTCTCCTCACTATCTGAACAACACGAGTGTGCTGCTATATATATTTGGTACTTCTTTTTGTCCACTCTGCTGTATTATTGTTTTCTATTTGTATGTGTACAGTAATACTACGTTTGCCTTAGCGTTTCGCTAAGGTACTCTTCGAAAAGCCATCCCACCCGCCCCATTATTCCCGCCACGACGCGGATCCTAAGGGGAAAAATGACGATGTTTCTCCAAGTTTGGGTGGCGCGGCCACCTATGCCCACCACTTCGCTGAAGAGTTTGTCATTTACTGCACCCACTGTATTATCTTCTCCGCTGTACCTTCTGTATTTACGGTATCGCGGCTGGGTAGGTTTTAGCGGCTCTGTGTGATGTTTTCCTACATCGCCGCTCAAAACAAACAACTGTGACACACCACCCGGCACTGGTTTCCATCCGTACATTAGGATGATTGTTTTGATAGGGATCTGTTTTGCTGTGGATTTTGAATGAATCTTTTGTTTCGTCTCCCCGGTTTGTTTCACTTCTATTCCTCCCACCCCGCTACGCCTGCTCTGCTTTGCTCAATATTTGTACACATATGGTAGTCCTCATGTGTGTGTATATCGGTCCGCTCGTCGATTGGTTTTCATCATCGCAAAGCAGCAGGCGTGCACACGTGCCAGGCGGGGAATCAGCCAAAGGGCGTGTGTAGCCCAGTTGTGTCGTGTCGATCACGAGGCTCAGACGCGCACTACAACTTTGTCATCCTCTTGGCCCGCTCCAGCACCGCGCCATCGCGTGGATCAGTACAGAACCTCGTAGCGAGGGCGTTGCGTTGCTCAGCACGGGACTCTCAGAGCGCACTACAACGGCTGTCATCCTCTCCGCAGTCAAGGCGAACACACAACACACATACATACACACATACAGAGAGACACAGCCCATCCCCGCAGGCATGCGCCACACGCATCAGACGTATTACGGATTATCATCGCGAGGGAAGTCAGTGCACAGTGCTCTGATTTGGATCCGTCTGAATGTCTGTCATCACGCGCGTGGGTGCGCACACCCTGCAACGCAGCAACTCGGGGAACTATCACCCGCTGCGTCTCATCGATAGAGTCGCGGCGGCTACGGGTCCTCGCTCGCCTGCCCGCCGCCGCCGCGCCGCGCACAACACCGCACGGCACGGGGGCAGCTCGCAGGGATATCTCCATCCCCTGAAATCGCCACGCAGCGATGACGGCGCTGGGAGGCGTTAGACAGGGATGTCGCGGCTCGGCTGCCATGGTCGCAGCCGCAGCACCAGCCGCATCGGGGCACGACGGGTGCCGCCGCTGCGTCCGTACGGTGGGGAAGGAAAGGCCTCTGCCGCACAACCCCCACCTCCCTTCTTCTACGAGCCTGCGATCGGAATAAAGAGAAAAAACGGGAGAAAGAAAAGAGTCAGGCATAGAGCCAAAACAATGTGGAGACTACTTTGTTCTCCTCACTATCTGAACAACACAGTGTGCTGCTATATATATTTGGTACTTCTTTTGTCCACTCTGCTGTATTATTGTTTTCTATTTGTATGTGTGTACAGTATTACGTTTGCCTTAGCGTTTCGCTAAGGTACTCTTCGAAAAAGCCATCCCACCCGCCCCATTATTTCGCCACGACGCGGATCCTAAGGGGAAAATGACGATGTTTCTCCAAGTTTGGGTGGCGCGGCCACCTATGCCCACCACTTCGCTGAAGAGTTTGTCATTTACTGCACCCCACTGTATTATCTTCTCCGCTGTACCTTCTGTATTTACGGTATCGCGGCTGGGTAGGTTTTTAGCGGCTCTGTGTGATGTTTTCCTACATCGCCGCCTCAAACAACTGTGACACACCACCCGGCACTGGTTTCCATCCGTACATTAGGATGATTGTTTTGATAGGGATCTGTTTTGCTGTGGATTTTGAATGAATCTTT